>JAKIJQ010000021.1:1172500-1237500 GCA_023373905.1 Rhizoglyphus robini
TGCTATGGTCTTGTTCTTTACCGGCCAGGAGAGTAAATTCCACATGTCGATGACTCATTTGGTTGCTTCCCGGTATCACAACAGTCACTTACTATTGTCTGTACCAGGTAGAAGAGTGTCTGTCACCGTGCGCCCATCGACGCCGCTCGTTTGATTACGTCCTCGAGCCCCAACAGTCACTTACTTGGGTATTTTTAATTACTGGACAGGAGTACGCTTGTTCTCGTACGTTGTCGTCTTATGCCATCACTTCCACAGTCTCTGTTTGGATCGTACAGGTGTGTGTCTGTCATCTGACTTTATAATCGGTGCTCGGTAATTTATTTCTCAATCAGAATGAGATACAAAGTGCAGTCAAACAGACATTACATGTGTGTGTGTGTGCATGTAAAAAATAAAGCAATGACGAGCTAATCTCAATGTACATTGCTCACATCGTACAGAGGCTAAAAGAAGATTATTTCAAATAATAATTGGTGTTCATACAATGGAAAGTGAGTGAATATCTAAAATCACAATATAAAATAATATCACAAGTAGAATGTAGTAAAAGCAGTAGACCAGCAGTCGAGGGAAGTTGAACCTTCTAGTCCTCCTCTTCTTCGTCAGCATCATCATCGCTGTCGATAGCGGTGCTCATTTTGCGCTTCTTGACAGTGCGCTGAGCATCATCTTTAGACTCATCTTTAGTGCCAACATCCTTGGCGGAGGATGATGAAGAAGCCATGCCAGAGTGCGTTATGTTACTGCCAGTGACAACACTACCAAAGAGAGCAACAGTCTCAACGTTGCCACCACCGTAGACGACTGCTTCTGCTGCTTGTTGGCCACCGTGTGCTTTATTTGTAGAAGGATCTCCACCGTCTCCACCACCACCAACACCACTCGAGGTACCAGGACGGTCATCACTCTGTCAGGAGAATATGGAAGATTAAGAATAGTCAAACACACAGGAGACACCAACACTCACCTGCTTTTCCTTGTGCTGCTCGGCTGGTTGCACATTTTCGCCAAGTACTTCAGCCGAAGCCACAGACTGATCCGAGCCATCAGGCGGACTATTCGAGCGCTCAGAGTGACTTGAAAGGTAGTCCTCGGTGTCCGAGGTTACTGTGCTTTCGCTTGTTGGTGGAGTTTCCAGGTTGGAGTTAGAGGCCATATTCACAAGATGGTTGTGGGCGCTGACTGAGAGTGAGGTTGGCGAGAGGACAAGAAGCAGCACAGCACTCAAACACACACCAACGAAAGTGTGACGAACACTGTGCCTGTGTCTTCGCCTACCGCCTCTGTCCAGTCAGTCTGCAGACAGTTCATGTTCATCTTCAAGTTCAAACTGAACTAGTGAACAGTCATTCGTGTGTCAAGTCTGCCCAGGTTCATGTGTCATCTTTGTGCGAGTATCAGAGCACTGCACTGGTCACCAGTGACTGGTGGCAAAGATTATAAATGTGAGTACGTTTCATATATGAAATGACAGGGATGGCAGTTTAGTCAGTACATTGTCAAGTGCAGTGCACACACGGAGCACAGCGCACCGATTTGCCTTTAGCCTGTACTGACAAGTCACTGGACGAGTGCCACACAATTGAACAGTGATTCATACAAAGAAAACTGGCAGCCAAACGGTGAACTGAGTAATAGCTGTGCAAAGCATAAACTTGGACCGACTTAGATTGTGCTTGTTTGATTGAGCACCTCGTGCAGCAGCTGACTCCACAAGTACTGGGTCGGCAAACGGATTGAAAAGGAGGATTAGTTAGTATGTGTTGGATCTCTCTCATTCTCTGCCTCTCTCTCTCTCTCTCTCTCTCTCTCTCTCTCTCTCTCTCTCGCCCTCTCTCTCTCTCTCTCTCTCTCTCTTTCTCTCTCTCTCTCTCTCTCTCTCTCTCTCTCTCTCTCTCTCTCTCTCTCTCTCTCTCTCTCTGTCTGCTCTCTCTCGCTCTCTCTCTCGCTCGCTCTCTCTCTCTCTCTCTCTCTCTCTCTCTCTCTCTCTCTCTCTCTCTCTCTCTCTCTCTCTCTCTCTCTCTCTCTCTCTCTCTCTCTCTCTCTCTCTCTCTCTCTCTCTCTCTCTCTCCCTCTCTTTTCTCTCTCTCTCTGGCGCGCGCTCTCTCCCTCTCTCTCTCTCTCTCTCTCTCTCTCTCGCTCTCTCTCGCTCGCTCTCTCTCTCTCTCTGGCTCTCTCTCTCTCCCACCCTCTCTCTCTCTCTCTCGCTCTCTCTCTCTCGCTCTCTCTCTCGCTCTCTCTCTCCCACCCTCTCTCTCTCTCTCTCTCTCTCTCTCTCTCTCTCTCTCTCTCTCTCTCTCTCTCTCTCTCTCTCTCTCTCTCTCTCTCTCTCTCTCTCTCTCTCTCTCTCTCTCTCTCTCTCTCTCTCTCTCTCTCTCTCTCTCTCTCTCTCTCAAACACACAAACAATCTCTTACCTGTTTGGTCTGTTGTCTCAAATCGTAGGTCACCTCCTCAAGAGTAATGCACTTCCAGGCGGCGGCAATCGACTTGAAGATCATTGAGTGTGGGCAGCAAATTTGAATCTTTACTAAAGTAAGCCAGAATGCGTAGTTCCAACTGTGCATAGTCTGCACTGATTAGCACGTAGCCATCACGGGCACGGATGAACTTCCACAGTTGAATGGACACTGGTATGGTGGCTTGTGTGCTTGTGGGTGACACGAGAGTGGGTGCACTCTCCTGAGATTGCTCATTCGATTCCAATCGATCCAACTGTTTGGCCAGTGCCAGACTAATGCTCGTGACATCAAAGTCCTTGTCGAAGTTGATCAGATTCTGATCAAACAGTGAGATTCGTCCAGTGGCAGACCATTCGTCACATTGACAGTAGATGTAGCCAGGTCCATCACCAAAGCCATTGTTATTGTTGTTCGCTTTTCGGTTGGTGCCATTGGTCGGTGGCGACTGTTTTCGATCAAAGTGCAACGCATTTCTGATTGGCACAATCGATTGGTGGTAAGCATTAGTGAGTCGGCGCCATTCCATGATCAGTGTTGGTAGGTTTGTTGAGTTACCGCACACTTCTTGCAGCTTGATCAGTGCCAACTTGCTAGTGCTCAATGTTTTAGGCAATCGACGAGCGCAACCGCCACCACTTTTACACTGTGCCACTTATTGGCAGGGTGCTGGGACCACTCTGGAACGGAAAGCTGGTGCCACTTATTGGCCGAGTGATGGGTCTACTCTGGTACAGAATCCTGAAGCGACTCGTTGGCAGAGTGCTGGCGTCAATTCTTTTGCCACCACTTAGTGGGGGATTAGCTGTTGGAGCAAACAAATTGCCATTGACCTCCACGCTGTTGCCATTTGGCTGCTTAGCTGAGGCCGATGGTTCTGTGCCTGGAGGAATCTTCATAAATCTAACAATCACACCCACCGGTTCCTCGAGCATCCGTGCGTGCAATTCCGGTGTAGGCACAATAGCGTTCATCACCAATTGACAATCCTTGGGCAAATCTAGTGCACTAATTGCAGCCCTATCGCTGGGACTGGCAAGCATGAGAATGGGTACCTCACACCGTCTAGACAATTGCGGTTGTTGGCCAGTTGGGTCAGTGCCGGAAGTGCTGCTTGGCGCAGCTGGAAGATCTATTTGAAGAGTTGCTTTCATGGGAGGAATTCTACGATGATCCACGTTGTCTATTATAATTTGTGCTACAGTCTCACGAGCAATCAAACCCGATCCTTCCTGTTGTTCGAGAGTAGAGATGCAATTGGTGGTGATTTTGTCAAAGGTTGAATCGATGTGTTTATTCAATTTGCTCGCCAGTGAGTCAATCTGACTTTGAAACCACTGCTTCATGTCGCTCTTCTCCTTCTGGAGAAGCCGAAGCCGAAGCTCGGTTACATTGATTTCCTTGAAGACATCAACAGATTTGCTCGTTGAGGCCATGGCGAGGACGATAAGACAAACGAAATAATCAAACACACACGAGCACACGAAATGCGGCACAAATCGGTTACAAAATGCCAACCAACTCCAGTAACAGACTGGTCTGCACAGACGGCTGCAGGCTGAGTGCACATAAGTCAGCACCACCACTGACACCGCTCACGGTTGGTTGGTTCATGTAGAGCGCGAGCGCGCACCATTTCCCAGTAGAACAGTGCAGCAGTTGATTGTATGTGTTACACACGTCCTGGGGCCAGCGGATGGTCCGAGGATAAACTGAAGAGAAGTAGGGCACCGGACGGTGAACACTTGAAAAAGAGAAATTAAAAACGCGTCAAAAAGAGTAAAAGGAATTTATTATGATTTAAGGAAAGATACACGTGAGGTTGTTATGACAACAAAGCCTCGAAAGAACAAACCGGTCGAGTTGAGACAGAGACGAGAGAGAGAGACACACAGAAGACTATCGCGATTAGTCTAAAGGCTGAACCGATTAAATCCACCAAAAGGCAATCGGACAGAGTAACAGTATGCAATTCGTCCCGAGTCTGCTCCACTCGAGGGTTTATATACAAATTTAGAGAGCAAGTGAAAGGGATGTGCCACTGGGTTAATGTTACACAATTTTAAATAACGTCAATCTAATTGACGTATTATTACTAATTGATAATTAATGAATAAACTAATGGTTTTTGCGCCCATCACCAATCGTGCACAAACACACGAACGGTGATGCCACTTTCTCGGTTAGAAGACAACCTTGAGAAGGGGAAGCGTTACCATGGTAATGGGCAAGTAGTGTAATGGTGTAGCTGCAGAATGAACAGTAGACTCTCGTCTACAGTGACACTGCGCAACATATGTATTGTATTGTGATTGTGTGTGTGTGTGTGTGTGTGTGTGTGTGTGTGTGTGTGTGTGTGTGTGTGTGTGTGTGTGTGTGTGTGTGTGTGTGTGTGTGTGTGTGTGTGTGTGTGTGTGTGTGTGTGTGTGTGTGTGTGTGTGTGTGTGTGTGTGTGTGTGTGTGTGTGTGTGTGTGTGTGTGTGTGTGTGTGTGTGTGTGTGTGTGTGTGTGTGTGTGTGTGTGTGTGTGTGTGTGTGTGTGTGTGTGTGTGTGTGTGTGTGTGTGTGTGTGTGTGTGTGTGTGTGTGTGTGTGTGTGTGTGTGTGTGTGTGTGTGTGTGTGTGTGTGTGTGTGTGTGTGTGTGTGTGTGTGTGTGTGTGTGTGTGTGTGTGTGTGTGTGTGTGTGTGTGTGTGTGTGTGTGTGTGTGTGTGTGTGTGTGTGTGTGTTAGTGCTGAGTTGGTTGAAAGCCACTTGCTCGTCTTTTTCTTGTTGTTGTTGTCTCGGAGATGGTGCAATTGGGCAATGTGCGCTGCCGGCAGTAATAAATACAACTAGCCCAATTGAGTGTGCAGTACAATACAATTTAGATTAAAGTGCCGTGCCGGACCAGTTGTGCTGGTGGTGAGCGTAAAGTGGATTGAGTGAGTGTGCCGATCTGATTAACTTCAGTGTGCTTTGCTTGACTTGGTTTGTTGTCTTTGGGATTGTGTGTACTTGAAGAAGTCGCTTCAGTCGATTAGCTGCCTCATTTGGCCACTTTGTGAGCAATTATCCAGCTTTGCTTGTGCTTGTGCAGTAGCGGTGGTGGTGGTGGTGGCGAATGATGATCACGACGAAAGAAGATGATGATTATCAAGAGCCAACTCGCAACAGGCACGAACACAAATTCAGCGAGAGCGAATAAGACAAACAAACAAGCAAGCGAACACACACAACCTACTAACCAACAACAATATCAACAAAGCAGCCGACAAAAGCAAACAATCAAATCAAGTAGCTGAGAGAAGGAGCAATTAGGATTCGTTCCGCTAATTAGTAGACAAAACTGTAGTAGCCTTATTAGCAGGCTAACCCGGTCTGGGAACTTGAGAACTTAAGTGTCAAGTGTCCGATTGACCAAAATATTGTGTTGATTGGGTCTTGAACGAACGAGTAGAGACAACTAACATAGACAACACAATCGAACGTGAAAGCGGTCGACTGTTTGTGCATTGTGTGTGCTCTGTGTGTTCAATGAGTTCGTAGTTAGTTTTGCTAGTCATCAGTGCTCTATTCACTGTGCCCATTCAGAGAGTGCACTCACAGCCAGTCGGTGCATCATTGCAGGCCGACCGACCCTATCACTGTTCTGTCTGTCACTGTTTCTGCTAATTCAATTACATATCAACATGCAACAGAATCGTATCTCTGCTACTGTTTTGGCCTTCTTCGGCAGAATGGCCATCGGTTGACCGAGCAGATGTTTCACTCGGTGGGAGAAGAAAGTGTCACCGAGCACAAAGGAGGCCTTGTATGCGAGGAAACACTGTGGAAAGGACCATATGGTGACTGAGGTTTCCAACTTTGCCAGCGACACAGCCAAGTCCTTGTTGGTGGACAGTGTTAGGTAGTGCACATTCACGGGCTTCACTGCGCCCTCCAGGAGCATGTCCTTTGACTTGGAAATGTTCTTCTTCATTTTGGGTGTGACCTTCTCTGGTGGCACATAGATCGGCTCCTTATAGTCGCCCAGTTCGTCCAACTCAAACAGTCGAATGCCACTGCGTTCTGCGCCCTGTCCATTGGCCATAATGCCACTGGTGATGCAGTAGAACTTCATGTACGGAAGCAGTGCGGCCTTCGATTAGCGAACGGCCTTCTCAATGTATGGGGTGATTTTGTCTGAGTTTGACAAGACCAGACCAATCTCGGTGTGAAGCTAAAACGCACAAACCAACCAATAGACAGCAAACTATGAGATGTGAGGAGAGAGATAAACGGTCTTTATTAGTTCAAAACTAACAAAAGAAGGAGCTGCTCACAAAACTAGTGAGTTGCCTTACGACACAGCATAGTAATCTATCTGATAAGACAATAGTTACATACATGAAATTTGAGGGTTACAAAAAATGAATACTGTAAAACAATGTGAATACTGTAAGTGGTGTAAATACTGTAAATATAAGTCAAACAAAATGTCTAGCCATAAATGTGAAAGTGAATCATACGCACTGAACATGACAAAACGGTCTCAGCTAACTCGGGTAGTGCTTTCTTATCCAAATGGAACCTGTCGAAGAAGTCGACCATTTGGGTACTCACAGTCCCCTCGCGCTCCCATCCATAATCCAATGACCTCGCAGTCACGTTTCTCGATTATCGGATACTTCTTGCATAGGTCGTCGTAACAGCTCTCGTAAATTGCTTGCTTCTCCTCTTGAACTTCTTTGCCAACATCGTGGTTGTCTTCCCATCGTACAGTCGGGTCTATGATGTAGACCTTGTCAGAGTTGGCCTCGAATGCGAGGATGTCCACAAATCGATTGGCACCATCCCCGTCCTTGCAGTACGGCTCGACAATACAGAGAGAGAGAGAGAGAGAGAGAGAGAGAGAGAGAGAGAGAGAGAGAGAGAGAGAAAGTGAGTGAGAGAGAGAGAGAGAGAGAGAGAGAGAGAGAGAGAGAGAGAGAAAGTGTTCCGGTGGAACAATTGAAATGATCACTTACATTTGACGATTTGCAGCTTGGACACACAATAGTTGAGACAGCAGATCGAGCACTTCCGAGAGACTGTACTGCGGACTGCCAACAATGCCCGAACTGATGAGTTGTTCCAATTTGGAGTTCTGGACTTGCACTTGCTGCCACTCTGAACAGCGATACATTGCCAAGCCGTATGGCTTTTGATGCAAGTTGAGTGCCAATTGAAGGAACCTTTGCAAACAGTTTCGAATGTGCATGATTTGGATCGCGCTCAATAGACCAATTTTTTGTTATTTCACAAGCAGTTTTGATAAAACGATTCAGTGGCAATCGTTCACGAAATGTGCCTTCTTTTTTCACTACATTGTTTATGGCTTCAAGTCCATTATTGGTCAAAGGGTAGCCAACCGCTGCACCATGAAACCATTTACAGTTGGCACTGTTGGTCACATACTCATTGAAAAAGTAATCCAAGAATGGGTGTAGGGATGGAAATTTTCGCCATTTCGTGTCAAACAATGCGAGAGCAGAGTCAAATTCAACTTGACTGCGGGTTAAGTGCAAAAAAGAAATATCTTTTTTGAGTTCATCTTTACGGTCAAATATAATTTGTTTCAAGTGTTTGTCAATATTCTTTAATACATGGAACCAGCAGCTTATCCTTGTGTTTGTTTGTCCAAAAACAAGTTCAAATCCATTTGTAATTGATTGAGCGCAATCTGCAATCAAGACTTTTGGTGAATATTCGTTGTTGAATGATTTTAGCGATTGGAAAACAAATTTGAAGTCTTCGCTGGTTTCATTTGAAGTAAGTGCGATCCCAAATGGGTGGAAATGTCTGTTCATGTCAGTTGTGCCAACAATAAGACAAGGAAAGTTGTTCCAAACTAACTTGTATGTGGCGTCAATATTTATAGAATCAGATTGAGAAGTGAGTGAAATCAAACGTTTTGTAGTGAAAAAAGCACCAAAAGAGGAATTCTCGTAATTGAAATAACAATTTTGTACGTATGGTTCGTCTAAACAGTCAGTGGGTTGAGTCATATTCTGAATACATTGTTCAAGTTCACCTAAGTTTGAAATAGGTTCCAAATGAGATTCACGGTATGTACGAAGAAAATTGTTTAACTTCATCAATGTTGGAGTTTCAATTTGTTTGAGCACTAATGCACGTAGAATAGCTTTCGGTTTGTTTACCCCTTCAGATATAAGAGTAATGATTTCTGATTTTACTTCTTTGGAAATTCCGCGAGTATTCAAGTCATGGGAATCATCGGAATCATGTTCATGAGAAGATTTATAAACATGAAAATGTAGATTATTATTAGGCAAATAAATATACAAACGAGATAAGCAACGGCGATTATGTTTGCATAAATAGTTTATTCGCTCGCCTGCGTAAGACTTCAATCGGCCATTATAGATATAACTGTCCAATTTGTCTATAAAGTTTTCTGCATTTTCTTGTTTGTCGAATGTAGCAATCAGATCATATTCAATGTTGGCTCGTCTCCTCTTTGGTGGTGGAATATTTTCAGTATCAGAATCGTAATCAGCATCAGAATTAAAATATAAGGACTGTGACTCAACTTCAGTTATTTCAGACAAATCCATCTGTGGTAGTTAAAAAAAAGAATGTCAAATTAGTTTACGACAAAATGATCTAAAGATGATGATTTACCTTTTATCGACTTGAAGCTGTAACATAAAACACAGATTCAAAAACAAAATTCACTCAAAATAAAGTTGTCACAACAAGTAACAATGTCAAACTGTCAAATAGTCACAGTGAGGCTGTTGCAACTTGAAATGTAAACAAACTGTCGGTAGCCAAATCGATAGTTGACGATGGACGAGAAAAGTATCGATAGATAATTGCAAATTTTAATTGGTAAATTCACTAATTGGGAAATTCACTATTTACTATTGGCAAAATAACAAAATTTGAAAATTTGAAAATTAATTTTATTGGCTAAATCACTAATTGGGTAAATAATTATTTTTTATTGGCAAAGTGACTATGTTTATTGGCAATAAAATTATAACCCGTTCGGGTTTATGATCTGAGTAGAAAATGACTGGACTGTGTTCTTGTGATGGTGATGTGAAGTTTCCTGTCTGGCGAGTTCTGTGCCTCGATCAGTCTCATCAAACCGACCGCCCGACGCCAATCACGGCCTCTACATTAGTCCTGCCACGGTCACCTTATTTCTGGCCAATCACACATCGAGTTTCGAACGCTTTCTACCTCAACTACTCGACACCCTTTACCCACAGAGAGAGAGAGAGAGAGAGAGAGAGAGAGAGAAGAGAGAGAGAGAGAGAGAGAGAGAGAGAGAGAGAGAGGATTCGATTAGATTCTTCTATTTGTGTTGTTCACAATGCGTGTTGCAATACTGTATTTCTGTGTCAGTGATGATGATTATGACCGACTATGCTTATCGAGCTTAATAAGAAAATGAACTTATCAGCATCATCATCATCAGCAGTACAGTACCCGTTCACCAAATTGGCAAATTCGTTTGTTGTTTACCAGTCCCGCTGTCTGCCTCTCGATCAATCGATGTTGTATCTGTATGTGATCAATGTGTGTAAATCAATCACATTTCAAAGTACAGTTCGATGATGATAAATGTCATCAACATAATCTCGGATTACAACATCAAGAAATGCCTTATCTTGCCATATGTTCGTGTGCATGTGTTGGCCTCGCGCTATCACTATCAGCACCATCACCTCACACTAGCAACTGTGTGTGCATAAATATGGCTACAAGAGCCACTCTCTTGGTGGTGCAGTGGCACTGCTTGCTGTGTTTCACTCTGTTAGAAGTGATTCGATTGCGCTCTATCCTCGTGACACCGAAACTCGTCAATTTCTACCGCTCGACGGTGTCTGGAACTTCCCACTGACCAAGGATGGACAGGATGGATTCACTGCAAGTGGTTTGAGAAGCAACTCGATTCGGCGAGTGTGTGGCTGATGATGATATGTTTGAATGTGTCGTTTGATGATTGATAATTGTTCTCTCTCTCTCTCTCCTCTCTCTCTCTCTCTCTCTCTCTCTCTCTCTCTCTCTCTCTCTCTCTCTCTCTCTCTCTCTCTCTCTTTCTCTCTGTGGAACTACAGGACAACAGCGGAAAGGTTCTCAGAAGCCTTCGCCTTCGCCTTCTCAGAAGTTCTCGAGAAGTGATTCTCGATTATTTTGTTTCTCTTGAATGCGCACCAAGTGATTCTCTCACTTGTAATTTCAATTTAATTTTACTTCGAAGTTTGAGATTTTTTTAAACTATTTTATTGATTGCTAAATTGTCACAAAGTCAAAATGATCCTAAGCCTAACATATAGATGGTCGGATGGTGATTCAGTGATGACTGTGTTTTGCACACCGGCGCAACAGTTCTTAGACGCTGATTCGTGATAGATCGGGATCGATGAGACTGGGGATACAAGTCGCGAGCTTGTAGGAGGCGATGGTTACTCGATGTGAGTCGAACGGTGACAAAAACGCTTCTCCTCGTTTTGCATTCGGTCTCTTGTTTATATACTCTGCTCGTTCTCTGCATTTCGATGATTAGTCCGCTTCGGAATGTTCACTCAATGAATCACCACTCCATCCATTTGATTAGTAGTAGCTTTAATTTTCGTTCTTGCATTTGTTTAATATCGTTGTGCATATTCATGTGTATTTGTGTAGTGGAATCATTAGCTAGCTTATTCTTGTTGATTAGATAAGTTTCACTATCTATAAATGTTTCTCTTTGGTCATCGGGACCCTATCGCGTATGAGTCATACGTCTATTATAATGTGTGTGTGTACAGTGTATACGGTGTACGTTGGGTGTGTGTGCTCACGCGTTGCGAGCGCGTACCTTATCTCAGCCTTATTTTATTACCGAGGGGTTCGCTCCGCTACATCGTAAAACCGATGACTGGTCATTTTTATTTTCCGAGAGTACACTTTGTGTTTGTTTGAATTTTCTCTATTTCTAATCTTTCGCATAGTTCGGAGTTATTAAAAATATTTATTTTATTCGAGTTTTTATGTGACCCTTTTGCTTGATTATAATTCCTATATCCGAACGCGTGTGTGCTTTTGCTCATTTTTACGATTTCGTACTCTTTTATTATTTTTATGATTAAAGATTTTTCTCGAACCTAAAATTCATTTGTTTGATTATAATATATTTCCTGAAATTCTGAATTATTCACTACATTCCCCCACTAACGGGAGTGAGATAAAAATCTTTGTAAATATTGACCTGTTGACTTGTGCTTGTCTAGGGTTTATACGAGTATGATTACTTCGTGATTAATTTTATATGTTACTGTATGGTTGATTAGTGCAATGGTTCAATGCTCCTGTTGAGTATTATTTATGTGATATTTGTGTTAATATGCATACGTTATGTATGATTAATGAAATCCTGATTAGATGATTTATGCCTTACTACTCGTGCTAATATGTCTGTGTATGTTATGGGTGAAATGAGTCTTCATGTATACTCACTCACTCTTGATGGGCTCGCTCTTGTTTCATTGAAGAAGGGCAATTTCGTCAATGTTGTCAATGCGTGGTTTCGCTTCGATGAATTCGACACTGTTGTCGAGTCCTCCATTTACAACTGAATTGTTGTTGTTATTTTCTGGGGATTCGTTCTGAGATGGAGTAGGAGCTCCTTGGTCATATGACTCGTCAACGCTGTTTAAATTGTTGTTCCAGATGTCTTCGGATTCAACCATGCTATCCTCGTTGTTATCTACACGAGTGCTAGTGCTAGTCGTATTATTGTAATACGTGCTATCAAAACTTGCGTTAACTGGGACTACTTGGTGATAGATTCCCATTGCATGGTGCCAAATTCTGTCCAACTGCCGTTCAATCGTAGAAGCCTCTCGGGCGATGTCCCGTTGGTCCGGATTAGTGTTTGCATTCGCCTGGACTTGTTCTCGTATGCGTCGTATGCGATCGGCCACATCTGCTGCTTTGCCCCAAAAATCTGGGTCCTTCTGTTGATTCGGAATTCCCATGTACGAGTCTGCTGCCACATCTAACAATTTTAGCATAAAATCCTGGCCTATATTGTCAATTAGGAAATATTCAGTGTTCATTGTGTTCCTGTGATTAATATAGAGTAAGTTAGACTGAAAAGGTATCGTTTTATAAATAGATTGGTGCGTTGATAAGTGAGTAGTGCGTGCAATGAGTAGTGGATGTGCTTAAAATAGTCATCGTCATCAGAGCCTGGTTCCTTGAACATTTCAAATGTTCTCCACTAACTGCTTCATCGCTATGCTCACTGGTTCATCATGTTGAATCTTGACTTTCTTTGATTTCTTGCACATCTCCAAAAGTTTCTTACGGAAAGCTACTGCAAGAATTATTACGCAAACTAAGATGACTAGTCCAATCAGATAGAGATCGATCGATGTTTTGAACAACACGGTCGGTCCTGTCAATTTTTCAGCCGTTTCCTTTTCTTGATTGATTAATTTTTCCAATTCATGAAATTGATCACGCTCTCTGGTGATCTGAGGAAAAATTCGTCCATTAATCAAACTATTGAAATCTGGATCAACGTTCATAGTTTCGTGCCAAGTCTTTCTTTCCATCGGAATAGGAATATCGTTAATTCGGATTTCCATGTTCCGCTTGATTTGGTACACGTCATTGGTGCAATTAATCGGGTTCATTGCTTCCACCTGCAATTCCTGCTGGAAACAATAGATGTAGGCATAGTCCTCATCTACCTTAACCTGAATAATTTGTTCTGGGGTTAGAATACCCTCAAAAACACATGTCTTGTCTTGCCATGCATCCGCTCGGTCAATGTGTGCGTTGCAAATTCTTGAATTGTACAAGTACACCACGTCTGGATCTCGTTTCGGTTCAAATTCCAAGTCTCTAGAGCATGAACTGGTTTTGTCGAACATAATGTACTCATGTCCTCGGTAACGCTTGAAACACATCTTTCTTGGATCCTCAATTGATCGGTAAGCGACCTTGAATGGGTCCGCTCGTAGAATAGCCCTGGTTGGTGACACTTGTGTTGCGGAAAGCTTTAGAACGTATCGTCCATCTGGTAGTTTTTCGCATCCATGATTGTCCCAGAATCTTCGTGGGCAATTCTTGCACAAAGTCATGTTAGGAAACAAGTAGAAGAATTCCTTAGCCACCTTGCCATTGTCCATTTCTGCGAAGAAACTAGTCAGTTGTTCCTCAACCACTGACAGCTTTGAAACTGCCGCAATCGCTAGTTGCAAGTTATGAATGTTCAGTGCGGTTCGGTTGCTACGGTGATCTATGTCAAATGTCATGTTCTGGACCATTTGGTTTAACTTCTCATGGATCCGTCCGCTGATGTCCAAGGTTTTCTTGACTTCTTCAACTCTGGCAATGAGTTGTTCGTTAAGCTTTTCAACTTCAGCGAGTGCTTCTTGTGAGTTTTGGTATGCGACTACAAGTCCGAATGAAATTGCTACCAGAAATAAAACAAGTCCAACTCCGGCTGTCACTCCAAAGTCTCGCTTTTGACGTGCTGAAGCTTTCTCGGGTGCGAAAACATGAGGGGTTTTGACCTCCTTGCAATTCTTGTCCATGTGCTTGATGACATGTTTCTCGTAGAATCTTTTACACCACATATAGGTATCGTGTTCATCGTCCGTTACTGCTGTGAGTACTTGACATGGTGATTCAATGTTCATTACTAGAGTACCGTAAACGCTACGTTCGGCAATTCCATGTCTAGTTTTTCTCCATACTATTGGTTCATGTCTTAAGTATGGCGCAGTAGGCGCTTGACCATTTGCTGCTGCAAAGAGTGCCAGAAACATCACCAGCATGTTGATCAAATTCAATTTTGATGATGCTTTTCCTGCTCGAGACCTCGTCATGGGCCCATTATATGATTTGGGTGGATCATTATCGATCACCTCATCTTCTTGTTGAGCTTCTTGATCTGTGGGATTTGAGTCCATTGGCTCTTCAGTAGCCACGCTCTGCTCCTCTTCCTCAAGTTCCTCCTCTTGCAGCTCAATACCTTGATCGTCAAAGTATTTTGCTTTTTTAAGTTTTGCCACGTGAAACAATTCGCTTCGGGTTCCACTTTTAATTTTGTAAATTGAACTAGTGATTCGTTCAACAACTTTCAAAAGATCCTCGAACAAAAGTTCTTGCTTCTTGCGTGAAATGTCATTCTTGGTTTTCAAATACTTTAGGTTCTTGATTTGTTCATCGAGTATATCTTGATCTTGAGGAGTACACTTATACGGGCGGAGATTGACTGGCACATTATAATTCCGAGAGAAATTCTCTATTTGCTCAGTCTGTGCTCGATCATCTTCCATTGTACCTTGATCCTCGCCTTCCTTATAAGAGACATTGATACGATCAGTTACTAGCTCCTGGTACACTTCCAGATGCTTGTCCTGTTCTAATTCGAAATTCTTGATAACCTCCCGACCGATCAACATTATGTCGGTTTCCGATGCGACAACTCGGTACAAAACTTTACGTTGTAATATGCCAATTTGCGTATCGACAATAGTAAACCCAATGAACGATGAATAATCGACCACTTGTTTGAAAGATTCCTGTACTAACGAATAGCAAAGATCCAACTTCTCGCAGAGGGTGCTGCTAATAATGTTTACACTGGCACCTGTATCGTAAAGTGCACTGATGATTTGGTTGCCCATCCTGACCTTGACTTTGATAGGTTTGACTGATGGAACGCCCATTTCTAAGAAGTATACCTCAGGATCAATGTTCATTATGTCGTTTTCATCCATCTCAACCATATTCACGCTTGGCTTATTGGTTGAGCTCTTAAAGCACAATACTGCCGTGTGAGCACCTTTACAATTCGGGCATCGATATGGTGATCGGCAATTAGCGGTCCTATGGTTGTCTCGACAACAAATAGCACATAGTTTCTTTTCGCGACGAATGTTGTCACGTTCGTTCGGGGTTTGTTTCGAATTGCAATTATACGAGAGGTGTTCTCCCTTGCAGAAAGAACATTTCTTGTTTTTATTTTCTTGTCTATCCGCATTAGAAACCTGCGGTTCATTTTGTTGATAATCTTTTTTCTTGTGATAGTCTTTCTTAACCCCCTTCTTGTATTCTTGATCGTTAGCCTTTGGTTTGGTAATTTCCGTTTCAAACTCCATCTGTACTACTTTTTCCTCAAGGAAGTTGATTAGTACCTCGACTGGTTGAGCTTTCTTGAATGTGTTCGTATAATCACGAACGACACGAAATGGAAGTTTGTCAGTTATTTCCTGATAGTAGGTAATGTTCATGAAATCAGTTCCTGCTTGAATTTGCTTTAAAGCATCATGAGTGTCAATTACTATACCAACCAATTCTCGAAAAGATTTCAACTCCTTCTCGTTAGAGACCTTATCAAGTTTCTGCAATCGTTCCACAATATCCTTTTGAGCAGAAAACTTGTTCGTGTAATGTTTTTCGAGCCGATCCTTGGCTTGATCGTAAGTGCTCGCATTTCTCCCTTTAATCAATCTTTTAGCACTATCGTCAAGATTTTTGATCAATACCGCAAACTTTTCTTCGTTTGTAGCATCAGTCTCGTCCACCATGGACTTAAAAGATCGCCAAAATGAATTAAATGACTCAAAACGTCCATCAAACTTCTCCAGAAGTTGTAGTTTCTTGATGTCGAACCGTTTTGGTTTCGATTGTCCAACCTGGGCAACTGCGCTCCAAGTTTGTTGTTGTGGGGTACTACCGGTTCCTGCTGTACCAGTAGTATTTCCTGCTGCGCTCATGGTGGGTACTGGTGCGCTTGTAATTGTTCCTGTTGCGCTAGTAGTGGGTACTGATGCGCTTGTAATTGTTCCTGTTGCGCTAGTAGTGGTTACAGATGCGCTAGTAATTGTTCCTGTTGCGCTAGTAGTGGTTACTGATGCGCTTCCTGATGCGGCCACATTTTGGTTGCTCACAACCTGGTTTGTGCCTGGAGTAGTCACCTGGGCACCCGCAATATTTTGTTGGCTGCCTGACGTGCCTGGTTGAGCATTCAGTCCGCTAGGTTGACTACCTAGTGGAGGTGGTACAACTCCCGCTTGCTGTATAGCTGTCTGATTGCTCATCATAGTCGCAATGCTTTGTTTTATGTCGTCAAGCTCCTGTTTCGAGACTTTCGAAGCCTCGTCTTGTTTCTTGATCAGTGTACGAATGAGACTTTCGCCACTCTCTGTCTCTTCCCCTTCACCTTCTTGATCATCATCATTGATCTCTCGAACTTTCGAACGTTCGATAATCAATAGCTTGGACGCAAATAGTTCGCCCAGCTCGAGTATCTTACTAACATATTCTTGATTCTTTTCGGTGTCCTCCGGGACAGTGTTAGCAATACTCGGATTGTCAATCCTGAATTGAGCGATCTTAGCCGTCAACTTTTCGTGCGCAACTTTTATATAGCAATACTTCTCAAAATGAGCATTGTCAATCGGATAAGTATCGTCTTTGATCCGATTATAAAAGTTGGTTATCTGCGTGCGCTGGGTGGTACGCTCGCTAACCAGCATAGTTGCCATCTCAGTAAGAGTCATGGTGCAAGTAAATGAACAAAGAAGTTCTACTCACTCTTAATTAGTTGAGGGTGTAATTGGGGGATGATTTTTGTTGATTAACCGATGCCTTGTCGGATGAGTTGAATTTGTTTCCGGTGATCCTGCAGCGATCTCCAGATTATTAGAGATGATCAGTGAGATGATCGTCTTCTTCTTGTCTTGTTTTTTTCTTGTTCCTTGTCGATCGAACTCCAGCTGCCTATTCACGTCTTCTTGACGTCCGGGTCACTGCTGGTCTTGCTTTTGCTATCGTCAACGGACGGGTCTGGGCAAAAGTTGATTTTTGATTCTTGATTTGCAGACGTTCCTAGCGAAGATTACTATCCTGCCGTCTTGTGATTCTCGGTTATTTTGTTTCTCTTGAATGCGCACCAAGTGATTCTCTCACTTGTAATTTCAATTTAATTTTACTTCGAAGTTTGAGATTTTTTTTTAATATTTTATTGATTGCTAAATTGTCACAAAGTCAAAATGATCCTAAGCATAACATATAGATGGTCAGATGGTGATTCAGTGATGACTGTGTTTTGCACACCGGCGCAACAGTTCTTAGACGCTGATTCGTGATAGATCGGGATCTATGAGACTGGGGATACAAGTCGCGAACTTGTAGGAGGCGATGGTTGCTCGATGTGAGTCGAACGGTGACAAAAACGCTTCTCTTCGTTTTGCATTCTGTCTCTTGTTTATATACTCTGCTCGTTCTCTGCATTTCGATGATTAGTCCGCTTCGGAATGTTCACTCAATGAATCACCACTCCATCCATTTGATTAGTAGTAGCTTTAATTTTCGTTTTTGCATTTGTTTAATATCGTTGTGCATATTCATGTGTATTTGTGTAGTGGAATCATTAGCTAGCTTATTCTTGTTGATTAGATAAGTTTCACTATCTATAAATGTTTCTCTTTGGTCATCGGGACCCTATCGCGTATGAGTCATACGTCTATTATAATGTGTGTGTGTACAGTGTATACTGTGTACGTTGGGTGTGTGTGCTCACGCGTTGCGAGCGCGTACCTTATCTCAGCCTTATTTTATTACCGAGGGGTTCGCTCCGCTACATCGTAAAACCGATGACTGGTCATTTTTATGTTCGAGAGTACACTTTGTGTTTGTTTGAATTTTCTCTATTTCTAATCTTTCGCATAGTTCGGAGTTATTAAAAATATTTATTTTATTCGAGTTTTTATGTGACCCTTTTGCTTGATTATACTTCCTATATCCGAACGCGTGTGTGCTTTTGCTCATTTTTACGATGTCGTACTCTTTTATTATTTTTATGATTAAAGATTTTTCTCGAACCTAAAATTCATTTGTTTGATTATAATATATTTCCTGAAATTCTGAATTATTCACTACAAATATGGCTACAAGAGCCACTCTCTTGGTGGTGCAGTGGCACTGATTGCTGTGTTTCACTCTGTTAGAAGTGATTCGATTGCGCTCTATCCTCGTGACACCGAAACTCGTCAAGTTCTACCGCTCGACGGTGTCTGGAACTTCCCACTGACCAAGGATGGACAGGATGGATTCACTGCAAGTGGTTTGAGAAGCAACTCGATTCGGCGAGTGTGTGGCTGATGATGATATGTTTGAATGTGTCGTTTGATGATTGATAATTGTTCTCTCTCTCTCTCTCTCTCTCTCTCTCTCTCTCTCTCTCTCTCTCTCTCTCTCTCTCTCTCTCTCTCTCTCTCTCTCTCTCTCTCTCTCTCTCTCTGTGGAACTACAGGACAACAGCGGAAAGGTTCTCAGAAGCAGTGGCCAGTGGAGAACTTCAAGTACCGAAAGCTCACCTTTGGTTGCCATTTACAATGTCGGGCACTGCCGCACCAGGTTACCTGTACCGACTGGCCATTCGTATTCGGGAGGGCACTCAGCTGGTGGACTCGATCTATCAAAAGGTTGGCATTCGTGATTTGGCTCTCAGCGCTGGCAAAATACTGGTCAACGGTAAGGCCGCATACTTGCAGGGCTTTGGCCGACATGAGGACATGAACGTAAGAGTGATCTCCAAATGTAATATTAACTATTCAAACTAATCATTTGGTTTACTAGATCCAAGGCCGAAGCCTTGACCAGGCAATGATACTGAAAGACTTCAACTTGATGAAATGGATTGGTGCCAATTCGTTCCGTACCTCTCACTATCCCAACTCGGAGTTGATCATGGACGAGGCGGACGAACAACGTATGTGAAAGATAACGATCGAGTAAACCTAGAATAGGAAAATAAGATTAACTTTAGAATAAACACAAACAGGAGTGCTTACCTGTGAGTTAGCCCGAGCCACGAAATTGGTGGCCTTCAGTTTGGCGTCGAGTTTGTCCAGTGAACGGAACATCAAATACGACACAAGGAAGCGATAGGCCTCGAGTACAAAATCCAAACTGAGCTCGTCGTCTACAGTCTTGCCACTAAAGCACAATTTCAAGTTCTCCTCCGCGTCGTTGAGTAGATCAAACGAATTGAGCTGTGACCGAATCACGCCATCATCAAGCTGGTCATCCTCAAAGCCACTGTCACTGCGAGCTCCATTCTTGCGTGCCTCCATTGCGTCCTGAAACTGGTTAACCAGATAATTGCTCGTCTGCATCTGTAGCCCATTGTTGTCGCCTCGTAGGTGTTGTTCGCGTCGTGATCATCTCGGAGATCGCCAAGTCCGGAAGACTTGAGGAAGCCGTGACAACCGCACGCCTCACGACACTCTTCAATTGCATCACGACACAACCAGCCCGAGATGGGCTTCGCAGCACAGGCAATGGCGTGAATCTCCTGTCCCAGCTCGGACAGCGACGGTGAACTGGTGCCAAACAGGACGGAAAACTGAAAGTTGAGGAAATCACTAAGGAATGACTGTGAGAAGATGTCGATCACATAGGGGGCAGCAAGGTAGGGAAAGAGACGCCACTGCTGCATTTGGTACTCAATCACGGGCCATTCCACTTTCGATGCGGACGGACCTAACTGTCGACGCGCTGCCGAGTAACGAATGCCAATGGTGATGGCCTTCTGCATGTTGGCCACAGCAACCGAAATGATGCCAGCTCGGCCCATCGAGAGGGTGCCCAGAGTGATGCCCACTCGCTTCTTTTGGTCCTTGATTTGAGAAACATAATCACCCTCAGCTTTCTCATCGCCAGTTCGGTTCATGAGGAACCTTTTGGGATACTACAAAACAAAAAAGGTTTAGTCAGATTTGACGCAACGCAAAGTGACGCTCACAGAGTTGAGATGACGAGTGAGTTTGTTGTTCGCTGTGTGGCTTTGCAGATCGAGCGCGCTCGTTTAGGCGCGATTTTAGTAGAAAACAATGAACAAAGTTCAGCTCAGGGTGTAGTTGCCTTTGTTTGTGTTTGTGTAGACAGACGCAGGCTTTCTGCCTGTTCGATGGCTCACTCGCCAGCTCACACTCGTCAATCGTTCTCTTCAGCTTGTCAGTCAGTGCACCAAGTCGGCCAAATGTGTGCTCACTTGTTTGCATTGAACTGTTGTGCAGATCTGACTCATTCAATTGTAAACAGCTCGGTTTGGTGTTTGTGTGTGTCTGTGCCTAGCTCGAATTCTGACAGCCTGTACAGAATTGCCTCGCAACCGATCGGTCGTAATTCAAATACCAAGTGACAAGAGCAGTGCACTCACTGCAAAACTGTTCATTCTAGTTAGCATTGAAGTGAATGTACATCTGGCTTTTGTCGCCAACCAATTATCCGATACTGTTATAATGGCCCGGGTAGTGTGATGCACACACACACAGAGGGAGGTAGAGAGAGAGAGGGAAAGAGAGAGAGAGAGAGAGAGAGAGAGAGAGAGAGAGAGCGCGCGAGAACGAGAGAGAGATAGCAGAATATTTATATGCCAAATTAGCCAGACATTCACGTGTCTTTGTTGGTATTTTATAACATTCATCCAGTTTTGTGAATAAGTCACAATCGATTCAAGAAATCTGAAAAATTCGATTGTGCAGCAACTGAGTTTGGCACTAATTTGTCCTTACTTCCTCAAATAGCACTGGTGGGCATCATAGCACACAAATTCGCCAAATAATATACCAATTACTACTGATCAGCAATTCTCAAATGTGTTTCGAGCCGCCACTAATCATTCGCTCAAATGTATGAGGTTGAAAAATGCCTGTGAATTTCCAAGTTTGTCTGCTTGTTCATGTGAGCCACCAGGGAGCGCCCCAAATTGCGATCCGGAAAAAAAGATTTACCAACCCAAGTACGAAAACGGAATATCTAACTCATCTCAGTGCCGCTACCTCTAAGCGAGCCTGACAAGCGAGAGCACATTTAAAACACGCCTCACAAGCACACGCACAGTCACACGATCGAGCGAAGTGAATGCATCAAAGCGCGCCTCGAGAGGAGCTCAAGTGGTCTTTACCTACTCGGTTGGTGATGGACTCACCCGTCACACCTAAACTTGGCTGAGCTTGTGACCTCTTGTTACAAGTTTTTAAAATAGATGGCGCCACCGTGTATAAAAAAGTTTAAATATTTGAGCGTTCGAAAACCGAATTGCAGAAAAGGTTCTTTCTGTAATAGGTAATCTATTGTTTGCAGTTCATAAGATAGTACAACGCAAGGGGAGTCTACCCAATAGCTCAAAAGTATTTATCTAGCCTTAGTTTTGTTTTAATCAGCCCTTAAAGATTTTTAGGTTTTGGTGCTGCTGTTCCGAAACCACTGGTCAAACTAGTGCGCAAATTTGCATGTCTACTATAACATTTAAGGTTTTTCGATTTGCAATTTCAAAATTGTTGAATTAAGTGGGCGTGACGCCTAGAACCGGCGTCAAACATTTCTATTTCAAAATGACATTGGGCAAAGACACACACACACACACACACACACACACACACACACACACACACACACACACACACACACACACACACACACACACACTTTGCATGTGGCATTGAACGTGTTCGTATACTCAATCGGATCGAACAATTCTTCAAAGTCTGTCACCACAACCAGGAACCAGTGAGCACACCCTTGCAGGTCAATACTACTCGCTTGCCGGCCATCATAGTTGGCCGGAAACACCAAGTACTGCTTGTCCGCTGTGAGAATGTACTTCTCTATGAAACGCATTCGCTGGCTTTTGCTCATCTCTACAAATCGGTCCAATGCACCAAAGTTCGAGTCGAACAGCACAATCGAGTCACTCACCTCCAATGGCAGTTAGTGTTGCATCGTGTACTTCATTGCAAAGCGAAGCATCTCATCGTTCAGGTCCCTGCCAGGATTGAGCAAGGCCACATGGGAGCCGTACAGTTCTGCACAGTCCGCATCCTTCTCTGGGTACTTGAGCACCAGTCTGTTCATGAGCATGTGATACTGCTCATCGGGCATGCTGTGCTTGCGTTTCAGTGGAGATGTAACCAATTAGGAGAATATGTACAAACACAAACTACGCCGTACCGAAGTGGGTTTCTTGAATTCAGCTCGAGTTGCGCCCGTGGTGCTAGGGACATCTAACAAAAAGTCATCGTCGAACATTGGTACGACACGCCCAACTAGATAATAAACAAATCATTGAGCGGTGACAAGGTTTACGGTCTGTTTGTATTCTCACGAGCACTAATCCCTACATCTTGCACAATACGCTTGGCCGCAGACATCTCTTGGTTGGTTGTGTTGGCCAGCTCCAACAATTTGGCACCAGGTTGGCTGCCATCGGCATTATCGCCTCCGCCATCTGTCACCATTGGTTCGGTGTTCGTGGCCAAATGCGGACCATTCTCCTCGTCACCTTGCACAAACACAGCACCATCACCAGATGGAACCTGGCGCCCGCAATCATGGCCATGTTTGGAAGGATCGTCATTACCACCACTCTCCGGTGGCTGATCGCCTTTGCTCTGATCTCTCTTCCTCTCTCTCTCCCCCTCTCCTACCCTCCCTCTCCCTCTCTCTCACTCACTCTCTCTCTCTCTCCCTCTCTCCCTCTCTCCCTCTCTCCCTCTCTCCCTCTCTCCCTCTCTCCCTCTCTCCCTCTCTCTCTCTCTCCCTCTCTCGCCCTCCCTCTCTCTCTCTCTCTCTCTCTCACTCTCTCTCTCCCTCTCACTCTCTCTCTCTTTCTCTCCCCAGCCAGCCAGCCATAGGCCGCAACCAATACACAGGCAAAGCAAAGCACATACATACAAAGTTAAGGCTTTGACTGCACCTCTTCGATTGCAGCAAATCAAATTGTCTTACTAAACCATACTAATAATGTTGAGTGCCACACTAATGGAAAGCCTACATTGCGAAGAACAATTTATGTATTTAAAGTTTTTCGATCCGTTTAGCCGTTTAAAAGTTATTGGCCATCGGGTGCGATCGGTTGTACAGCGAAGTTTGACTATGGGCACCATTGAGAATTAATACAGGGTGACTTCACTGTAGCACACATACATACACAGTGATGCATATACGTTTCGCATCATGTTTCAAACGGACGCCTAAGTTTGTGAGTGCAACTCATACAGATCTGAAAGCAGAGATGTGAAGCTGTATGGCCTCAGAGTTTGGATTGGTGCGGGAAACTCTGCAGTTGTTCAGGCTTATTTGCCATCCAATTTAGTCCACAGTGCAGTCGTGTCCGTATGCCGTGCGCAGCATATACCGTCGAGTGTGCAGTGCCAATTGGGATGTGCACACTTTGCACCCACTCGACTAATTGGTGCTTTTAATGCACTAACACAACCTAACATAAGCCCTTTACAGTAATGATGGCAGATGGAGACAGGCAGGCCAACTTATCCCCGAAACGCGGTCCCGTCAGTGCACATTAGTGAGGTGCCCGCACAAATGGAAGTGCAAGTGTAAGAGGATTATGAGTTTATGAGAGTATGGATGCTCTCCCTAGTGCAAAGTGCACTCCGCATACATTCAAATTGGCTTTATTTGCCTTCTCTTTCTCCTTTTGAACGTATGCAACCAAACCTACTGGAGGGTTAATGGTGAGAGCGGCAGTTAGAGCAGAACAGCAGCAGCAGCAGTAAAAGACATTATTATTTACGATTTATGTGCTTGTGCCTTCATCTGCATACTCTTCCCTCGAGTGCACGCCAACTCATCTAAAAGGCCAAGCAGCAGCCAGTGCACCATTTGGACGCATCATATTCTTGGCATTACAAGGGCGTTGGCTGTGCACTGTGGACAGTAATACTCTGCGGCACGCAACAACAACAAAAAAGCAACTCGTAACTCAGGCGCGCGCACTGGTTACACAACCAATTGGACATGGCACTGTCGTGTGTGTTGTATGCACTGTCTCCCTGATCGGCCAAATGGGAGCAAATGCAGGTTGTCTCGGCTCAATGCAAACACACTTTCTCTCTCTCTCTCTCTCTCTCTCTCTCTCTCTCTCTCTCTCTCTCTCTCTCTCTCTCTCTCTCTCTCTCTCTCTATTCGGTTTGGTGGCCTTTTCGTTGTGTGTGTGTGTGTGATAGTGTGCGTTAGTTCGACTTTGTAGTAATGGTAATGGTACTGCTTCTGCCAGCCAGCCAGCCAGCCAGCCAGCGAGCACTCATCACTCAGCTCACTGTGAGTTGTCCTGCGTGGCAGATGCGGTATACCGATCGTGTTCGTTCATGAAGTCGTACGCTCTCGCTCTCACTCTCGCTCTCTTTCCTTCTTCTTTCACCACACAGCACAGAAACATTTCGTTTTGGCTCGACTCGACTTTCGTTTGTTCTATGCCACGTCGGCAGCAGCAGCAGCAGCACCACTCACTGCGCGTCTTGTGCTTTCAATACCCACTGGCGTGAATGCACATGTCAGCATCGGACTTGACGACTCCTTGGTCATTTAGCTTAGGTCGAGCCCTTAACCGAACATGTCTCGACAATTTCCATAGTTCGCTTCAACATCTAAATTAGGGCTCAGATTGGCCGTAAAGTCTTCTAAATACACAGTGAAGCGCCACTTGATTTGAAACAGCTGTTTTGCATAAAATGCCTGTTTATATAAATGGCGCATGCGCAGTTTTCACTCACAATTAGTAGTTGACAATTCACATTGGCCAATAAATTCTACCCCACAATTGGTCCTTATCTACCAATTAGTTGCTGGCACTTATTCTAC
Organism: Rhizoglyphus robini; assembly: GCA_023373905.1. Lineage (NCBI taxonomy): Eukaryota > Metazoa > Arthropoda > Arachnida > Sarcoptiformes > Acaridae > Rhizoglyphus > Rhizoglyphus robini. Next base: position 1,197,606 of record JAKIJQ010000021.1, read on the forward strand.
AGTTGGGTTGCTGGTTCATATCCCACAGTTGGGTTGCTGGTTCTTATCCACCAATTGGTTCTGGCATTTATCCCACAGTTGGGTTGCTGGTTCTTATCCACCAATTGGTTCTGGCATTTATCCCACAGTTGGGTTGCTGGTTCTAATCCACCAATTGGTTCTGGCATTTATCCCACAGTTGGGTTGCTGGTTCTTATCCACCAATTGGTTCTGGCATTTATCCCACAGTTAGGTTGCTGGTTCATATCCCAAATGGTTCTAACCCACAATTTGTTGTCCGGGAATGATCCCAAATGGTTCTAACACACAATTTGTTGTCCGGGAATGATCCCAAATGGTTCTAACCCACAATTTGTTGTCCGGGAATGATCCCAAATGGTTCTAACACACAATTTGTTGTCCGGGAATGATCCCAAATGGTTCTAACACACAATTTGTTGTCCGGGAATGATCCCAAATGGTTCTAACACACAATTTGTGGTCCAGGAATGATCCCAAATGGTTCTAACCCACAATTTGTTGTCAGGGAATGATCCCAAATGGTTCTAACACACAATTTGTTGTCCGGGAATGATCCCAAATGGTTCTAACACACAATTTGTTGTCCAGGAATGATCCCAAATGGTTCTAACCCACAATTTGTTGTCCGGGAATGATCCTAAATGGTTCTAACACACAATTTGTTGTCCGGGAATGATCCCAAATGGTTCTAACACACAATTTGTTGTCCGGGAATGATCCCAAATGGTTCTAACCCACAATTTGTTGTCCGGGAATGATCCCAAATGGTTCTAACAAACAATTTGTTGTCCGGGAATGATCCCAAATGGTTCTAACACACAATTTGTTGTCCGGGAATGATCCCAAATGGTTCTAACACACAATTTGTTGTCTGGGAATAGTCTGGTTCATTGCCCAAATGAGGGTTCGGATTCATAGCCATTTGTTGACCAACAACCAATTGGTAGATAAGAACCAGCAACCCAACTGTGGGATAAGTGCCAGAACCAATTGGTGGATAAGAACCAGCAACCCAACTGTGGGATAGGTGCCCGAACCAATTGGTGGATAAGAACCAGCAACCCAACTGTGGGATAGGTGCCCGAACCAATTGGTGGATAAGAACCAGCAACCCAACTGTGGGATAAGTGCCAGAACCAATTGGTGGATAAGAACCAGCAACCCAACTGTGGGATAAGTGCCAGAACCAATTGGTGGATAAGAACCAGCAACCCAACTGTGGGATAGGTGCCCGAACCAATTGGTGGATAAGAACCAGCAACCCAACTTTGGGATATGAACCAATTGTGGGGTAGAATTTATTAGCCAATGTGAATAGTCAACTACTAATTGTGAGTGAAAACTGCGCATGCGCAATTTTTATAAACAGTCATTTTATGCAAAACAGCTGATTCAAATCAAGTGGCGTTTCACTGCGTATATAGAAGACTTTACGGCCAATCTGAGCCCTAATCTAAATCATACCATCGAGTGGTGTGATGCACACACACACGCACACACCTTCGGCTGTCGCATCTGACTACTACACCAGCAACACCAATTTGCCATTAGTTTTGTGTGTTTCTCCTCTCTCCACTCTCCACTCTCACTACGGTCGAAAGGGCGAACGTCAACGCGCATCACTATGAATGCGCTCTACCAGGCATGAGCTCACTGGCCCGTCAAATGCCAACTTTCATCTCAATACTTGTGACAACGTTAGCAGTAGCTTACGCTCACAAGCACACACTCACACACACACACACACACACCCGATTCAACATCATCTCTCTCTTGGTGGATCAAGAAACGCTCTCGCTTGCATCCGTACCGCGGTTTGCGGCATCGGTGCCTTTGCCTATCAGGGTTGTGGTGTAGTTGGCATGTCTCTAACATCTTGGCGTTCGCCTCTCTCCACTAAATGAACCGTGCTAATTGACATTTGCGTGTATGTGTCTACCGCCACGTCGTCATCACCCGACTGACCGAAGCCTCACTGACTGATGTGTGCCACAGAGAACGTTTGTGTATGAATTTGTCCAACAGTGTGTGGTGCTCTTGAAAGCACCAAATTCTGCCAGTTTGATACTAGCCTTCTTCTTCTTCCACCACACAGCACAGAGACATTTCGTTTTGGCTCGACTCGGCTTTCGTATGTAATACGCCACGTCGGCATCAGCACAACCACTCACAGCGCGCTTTGCACTCGCAATGCCCACTGGGCTGAATGCAAATCTCATCCTCGGACTTGACGACTCCTTGATCATTTAGCTTGCGTTGAGCCCTTCTCTGAACTGATCTCGTCAATTGCCAATATTCGCGTCAACATCTAAATCACACCACCGTGTGGTGAGCCCACTCAAACACTCACACACACACATATTCGGCTGTCTTCTCTGACTACTGCACCAGCAACACCAATTTGCCATTAGTTTCGTGTGTTTCTCCGCTCTCCACTATCCACTCTCACTACCGTCGAAAAAGGCGAACGTCAACGCGCGTCTGTATGAATGTACTTCATCAGTCATGCACCCACTGGCCTCATCTACTCCCGTTTCTTCTCCATTCGCATCGACAACGTTAGCTTAAACTCACAAGCACACACACAACCGATTCAGCATATCATCTCTCGTGGTGGATCAAGCAACGCTCTCGCTTGCATCCGTACCGCGGTTTGCGTCATCGGTGCCGATGCCTATCAGGGTTGTGCTGTAGTTGGCATGTCTCTAACATCTTGGCGTTTGCCTCTCTCCACTAAATGAACCGTGCTACTTGACATTTGCGTGTATGTCCTCCGCCACGTCGTCTCAACAAAGTCTCACTGACTGATGTGTACCACAATGCCCGTTTTGGTTTGTGCATGAAACTATCCAGCGGTGTGTTGTGTTTTAAAGGCACCATCTTCTCCTAGTTTGATATGAGCGTTTTCTCGTCAATTCTCACTTCCATTCATATGAAGAAACCGTCATAGCATACACAGCCAACTTGCAAATAACACGCACTCATCTCTCCGCTCAGTATGAGTTGTTCTGTGTGTCAGATGCGGTGTGCCGATCGATCGTGTTAGCTCATTGACTAGCACTCTCTCTCTCTCTCTCTCTCTCTCTCTCTCTCTCTCTCTCTCTCTCTCTCTCTCTCTCTCTCTCTCTCTCTCTCTCTCTCTCTCTCTCTCTCTCTCTCTCTCTCTCTCTCTCTCTCTCTCTCTCTCTCTCTCTCTCTACTCTACTCTACTCTACTCTACTCTACTCTACTCTACTCTACTCTACTCTACTCTACTCTACTCTACTCTACTCTACTCTACTCTACTCTACTCTACTCTCTACTCTACTCTACTCTACTCTACTCTACTCTACTCTACTCTACTCTACTCTACTCTACTCTACTCTACTCTACTCTACTCTACTCTACTCTACTCTACTCTACTCTACTCTACTCTACTCTACTCTACTCTACTCTACTCTACTCTACTCTACTCTACTTTACTCTACTCTACTCTCCACACACAAAAGTTGAAAAGGACTGTCAGCGCATTTGAGCATGAATGCATTGTAGACATTGAAACTCACTTTGTGTATGAATCTGTCCACCGGTGTTATCAACAAAACTAGTTTGAATTGAGCCTTCGCTCGTCAATCCTCACTTCCACTCATTTTGTAAAACTGTCAACACATACACCAGCACAGATTCATCAACTTATGGTGCAGTTTAACAATCTACAGTGAACCTTGAAGCCATATCGTCATCGCGCACCTCAACCCTTCTATCGTCTATCACGTTTGACTTATCATCCAAACCGTGAATCCATTCTCCCAACTAATCAACCTATTGTGCAGTTTGCACTCTGCCGTAAACTTTGCAGCCATATCCTCATCACACCCCTCACCCTTCTATCATGTATCACGTTTGACATATCATTCAAACCGGCATCCAATTGTCATTAGTTTTGTGTTTCTCTTTACCCTCCAAACTCATCGACAGTGAACGTGTTTGTACAATTTGTATGTGTCGTGAATCGTGAAGGGATGTGCAGTGTGTACACGGCCTTCGTCTACTCCCGTCAAGAGAAATCATTGATCAATTACGATTGAATTAGTCAGATCACCACAGAGATAATCTACTCCATTGTGCTTTTACCATTGCAATCTGCCGCTTTAATTACATCATCAACCTTCACAAGTGACCATCATAATGGAAAGACGAACGACGATGAACCGGCCTAACATATTACGGAGGGCGCCAGCACCTAGGGCTAATCAATCCGCAGGTGATATTTTTTCACAAGAACATTCTACAACTAATCCAACCGCAAATCCTACTATGCAATCGAGTCATCCAGTTGCTCAACCCTCCCGGTCAGTTAATGCCCAAAGTCTTTTAGCTAATCCATCAGCATATGCAAATATTCGTCCCATTCGCCCACCTAATCAACACGCTCGGTCAGTTAATGCACAAAGTAATTTAGCTAATCCATCCGCATATGCAAATATTCGTCCCATTCGCCCACCTAATCAACACGCTCGGTCAGTTAATGCACAAAGTAATTTAGCTAATCCATCCGCATATCCAACTATGCAACCGAGTCGTCCACATAATGAACCCGCCCGGTCAGTTATTGGTCAAAGTCTTTTAGCTAATCCAACAGCATATGCAAATATTCGTCCCATTCGTCTACCGAATCAACCCGCCGGGCCAGTTGTTGCACAAAGTAATTTAGCTAATCCATCCGCATATGCAAATATTCGTCCCATTCGTCCACCTAATCAACACGCTCGGTCAGTTAATGCACAAAGTAATTTAGCTAATCCATCCGCATATGCAAATATTCGTCCCATTCGTCCACCTAATCAACACGCTCGGTCAGTTATTGGTCAAAGTCTTTTAGCTAATCCATCCGCATATGCAACTATTCGTCCGAGTGGTCCACCTAATGAATCCGCCATGCCAGTATTTCCACAAAGTAATCTTGCTAATCCATACGGACTAATAACTTTTCAACCGAGTCGTTCACCTAATCAGTGTGCCCTGGAAGTGATTCCACACTATCATCTAGCTAATCCATACGAACATGCAACTATTCGACCGAGTTGTTCACATAATCAATTCGCCCAGGAAGTGATTCCACACTATCATCTAGCTAATCCATACGAACATGCAACTATTCGACCGAGTTGTTCACATAATCAATTCGCCCAGGAAGTGATTCCACACTATCATCTAGCTAATCCATTTGAACATACAACTTTTGAGCCGAGTCGTCAGCTTAATCCATACGCCCAGGAATTTATTCCACATTGTCATCACGCTAACCCAAACGGACAAACAACTATTCAACCGAGTTGCCCAGTTGCGCAATCTTCCCTGCCACTAATTCCCCAAAGACATCTAATTAGTCCATCTCAACATGAAGCTAATCCTTCCGCACATGTTGACTATCTATACGAAAATGCATCTAACCTTAATGAATCTGTATTCGACCTTCCCCCACCAAATTCAATCAACCAATCTGTCTCTGCGTCTTTTCCATCTGGTCCTGTACCCGACCTATTACCTAGAGATGATTTCCAACAGTGTCCGTCTACTTCGAATGCTTCTATTTGTAGTAGTAGTCGCAACATACCGAATCGTGTAGTTGTTGCAGAAGATTCTGCAGCCCCGAATACAGGCTCATCACCTGCGGTTAGTCAGCCAGATAATGCTCCTGAGGATCGTGAAGATCCGCAAGGGCATTTTCCTCAAGACAATCTTCGGGCAAATCCTTTGGAACAGTTGGGTGGTGCCTTACAGGTACGCGCTCAATATTGCAATCGATCGTTTGACATTTCGCCTGCAATTATTCCAAGACTAAGAGAAGCTGGAGAGCCTCCGTACTTCCTTGGATCACCCTCATATAAGAATCCTAGTTGGAATTCAAAATTTGAAATTATTATTTCTCCTGCAGGCACGCTTCTGGGTAATGGTGTGTTCAATTTTGTTGATAAGTTGTCTGAAAGCGATCTCAGTAGAACGGCCACTGACTTCTTGTATAGTATTTTTGATGTCAATCAAATAGACTTGAAAATTCCCCTTCGATTTAATCGAGCGACCCGTATGTTGGTTTTGTACGATACTCCTGTCCCAATAAATCGAGGTGTTCCCGCCAGGAATAACGAAGTCCTACCACAACAGCACGATCAAATGCATCCAAATGGAGTGATGGCTCCATCTGCGTCCAATGGTAATCCAAGAGTGGCACCAAGAACCATCCCAAGACCTGATTCCGCTCCTTCCATATTATCGGATAACGCAAATGAAGCTAGACGACCACAAACACAAGATTTGACAATATCAGTGGCTGCATCATCTTCTGAAGAACAACAAGAACAAGAAGCTGGGCCCAGCGATTTAAGTCAGAAGAAAACAGCAACGCATCAGGCTACAGTGGCCAGACATACGAAAAGACCTGCCGAAAGTGAATTGCCTCCTACAGATTGTTCACGAGAATCGAAAAAAGCAAAGTTTGCTACTTCGACTTCTTCACTGCAGATGTCACACAGAGAAAAAGTTGTAATTGTTGCAACAACATTGCAACAAGACGAGGCTATTATTGGTAACCAACAGGAACAAGCTGGGACAAGTCCCGTAGTGGAACGTAGCAAACAAAAGCGAACGGACAAGGCAACTGCTAATCCAACTCCTCAAGCAGATGGACAAACCAAGTCTCAAGCGAATGTGATTTTTTCAGCTGCACTTATCAACTCTACAACAGATTCACTTGCATCGCTTTCTTTGCAGGAGATGTCACCCAGTGCAAGTGTTGGATGTGTTGGATGTGTTGGAAGTGTTGGAAGTGTTGGAAGTGTTGGAAGTGTTGGATGTGTTGAACAAACTCCGCAACAGGACGAGGCTACAATTGGCAACAACCAGGAACATGCTGGGACAAGTCCCGTACTGGACCGTAGCAAACAAAAGCAAACGAACAAAAAAACTGCTAATCCAACTTCTCAAGCCGAAGTTCAAACCAAATCTCAAGAGAATGCGATTGCTTCAGCTTCACCAATCAACCTAACTACTGATTCACTTGCATCGACTTCCAGTGGTTCATCAAAGCGATCCAAACAAGCCGAGTTTTCTGTCTCGACTTTTTCGAATCAAACAGATGCATTTGAGTCTGAGAGTGAAAGTGGAGATAACCAAGAAAGTGAACTGCCTTCCACCGATCGTAGACGACAATCGAAACAAGCAAATGTTGCTGCTTCTACTTCTTCGCTGCAGATGTCTCCCAGAGCAAGTGTTGGAATTGTTGCATTAACATCGCAACAAGGCGAGGCTACAATTGATAAACAACAGGAACAAGCAGGGACAAGTACCGTGTTGGAACGTAGCAAACAAAAGCGAACCTACAAAACTACTACTAATCCAACTTCTCAAACAGATGTACAAATCAAATCTGAAGAGAATGTTATTGTTTCGGCTGTCCCTATCAACCTTACTACTGATTCACTTGCATCGACTTTTTCTAAATTCAACAGTCCCCCACCAAATGCTGTCAACCAATCTGGCTCTGTGCCCTTTCCATCTGATCCTGTACCCGATCTATTACTTAGAGATAATTTCCAACAAAGTCCGTCTACTTCGAATGCTTCTATTAGAATTCATAATTGCAACATACCGAATCGTGTAGCAGTTTCAGCAGATACTGCCACCACGAATACAGACTCAACACCAGCGGTTAGTCAGCCAGACAATGCTCCTGAAGATCGTGAAGATCCGCAAGAGCATTTTCTTCCTCAAGACAATTTTCAGGCAAATCCATTGTTGCAGTTGGGTGGAGTCTTGCAGGTACGCGCTCAATATGGCAATCGATCGTTTGACATTTCGCCTGCGATTATTCCAAGATTAAGAGAAGCGGGATTGCCTCAGTACTTCCTTGGATCAGCATTTTTCATTCGTAATTGGAATTCAAAATTCAAAATTATAATTTCTCCTGCAGGCACGCCTCTGGGTGATCGTGTGCTCAATATGGTTGATCGGTACTCTGACAGCGAACTCAGAATAATGTCCACTGAGTACACGTATAGTATTTTTGATGCCAATCAAGTAGACTTGAATATTCCGCTTCGATTTGATTATGCGACCCGTATGTTGGTTTTGGACGATACTCCTGTCCCAATAAATCAACGCGTTCCAAGAGTGGCACCAAGAACCATCCTAAAACCTGCTTCTGCTCCTTCCATATTATCAGATAACGCAAATGAAACTAGAAGACCACGAAAAGTAGATTTGACAATATCAATGGCTGCATCATCTTCTGAAGAAGAACAACAACAACAAGCTGGGCCGAGCGATTTGATCAAGAAGAAAACAGCAACACATCAGGCCACTGTAGCCAGACAAACGAAAAGGCCTACCGAAGGTGAACTGTCTCACACCGATGGTCCACGAGAATCGAAACAAGCAAAGGTTGCTGCTTCGACTTCTTCACTGCAGATGTCACCCAGAGCAAGTGTTGGAATTGTTGCAACAACATTTCAACAAAACGAGGCTGCAATTGGTAACCAACAAGAACAGGCTAAGACAAGTCCCGCAGTGGAACGTAGCAAACAAAAGCGAACCTACAAAACTACTACTAATCAAACTTCTCAAACAGATGTACAAATCAAATCTGAAGAGAATGATATTGTTTCGGTTGTCCCTATCAACCTTACTACTGATTCACATGCATCAACTTCTTCTCAGGAGATGTCACCAAGAGATGGTGTTGGATGTCTTCAACCAACTTCGCAACAAGACGAGGCTACAATTGGCAACAACCAGGCACAAGCTGGGACAAGTCCCGTACTGGAAAGTAGCACACAAATGCGAACGGACCAGACTACTGCTAATCCAACTTCTCAACCAGAGGGACAGAACAAAACTCAAGGGAATGTGATTGCTTCAGCAGAACCAATCAACCCTACTACTGATTCACTTGAATCGACTTCTCTGCAGATGTCAGCAAGAGCAAGTGTTAGAAGCGTTGCACCAACATCGCAACAAGGCGAGACTTCAATTGGCACCAACCAGGAACAAGCTGGGACAAGTCCCATACTGGAACGTAGCAAACAAAAGCGAACGGACAAGACTACTGCTAATCCAACTTCTCAACCAGAGGGACAAATCAAATCTCAAACGAATGCGTTTGCTCCAGCTGCATCAATCAACCCTACTACTGATTCAGTTGCATCGACTTCAAGTGGTCTATCAAAACGATCCAAAAAAGCCAAGTTTTCAGCCTCGAATTTTTCGAATCAAACAGATTCAGCTGTGTCTGAGAGTGAAAATGACGAGTCTACGTCTATCGATGAATCTTCAAGTAATGCAACTCAAGGACGATATCCAAAGCGGCAGGCAAAACAGTTTGTTCCTGTTGTGTCATCTCTTAAGACAAGTTATGTTAAGAAGAAGAAACCCAGCAATGCTGTTTCTAGCGCTGCACAAGTTTCAGATGCCGATGATGGTAAAGACAAACATTGCTGGGAATGTCATGATGCAAATGAAGAACAACTACGGCACTGCAGTCGCTGTTCACTGGGCTGGCACACCGAACGCTGCTGCAGTAACAATTTCTTCGAGACAAAGCTCAAATCGATGATTATGATTATTTCCGCCAGAAGATGCAAAAAACGCAAAGAGAGACGCAAAGTGTACGAGGACAAACAGGCCTGGATCAAGACACTTTCATCGGTTCTCGATCCAACTGTGTGCATTGAATGTGCACGCAAAGAGGCTGGCCAGTACTACAGCAAACACTTTGGCATTTTAAAGAACTTTGAAGAGAACGGCGATAGATCAATCCTGGAGAGAAGTGCCGCACTGTATGTGTATACAGTGAAGAGTTTGATGCCTAAAAGCGGTTGTTTTAAGACAAATAAGGCCACTGGAAAGGATCCATTTGAACGCTTTCAACGAATTGATTATGGCACACACGAGGGAATGGATAAAATTGATCTGCAGCGGATGCTGGAGAAAGCTCAAACCATCGATGCCTATCAGTGCACCGAGGATTTTATGTTTGACATCAAAAAGGTGAGTGTTCAATGTGCATTTTGTGTATTTTTGTGTGTGCGCGTGCGATGGTTAGGCATAACAAGATGAACTACAGCAGTAGTTGTCAAGAGTGGCCGCAGATCAAATCTACCAAATCTAATCATTTCTCGACGCCCATTCACAGATATGTCATAGCTACATGATACTTCAACAGCAGCAGTATGGCATTGGACCTGGCGCTATAAAGTATAAAGAATTCATGGAAAAATGCAATCAGTTGATCACCACAGTGAGACTTGAAATGGAGTTTATCAATCGGTGTGAATCGTGTTATCGCAACTACTTCGAGATCAACAAGGATCGAGTCAAGTCGGACATGGTGATGCCATGTGAGAATCCACACGCACTCGTCTGGATGGTGCATTGTCATCTATGGTGGCCGGCCAAGGTGTACGAGTATCGGGAGAATCAGTACTTTTTCACATCGGAAAAGTACGTCAATGTAGTTCCGTTTGGTGGTGAGAATAAGACGTAAGTAACTTAATTTTCTACTTAAATCTAATCACTTAACTTAACCTTAAACCTCATAAACTTATTCACACAAACACAGATATTGGACTTCACACAAATTACTTCGAAGCTTCTCCAAGCATCCACCAGAATCAAGCGAAAGAATGCTTGCAAATTTTGCCAAATTTGAGCCCCAAAAGAAGGAACTTCTTTGTGCGAATCTAAAGGAGGCGTTGTCAGATGCGAAACAGTATTACGACAAGTACTGGAACGAATACTTCACTGAGCCGTATCCCCTGCCGGACAACGATGGACCAATCATTCTCGATGATCTCTACTTGAAAGTCGAACTCAAGCCAAAGAAGAACATTTTGGATGACAACTTTATTCTGAGTGACGCTGATAATGCTGATGATGATGAGACTGAGTCTGAGGTATAGAGACTATTATAACTATCTTTTGCATGATTCCTAATATATAACTCTTTCTCAAAAGGCTTCGACATCCAGAGTTGAAGCGGTAGCAGGACCTTCTAGGCTGTGATCGTGGTGCCATTTCAGGCAATAAATCCTCGAACAAGAAAGCAACTTTCTCCCTAATTTGACCACTATCACGAATCTGGACACTATCAGTACTATTAGTAGTATCTTAATATTCGTAGTTTAGTATCTCACTTTCCTATGTTCTCAATACGTTCCTGAACACTATTCACATTATCACGAACCACTATGAACTATGAGTCATGATTCGAATCATTTAACAATACACACTCAATTTATCATATTCTATCTACCGAATACACATTAAACCGTATTAGTTTAACATTTGCATTTAATATATGCAGATTTCCTCCTTCAAACATTATCAAAATGCGAGTTTATTATCAACATAAGACAGATAATAGCTTGGTAGAGTGTACAGTATCAAGAGATCAGATGAAGACGGTCTCAACTATCATCTGAATCACCACTACGGACATCAACATCGTACAGCTTTCCAGGAAGTCCGCGTTCTCCACTTACTCGTATTTTGTATAATTATCCAATTATTCATTATTGTATTTGAAATAATTTTTAATTTGAATTTTAAATAAAGCATCATTCGTTTGTTTGTTTTTCGTTTTTCATTGTGTCATTTAATTAGAGGAGCGAACTGACGAACGAACACCCGAGCGGAGCGAGGGTGTGAGAGAGATAGTGAGTGACGATTCTACCCCAAAAATTTGGGAGAATGGCATTTCTTGTGCTATCGACTCATCGAAAACGACTGCATGGATCGGTCTAAAAAATTTAACACAATGTTCTGGTGGTGGTGTAGATGTGCTGTATAGTTTTGGGGCCATATTGGTCAAAGGTCAAAAAAGTACAGCGGAAATGCGAATTTTGTAAAGAAATGTGTAAGGACCGAGTGTCAACAGTGGCTGTATGACACAGATAAGCACACACGCCGAGCCGGGCGCCCGCTGTGCGCAAAGAGGATGCGCAGTGACAAACACACCTACCTACTGGAGTGCTGTGATTCACACCGTAGGTGTGATTGTATTTACCTTGGACCAAATTGCATATTGTTGACTATCTGTTCAAAACATTGAACCACTATCAAGACTAATTGAAAATTGGGACAGTTTAGTTGGTAGACGTTTAACGTTGGCAATGAAGTAAAGTGGGAGGGTAGGTGGGAAATAGCTAATCGAAAATTGGCACAGTTTAGTTGGTAGACGTTTAACGTTGGCAATGAAGTAAAGTGGGAGGGTAGGTGGGAAATAGCTAATCGAAAATTGGCACAGTTTTGTTGGTAGACGTTTAACGTTGGCAATGAAGTAAAGTGGGAGGGTAGGTGGGAAATAGCTAATCGAAAATTGGCACAGTTTAGTTGGTAGACGTTTAACGTTGGCAATGAAGTAAAGTGGGAGGGTAGGTAGGAAATAGCTAATCGAAAATTGGCACAGTTTAGTTGGTAGACGTTTAACGTTGGCAATGAAGTAAAGTGGGAGGGTAGGTGGGAAATAGCTAATTGAAAATTGGCACAGTTTAGTTGGTAGACGTTTAACGTTGGCAATGAAGTAAAGTGGGAGGGTAGGTGGGAAATAGCTAATCGAAAATTGGCACAGTTTAGTTGGTAGACGTTTAACGTTGGCAATGAAGTAAAGTGGGAGGGTAGGTGGGAAATAGCTAATCGAAAATTGGCACAGTTTTGTTGGTAGACGTTTAACGTTGGCAATGAAGTAAAGTGGGAGGGTAGGTGGGAAATAGCTAATCGAAAATTGGCACAGTTTAGTTGGTAGACGTTTAACGTTGGCAATGAAGTAAAGTGGGAGGGTAGGTGGGAAATAGCTAATTGAATACTGGCACAGTTTAGTTGGTAGACGTTTAACGTTGGCAATGAAGTAAAGTGGGAGGGTAGGTGGGAAATAGCTAATCGAAAATTGGCACAGTTTAGTTGGTAGACGTTTAACGTTGGCAATGAAGTAAAAGTGGGAGGGTAGGTGGGAAATAGCTAATCGAAAATTGGCACAGTTTAGTTGGTAGACGTTTAACGTTGGCAATGAAGTAAAGTGGGAGGGTAGGTGGGAAATAGCTAATCGAAAATTGGCACAGTTTAGTTGGTAGACGTTTAACGTTGGCAATGAAGTAAAGTGGGAGGGTGGGTGGGAAATAGCTAATCGAAAATTGGCACAGTTTAGTTGGTAGACGTTTAACGTTGGCAATGAAGTAAAGTGGGAGGGTAGGTGGGAAATAGCTAATCGAAAATTGGCACAGTTTAGTTGGTAGACGTTTAACGTTGGCAATGAATTAAAGTGGGAGGGTAGGTGAAAACTATCTAATAATAATAATAATAATAGATAATCTCGCAAAACATTTTCTATCTCCTATACCGTTCGCTCCGACTTTACGCCAACGGCGTTATTTATCTTTTAAAAATAAGAAAGCAAGAGGGCTCCATAACGCAGGCTGGTTCAAAAACTAGTGTAGTTGATTTTTGACCTTCATCAAACGATATAACATTACGATTGGAAGGGTGAGGAAGATTTCTTACTTGACCACTTGTCTATATGCGTCAAGCAACCCTGTCAAAGACATTTTGCTTTTGATGAACAAAGGATGTTTGCGCCACAGACTAATTTTGCAAATAGATCTTGAATGTGGCTTTGACTTTGACACACAGTACGCGAGTACGTTCGGAAAGCTGCGGATTCTATTGACGGAGCTTATGTTCACCACATTGCCTAGGTCAGAGGAGAAGAGTGTCGAATTAGGAAGAGATACCAAACAGGGATAACTTAAGACATTGACAGGTTGAACATGATACTAGCAATTATGAATTAGGCAATTAAAAATGAGCAATGCCATTCGCCATTAGTAGTTGGCACTAGGCACCTAGTAGTAGGCAATACCATTCGCCATTAGTAGTTGGCAGTAGACGTTTAGTAGTAGGCAATGCCACTCGCCATTAGCAGTTGGCACTAGACGCCTAGTAGTAGGCAACGCCATTCGCCATTAGTAGTTGGCACTAGGCACCTAGTAGTAGGCAATACCATTCGCCATTAGTAGTTGGCAGTAGACGTTTAGTAGTAGGCAATGCCACTCGCCATTAGCATTTGGCACTAGACGCGAAGTAGTGTGCAATGCCACTCGCCATTAGCAGTTGGCACAAGACGCCTAGTAGTAGGCAACACCATTCGCCATTAGCATTTGGCACTAGACGCGAAGTAGTAGGCAACACCATTCGCCATTAGCAGTTGGCACTAGACGCGAAGTAGTAGGCAACACCATTCGCCATTAGCATTTGGCACTAGACGCGAAGTAGTGTGCAATGCCACTTGCCATTAGCAGTTGGCACCAGACGCCTAGTAGTAGGCAACGCCATTCGTCATTATCAGTTGGCACTAGACGCCTAGTAGTAGGCAACACCATTCGCCATTAGCAGTTGGCACAAGACGCCTAGTAGTAGGCAACACCATTCGCCATTAGCAATTGGCACTAGACGCGAAGTAGTAGGCAACACCATTCGCCATTAGCAGTTGGCACAAGACGCCTAGTAGTAGGCAACACCATTCGCCATTAGTGGGAATGGCGCGTCCAACTCGGCGCAATCCATCTCGGGTCACCACGGCTCATCTCATGGCCACGGTCACAGTCCACGAATCCAGTCGCGCAGTATCATTTCTGTCATATTCACCGGCGAGTTGAAGAACACGATCCGATGCACTTCGTGTGATCATGTGTCCGCGCAGATTGAGACCTTCCAGGACTTATCCATATCCATCTCGATCATTGATCGGGCAATTCAGTCCAAGTACAAGAGTTCGATGAATTCGGCTGCTTTTAGTAAATGTAACGTTTCATTCTGGGATCTCTACTAATGTTGATCATTTAGATCGTCCGACTGCGCAATCGATATCTCGAGGCAAACGATCTTCAACCTCCGCCGCCAACTCACTCTTACCCTTATGGCCATTTGGTACGCTCGGCAACGACCTTTGGAGTTGGCTCGAATGGTTCGCCTTCCTGATCAGTGCACCAACAGTACTACTCGACGACTGTCTCGACATGTTCTTCAATCCTGAGATGTTGGAAATGAGAATCGCTACTCGTGTGGCAAGTTGTGCAACGGTGTCAAGTGCATTCGCATTCATCGTCTGCCCGAAGTACTGACCATCCACCTTAACCGGTATCAGAATATTAACTCGAGTCTGCACAAGATTACTTCTAATTTGCACTTTCCGCTGGCGGACTTTTCGGTGCGCAACTACATGACTGAGGCGAGTGGTTTCGGTGGTGGTGGACAACGATGTAACGATGCTGATGATGAATTCGCCAACTATGAATTGTGTGCAATGGTGTGTCATGCTGGGTAACTGATCATTAATGGGCTCTACATCTGCTATGCACTGAATGGTACCAACTTTGAATGGTACGCGTATGATGATGTGAAGGTGCGCTACTGCACTGTGGAGGAAGTGTTTTCAGCTGCGGGCGCGAATGCATACATTCTGTTTTATCAAAGGGCGAGCACGGGACAGAGTCCGTCGGATGCAGCACTCAGTCTGTGCATTGACAGCAATGGCTACAGATGTACCGGACGCTGCTCACGACAACTGTGAAGGACACTGTCACTCATTGTGATCCTCTCCGTGATTATCACCTCTTCTCACGAAACCAAACTTCGCATCTCTCTGCTCTGAGCAACAACAACAGTGCGGCCAACACCTCGACAATGTTTGCCAGTTTCACGGAAGCGAGCCTCAACGAGCGCAGCATCACCATCTGCAAGTACTGGCTCAATCTCTTCCTCACCTTTATGGAGCCTGGCCCGATTGACAATTCTGACATCTACTGTCCGCATCGCCGCATTCGACCCGCTGAATGGTTGTACTTCAACTCACTTTCCGTTCCACTGATTGAGCAAGTAGGTCAGCTACTACGGTGGTGGAGCGGCCTTTGCCCGACTCTACAGTGACGAGGAGCAGCCCGTGTGCGAGTGCTGCATTGAGAAGTTGAACGAGTTGCGACTGAGACGCTTCCAGGAACATTCACAGTTTCAGTTGCTTCAATCGATCACGGGTTAGGTGTTTAAGAGGTTGAAGTTTCAAGTTCTCCTTCGCGTCGTTGAGTAGATCAAACGAATTGAGCTGTGACAGAATGACGCCATCATGTGGCTGGTCATCCTCGAAGCCACTGTAACTTCGAGCGTCATTCTTGCGCGCCTCCATTGGTACCTGAAATTGTTTCACCAGATAATTGCTCGTCTGCATCTGTAGCACATTGTTGTCGCCCTCGTTTGTGTTGTTCGCGTCTTGATCATCTCGGAGATCGCCCAGTCCGGAAGACTTGAGGAAGCCGTGACCACCGCACGCCTCACGGCACTCTTGAATTGCATCACGACACAACCAACCAGAAATGGGCTTTGCAGTTCAGGCAATAGAGTAAATCTCCTGTCCCAACTCGGACAGCGACGGTGAACTGGTCCCACACTCGTCATAGTAGACATTATGTCAAGTTCATTACGATCGAACTGTGCACACACACAGAATACATATAGGAGCTAGTGCACTACACAACAAATTGACCATAAAATAGTAGTACTGAAAGGTGAAGTTTAACAATGATGATGATGGTGACGAGATGAGTATCATTGCCATCGATCGATAATGACCTGTTCAGTGGCAATTGTGTCTGTGCTCCCGTTGTCGCCACCACCAACACCGTTCGTATACTTTTGTCGTATTAGTGGCGCGTTCGACCTACCGACGCCCAATGATGGATCAAGTCAAGTTCAATGGGTTCGATACATAGATTACGTTAATTAACAGTAACATTTGGACATTACAAAATGGCCGAATCAAGACACTGTTCAAACAGTACAGTCTTCGGCAAAATAGTGCACACACTCTAAACGGGGAAATTAACTTCAATTGTAAAGCAACACAATCATTGATCGTTTCGATTGTTTTGTGTCCAAAAATCCGCACATATAAATTGCACTCACTCACATATTTCACATACCTCTCGGGTTAAATCTCTCTCTCTCTCTCTCTCTCTCTCTCTCTCTCTCTCTCCTTCTCTCTCTCTCTCTCTCTCTCTCTCTCTCTCTCTCTCCCTCTCTCCCTCTCTCCTTCTCTCTCCAGAGCTCCACTCCAGTGAAGGTGAGGGCAAACGGTGAACTGGAGACTACGATCACCGTATCGATGGCCATCGCGGCACAGGAAGTCTCGAGTACCATCACTCAAAATGCAATGGACGACTCGATGCGTGAGCTAAGTCGGCGCACTTCTGGCTCGTCTAGTCACGATGGCTAAGTACACGAAGTCGCAGTACAAGATGTCGGTCCAGTGGTGAACGGACCGGCGAGCGGTGGTGGTGCTGCTGGTCCACAACCGAACGGACATATCGTACAGCATAATCAGAACAACGACCATGAAGATGACGAAGAAGACTGCAAGTAATAATAGTACTAGTCAACAAATCACGTATCTAGAATTGAATCTATAAAATTGAGTCAGTCAGTCGAGCCAGTCGCACTCATCATCATCATCACAGAACCATTTAGCCTTAACATTCTCAATCTCAATCTCAAACTTATCTTTCCGCATAAAGTCTTTCCGCTTTCAATCAACTAAGCAGCTATAGTTGCACAGAAGGTGACAAACATTCGCTTGCGTATGGCCAATCGATTGCTAAGTGACAAACAGCGACCGAGCGATGACCATTACCCAACCATTTCTAGTACAAATAATCAAATCAAAGTAATAATCTTGTGGGCGTTTAGGCTCATTACACCCACTGTCTCAATAGTGAGTGTCTCAGCGTAGTGAAATGTAGTAGCGAAATGTCTCATTGCCTCATGTAATCGAATCAGTAATCATATTAGCAAGTCACACAATTCCGAATGGCTTCCATTTTGTTCATCTCGTCCGCACTTGCACACACATTCATTAACTCACATACTCATCATCTCGTCCGTTCAGAGATATTCTATCAATTCTCTAAATTAATGCATAATCAACTCATACCAGCTTCTTGAACACTTTCCACAGTGTACATCCATCATCATCACACTCACACCTTGAATCATTCTGTGTCTGGTCTTAGAGTCCACCACCACTCGCGCGCGCATTACTCTTCCAATTAAGCTTACTCGACGCTATGCCTAATGTTCATAAGACAATTACACACACGACAATTATTTTGCATTTACTCTCACCATTAGCCCAATCGATTTGTGCATGTGTCTTGTGTGAGTACTGGAGAGTATACTCTAGTATACTATAGTGTCAGTAGGTGATCGTGTCAGATTAGTGTCGAGCGTAGAGAGAGAGAGAGAGTCGAGTGAGAGAGACAGAGAGAGAGAGAGAGAGAGAGTGAGAGAGTGAGTGAGAGATAAACGGTCTTTATTAGTTCAAAACTAACCAAAGAAGGAGCTGCTCACAAAACTAGTGAGTTGCCTTACGACACAGCATAGTAATCAATCTGATAAGACAATAGTTACATACATGAAATTTGAGGGTTACAAAAAATGAATACTGTAAAACAATGTGAATACTGTAAGTGGTGTAAATACTGTAAATATAAGTCAAACAAAATGTCTAGCCATAAATGTGAAAGTGAATCATACGCACTGAACATGACAAAACGGTCTCAGCTAACTCGGGTAATGCTTTCTTATCCAAATGGAACCTGTCGAAGAAGTCGACCATTTGGGTACTCACAGTCCCTCGCGCTCCCATCCATAATCCAATGACCTCGCAGTCACGTTTCTCGATTATCGGATACTTCTTGCATAGGTCGTCGTAACAGCTCTCGTAAATTGCTTGCTTCTCCTCTTGAACTTCTTTGCCAACATCGTGGTTGTCTTCCCATCGTACAGTCGGGTCTATGATGTAGACCTTGTCAGAGTTGGCCTCGAATGCGAGGATGTCCACAAATCGATTGGCACCATCCCCGTCCTTGCAGTACGGCTCGACAATACAGGTGAACCCTTTGGCGCGAAGTAGAGCAGCAAGTGACTCCTTGACCTTGTTGTGGCGTTGAATGCGGCGTTCGTCGTTAAAGTAGCAGGCACCGAGGACGTGTCCAGGGGTTTCTTTCTCTCTGCGGGTTGCAGTTGTGCAACGACGGCAAAGGTTCGATGTCTGAGCTACATTTCCAGCTACACCGGGAACTCCCAACAGGTTGGCGTAACCTGTACTCAGCTTGATGGCGGCGGTCCATTCTGAGCCGGATAGAGTATTCTTGGGGTTATAATTTTATTGCCAATAAACATAGTCACTTTGCCAATAAAAAATAATTATTTACCCAATTAGTGATTTAGCCAATAAAATTAATTTTCAAATTTTCAAATTTTGTTATTTTACCAATAGTAAATAGTGAATTTCCCAATTAGTGAATTTACCAATTAAAATTTGCAATTATCTATCGATACTTTTCTCGTCCATCGTCAACTATCGATTTGGCTACCGACAGTTTGTTTACATTTCAAGTTGCAACAGCCTCACTGTGACTATTTGACAGTTTGACATTGTTACTTGTTGTGACAACTTTATTTTGAGTGAATTTTGTTTTTGAATCTGTGTTTTATGTTACAGCTTCAAGTCGATAAAAGGTAAATCATCATCTTTAGATCATTTTGTCGTAAACTAATTTGACATTCTTTTTTTAACTACCACAGATGGATTTGTCTGAAATAACTGAAGTTGAGTCACAGTCCTTATATTTTAATTCTGATGCTGATTACGATTCTGATACTGAAAATATTCCACCACCAAAGAGGAGACGAGCCAACATTGAATATGATCTGATTGCTACATTCGACAAACAAGAAAATGCAGAAAACTTTATAGACAAATTGGACAGTTATATCTATAATGGCCGATTGAAGTCTTACGCAGGCGAGCGAATAAACTATTTATGCAAACATAATCGCCGTTGCTTATCTCGTGTGTATATTTATTTGCCTAATAATAATCTACATTTTCATGTTTATAAATCTTCTCATGAACATGATTCCGATGATTCCCATGACTTGAATACTCGCGGAATTTCCAAAGAAGTAAAATCAGAAATCATTACTCTTATATCTGAAGGGGTAAACAAACCGAAAGCTATTCTACGTGCATTAGTGCTCAAACAAATTGAAACTCCAACATTGATGAAGTTAAACAATTTTCTTCGTACATACCGTGAATCTCATTTGGAACCTATTTCAAACTTAGGTGAACTTGAACAATGTATTCAGAATATGACTCAACCCACTGACTGTTTAGACGAACCATACGTACAAAATTGTTATTTCAATTACGAGAATTCCTCTTTTGGTGCTTTTTTCACTACAAAACGTTTGATTTCACTCACTTCTCAATCTGATTCTATAAATATTGACGCCACATACAAGTTAGTTTGGAACAACTTTCCTTGTCTTATTGTTGGCACAACTGACATGAACAGACATTTCCACCCATTTGGGATCGCACTTACTTCAAATGAAACCAGCGAAGACTTCAAATTTGTTTTCCAATCGCTAAAATCATTCAACAACGAATATTCACCAAAAGTCTTGATTGCAGATTGCGCTCAATCAATTACAAATGGATTTGAACTTGTTTTTTTGTTTGTTTGTTTTTGGACAAACAAACACAAGGATAAGCTGCTGGTTCCATGTATTAAAGAATATTGACAAACACTTGAAACAAATTATATTTGACCGTAAAGATGAACTCAAAAAAGATATTTCTTTTTTGCACTTAACCCGCAGTCAAGTTGAATTTGACTCTGCTCTCGCATTGTTTGACACGAAATGGCGAAAATTTCCATCCCTACACCCATTCTTGGATTACTTTTTCAATGAGTATGTGACCAACAGTGCCAACTGTAAATGGTTTCATGGTGCAGCGGTTGGCTACCCTTTGACCAATAATGGACTTGAAGCCATAAACAATGTAGTGAAAAAGAAGGCACATTTCGTGAACGATTGCCACTGAATCGTTTTATCAAAACTGCTTGTGAAATAACAAAAAATTGGTCTATTGAGCGCGATCCAAATCATGCACATTCGAAACTGTTTGCAAAGGTTCCTTCAATTGGCACTCAACTTGCATCAAAAGCTTTTAACTTTTACAAAGAGCGTATATCTGGCATAAAACAACGTTCGGGTACAGAACATGACTACTACTTCATTCCAGCTAACACAAAGAAAAAGTTAAACGATGTTGAAATAAACAAATTCATCAAAAATGAAAAATTGTTTAACTATAAACTATTCGATTCATTTGTCAAGCAACATATGCAGTCAATTTGGTTGGTTTCATTCCCTTGTGATGGTGATGATTTATACAAAGCCAAATGTAATTGTCCTATATATCTAAAAGAGTACATTTGTAAACATATAGTAGGCATCGCTATTACGAAAAATCTATTTGTTCCACCACCAGAGTCTAAAACACAAATGTTCAATGTAAAAAGAAAACCTGGGCGCCCTTCAAAGATCAGCAAAGCTCTTATTAAGGATTGACATTTGTATTATTGTATGATTATGAAGTGTAAATTAATGACTTATGTTTTTAAAAATTAAAATTATTGGTTCAATTACTAATTGGAAAATTAATTATTTGTTATTGGTTAAATAACTAAATTTATTGGGATTAAAAACAATTTTTATTGGCCAAATCACTAATTGGCACAATCACAATTTTTTATTGGTAAAGTGATTATATTTATTGGGCCATTAATTATAAGCCGTATTCTTGTCGTAGACGAAGGCGTTTCCTTTCGGGTATTCTTTGAAGTGTTGTATACCGCAACCTTGCCACTGCTGGGTGCTCCAGAAGGCGAAAGTTAGTTCGCGCAGTGCGTTTCGAAGTTGACGTGCAGTATAGCCTACGAGTTGAGTTGGTGGATCACACATGTTGCCAAGTTCCTGAATACAGATGGCCATTTCTTGCTCGCAGTTGTAGACCTCGTGAAAAAAGTCCATCAGGAACAGTGGACAAGCGCTTCGCCATCGCAAAGTGCTGAAGGAGAAATTCCCACTCACATGAGAGAGAGAGAGTTGAGTGAGAGAGACAGAAACAGAGAGAGAGAGAGAGAGAGAGAGAGAGAGGGAGAGGTTGGGGGAGGGAGAGAGAGTCGAGTGAGAGAGACAGAAACAGAGAGGGAGAGAGAGAGAGAGAGAGAGAGAGAGAGAGAGAAAGAGAGAGAGAGAGAGAGAGAGAGAGAGGGAGAGGTTGGGAAGAGAGAGAGAGAGAGAGAGAGAGAGAGAGAGAGAGAGAGAGAGAGGGAGGGAGAGAGATGATCGATAATTGCATGCACTTGCAACATTCTCCGAACATCGAGTCAAATTGATGTTGTAAGATAATATAATCTATCTATTGTTTATTGCTTTATAATTTACAACAATTCTGTATAAATTGAGAGAGTTGCTTTGAAATGGCTGACTGACCAGTTGACTAATGGCTAGCATATGTAATGTATATGGATTGTCTTGTTTGGAACAGTTTAAGGTGGTCGGGTCAGGTTCGAGTGATTAAAGGTCAATAACAATTGGTTTATATATATTGTGTATGAACAACATTATAATGTACAATTGGTGCGAGAGATGTACATAGTGACTGATTGGCATGTGACTGAGAGAGACTTGATATGAGTTTATGGGTGTGGGTATGGGTTGGTGTGGCTGGGTGTGGGTAGATGTGGGTATGTGCGGGGATGTGTGTGAGTGAGTTAGAAAAGTGCACTTGGGAAATAGTAACCTAATAGTGAAACAGGGAAAGACTTGGTTCGGAAGTGTTTTTGGTTTGAGCGGGCAAACCGATCAAGGCACTCTTTTTGACATCTTTCTGATTGATTGGCTCGATGATGAGATGTATTGGGGCTATTTGTACAGGATGAGAGCATCGGTCGGTGACAAGGCGATTCGTGTGTGTGTGTGTGTGTGTCGATTACATAAATGCGAGTGCGCAATGGGAATTGTGAGTGTGTGTAATGTGATGGCACTTGGCACCACTTAAGATAGCAGAACGGCTTTCACTTCGAGATCATCCCACTCTTCAGTGTCGTTGGAAGGGCTTGTTCCACGGATAATGACAACCATTGATCAGTTGAAGTGGAGGTACGGATTGGACGAGGATTGGTATGAATGCCCGAGACATAGCGTATCCATAAATGTGAGCCTTAGATCGAGCGCAATTTGGGCATTGTGGTGACGATTCACGATGATATCTGCACAGGCATGTGAACAGTAAATCTCTGGTCTTGAAGGATTCGCCATACTGTTCATACTGATGATGATAATACCTCTTCAAGTACTTCAACACTGACGAAAGCCGGATGATCTTCATCGACCAGGCCAATTCCTCGCCTATGTCTCTAAACCAATACATCACATCCCGCGTCTGCTCATACTCGTCGTCAGCGACGAAAATCCACGCAGTTCCTTGATGCGGTCCATTGCTTGGATGGATGAAGTGGTGCACTCTCCGAGCCAGTGTCACAGTTGGAGGGTTTTGACGGTTGTTTTCGTCGATGTCATGATAGTAGGTGGCGAGTGCATTTGCTTGGTGCTCGCGATAGGCATTAGTAGAAATCACCTGATTGCACCTCACCAACGAGTGCAACTCACCCATTACACCATCGTTCAGGGAGAAGTGGACGAGACCAATCTCGGCGGGAATGCACACGTCGGGTGTATGTACAAACACATTGCTCGAGGCAATGGTACACACCGATTCAGCTGGGTAGAGTCGATAGAATGCAAACAACTCCACCAAATCGCGATCCTCTGCTTCTTGGCTCTCAAGAAGGATCTTGTCGACGATAGCCACAGACGATGCAGACGTGCCATGCAGTGCCTCGTAGGTGAGCTCAGACAGGGACTTTGCTCTGGCGCCCTCGATCTCGTGCGCGCCTTCTTCAAAGTAGCCGATTGCATCAGGCTCAGGAGAGGAAGATGGAGGGGTGGTTGGACGAGATATGTTGGACCAGTTGATAAAGGGCTCGAGTGTCCAACTCCAGAGACGGTAAAGTGCCATGGTAAAAAGTCACGAATAGTCAAATTCGATGCCGAAAGAGAAAGGCAAAACACGAGTAGACGGGCGAACGAGGCGAACGTGGCGAACTAGACAAACGGTACTGACAAAACTGTTGTCCTGTCATGAACCAAACGAACTCACTACTTCGCACGGTGAACTATTACTTGAAGCCAAACACTATTACACTTATACAGAGATGACATGAACTTGAATGGATGACAAACTGACTGTACGTAAGAGACGACGCTACGACTACTACGTCGGCAACAATTACGAGACTTGACTGTTGTTTTGTTCTTTGGCTCGATCTTCGTCTCAGTTTGTCAGGGGGCATCCTTAAATCACGTGATCAGCAATTTGGACCCTAATACCTACCTCCCCCACCATGATCACATCCTAGAGCATAGAAATGTGTAGGGAAAATTTGGATCAAGACACCCTACCTCCCCTCTAGATGATCACGTGATTTAAGTATGTCCCCCTCAGTGTAGAGTGATGTTCGGCACAGAACAGGCATCGAGAGAGAGAGAGAGAGAGAGAGAGAGAGAGAGAGAGAGAGAGAGAGAGAGAGAGAGAGAGAGAGAGAGAGAGAGAGAGAGAGAGAGAGAGAGAGAGAGAGAGAGAGAGAGAGAGAGAGAGAGAGAGAATGTTCACATGCGAGCACACAGAATCACACAGGCACAGTGGCACACGATGAAGAAGCAGTCTCAACTCTCGAAATCGGTTAGCAAACAAAGCAAATCCCAGTAGCATAAGACCATTCCGAGTACTATTACCATTATTGTCATAACCGTACTGTCACTATTCATTGGTCGGTTTGATCGGGTGCCTATGTGCCATGCATGTTCATTAACGTTCAACGTTTGTCTTTCTCCACCTCCATCTATTGACGGTGCACCAGTGCCAAACGAGTGATTCACAGTTGCTATCATCCACCACAACCTTCGTTAGAGTCGATCACTCAATCACAAAACGAACATCAAGCTGTACTCATCTGGGCTCGTGATGTATACAGTCGAGTGTGGACAAAAAATTTTTCTAGACAGATCCACATACGGGTGCTCGATAGGTTCGGAGCCCTAGTAACACTCGAGTTGAGTGACTTTTTTCATTCAGAGACTAATTCAGGGCCCAGGTGGCCAAGAATGATCCAACACTGAAGTTGGCAATTTCTTGGCCAATCACCAAATCCACGAAGAGACCACGACCACAAAGAGAATCCTCATCCTCGTTAGAAATTGATTCTTGTTTCGTCACAAGTTGTTGCTGCTGAGAGTTATGATGACTTGCTGAAAGTTTACTGAGAGCTTGTGATTTAGCAAGTATACTTTTCTTTTGGGCACAAGTTTTCATCTTGATAAAAATTGGAGTCAGCAAAAGCAGAAGTAGTGTCAGCTGCACTAGGCATTATGTGTTGTTGGGGATTCCCTAACAATAGCAGAGGTGGAATAAAGGTGAATGAACAAGATTTGAAGATGTGGCGGCCTTTGGATTTTAGCGATCAAACACAAGAGAAGCCGACTTGTTGATATTTGCATTGTTAGTGTATCGAGAAAATTCTTCTTCTGGAGCGAAAGCGACTACGACTTTTAGTGGTAGAAACAAACATCAATTGAAATTAAATGAGACATTCAATATCCAACTTACCTTTCAACAAAATGTTCATATTCCACCGTTGTTGCAATAATTTGGCGATTAATCTGTCGAATTTCATTCTTGTCACTATTTGCTGCTCGCGTCGCATTCGCTTTTTGTTAAGTTGGCAATTTCTTGGCCAATCTGCAAATCCACTTGTTCTTGATTTCAATTATGAACTTCTATTATAAACTGAAATAAAAATTGTTATAAATACAACAAAAACATCGAATATAAATAAAATACCGATTTATTGCATGCATTTGGGGCATCGCTTTGTTAATCCTCCAACAAATCAAGTGTCTCATACCGACACCATTTTGACTCGATTTGCAAACAAAAACCATCACTTGCTTCGATAGTTAGAGGCACGAAGCACAAGATTGAAGGAAAGTGAGGCTTTCGAGACTAAGTAATCACAGTACAAAGTCCGAGCATCGTTGTCTGAACGTAGAAAGGTAAGATATGACAAGAACGAGCAAGCGAATGACATTGGGGCAAGTATCGTGGGCTAGTCGACGAGTGAGCTAGACCAAACGGCACGCTCAAGTTGTGATGAAGAAATGATCGCCAAGGCGTCGTGGTATGAGATGGTACGAGGCAAACAGTGGTCGGTGCTGGTGGACATTAGGCAGCATGACAGGCAAAAAGAAGTGCGTTACCACCAATGAGTAAGAGTTTACTTTTGCATGAGAGATAACAGTCCACCTAGATGTAGACTGTATGTTTGTGACGTCACAACCGCCAGAAACATAAATGACGGAGAAGTTGAGCTTCGTTTGAGTTTGGTGAGAATGTGAAGGCATTTGAGTTTAGGGATGAGAGCACACAAGTTACGGACACATACACAAGAAGCTGAAGGGTTGGTGAGTGGACAAAGACAAAGTGAGTTTGATAATGAACCGAAAAAATAGCTTCGAGTCGATTCGAACGCGTGGGGTCTCGCGGCATCCAGCACTCGAACCGATTCGCCCATGCCACTCTACTGCTCACGGGACCACTGCCTGAACCTAACAAGTGCAGCAAGTGCCTTCACTCGACGCCAACGGGATCGGTGTTAGTCTCGCGGCATCCAGCACTCGAACTCATTCGCCCATGCCGATCTGATGGTCTCGGCAGCACGGCCAGAACCTAACTAGTATTTGAACCAGCAGCTGGCAATTAGAAACATTATGGCTATCATCAATAAAAATAGGTAATGCCATTGGCATGAAAGTCGGAGCGAGAGTGTGTGAAACGCTAAAATCACTCAGTCAGATTGAAATCGAAAATTCAATTTCGGAAAATTTGGTTGGACAATTAAAATTCAATGAATCAATCTAATTTGTCTCTTCATCAAACAAATGCAGACGATGTACCTAAATACGCAGATCATCGCATTCAGTTAAATGCAATTCATATCACAAAATAATTCTCAATTTACATCACACGTCATAGACTTTGGATCATGAACATTGCTTTCTTTATGGTCACAGCCTGAAATTCTTATGGTTTCTCTTTTCATATGTTTTGGGCCACCATGTTTTAATGCCCAGAAACAATCGCTTATACTAAATATACAGATTTATATAATTTTCAAAAGTAAAAAAATTCTTCAAAAAAGATTAATAAAGCAAAAATCGAAAATTGGTACTCAGTACCGAGGATAGATTCTCCCATCTAGAAATCACATTTGTGCAATTGTTCTTGTCCTTGTTTATCTTTATGTTCTGTATCATTATTAGGTTGCAATGGTACTTCCAGCGGTTTTAATTATGTTACATTATCCATAGATCTAATGTCAATGGTTTTCAGAGTAGTTCAGTAAGAAATTTTGGTGAGCAAATAGTCGGTATTAAAAAAAATTTAATTTTTACTATTGGAAATATCAAAATTTTATGCCTATTTGCTACATGATAAATATGTCAATGATTAGATGAGCATCACTGCATTATTTAAAATAAAGTTGTTAGGTGTAAAATTTCGGACCAATTAAATGTGATACTGTTAATTCTCAAATATATCGGAAAATGTAAACAAATACCCATCCACACCGGCACTCAAGTCAAATGGTCCGCATCCATCTCCTGGAATCACCTTTGAGTGTGTTTGCTACTGCGCATCTTTATTGCCAGGGAAAGCGTGTGCCACAGAGGGACACACACACAGGGTTGATATCTCGATTCCTTCACATTTCAATACAAA
Source organism: Rhizoglyphus robini (assembly GCA_023373905.1). Classification (NCBI taxonomy): domain Eukaryota; kingdom Metazoa; phylum Arthropoda; class Arachnida; order Sarcoptiformes; family Acaridae; genus Rhizoglyphus; species Rhizoglyphus robini. The sequence goes on from JAKIJQ010000021.1 coordinate 1,225,462, forward strand.
ATTTCGGATTTTTCTCAAATTCGCTATTCTTTTAACCTTTGACTTATATGGCCACAAAACTATACAGCACATCTAGACCCCAACCAGAACACTGTGTTAAATTTTCAGACAAATCCATGCATTCGTATTTGAGTTGTAGCGCACACAACAAATGACTGAAGTTACATTTTTCTCGGGTATATATCGTCGCTCCCGCAATCACTCACACCTCGCTCGCTTCGCTCGCTCAGCGTGAGTGATTGCGGTCGCTCCTCCAACAAGTGCAGCAAGTGCCCTAACTCGACGGCAAATGGATCTGTATTGCTCGTGTACATCCAGCACTCGAACCCATTCGCCCATGCCACTCTACCCGTTTCTTGTTTTTGTTCGGTGTTTTCGGTGTTTTCGATATCTTCGGCTTTATTCGTCACACTGTGACTCTTGTCAACTCACCATCAACCCATTCACTCAGTACGACAGGTCTGGACTGTGATCGTGTACTGTTTGTGTGTTTTCCTGTCACTTGTACTCTTACTCACCGTGCTCGGTGGGCTCGCTGGTTGCCACCACTCACAACTCTGCACTCACAGCACCGTTTCTCTCGCTCCGAGTGTCGTTCTGCTCGTGTTGATCTGCTGATTCGTGCCAAATGGTGTCCTCGTGTTTGTGTACACTTTCTCGTGTTCACTTGTTCCGTTTGCCCACACACTCACCACCAGTTAGTTAGTCATGCCAGGCATTGTTAATGCCTTTCGTGCAGCAGGCCGCCGAGTGGCTTCTTGGTGGAGCACCATTCGTGGGGCTAACTACAGTCTTGGCTGCATTCGTCGTGGTCCACCGCCCTCCGAGACCAAGGATGATGTTGTGCACCAGATTGAGGATGGGGTCAACCAAGAAACCGAGTAAATGTCATTGCCAACGTCATTGCCACCGCTTGTGTCCATGCCTGCCCCAGTGAAGGTGAACGCACCTCCACCTCCGTGTTATCGTTTCGTATTGAAGGAGAATGCCCAAGTGATCAGCTCTCGTCTGGCAACTGACTCTTTCGATGAAAAGGTCGGAAAAGGCTCGTTTGGTCAGGTGTTTGTGGGCAATGGGAAGTTCTCGGATGGGGACACCACCGCCACTCGATATGCACTGAAGGTCCAGTCTCGCAAGTACCTGACTGGTGACGCCAAGAAAGTGTGGTACTTCCATGCTCTGCGCGAGGTCAACATCCTGCAAACTCTGCATCATCCCAACGTGGTGCATATGTACAGTTATGTGTTCCTGGACGGGACTGACGCCGACAAAGCCACAAGTGCGCAACACTTGGTCATGAAGTCCACGCTGCTCGATGACTCTCTTTCTGGTTTGTTGAAGAAAGTCAACAAATTATCCACTAGTGCTTGTGTCTTTTTTGCCAAAGAGTTCTGCGATGGGCTTGAGTACTTGCACTCCAAGTTCATCTGTCATCATGATCTCAAAAGTGGAAATCTAGTGGTCAACTATAGCCAGGTAAATCCCGACAATGAAGTGCATCTGTTGAGCGTCAAGATCATTGATTCATGGCTCGGCGGATCAAGTGATCGAACGCCACTTGACTGCAGGAACGCCCTTTTTCAAGGCCCTGGAGAAGGCAATAGGCATTCCGTACGACCCGTACAAGTCTGATGGCTTCTCGCTGGCCGTGACCGTCTATCAGGCAATGATGGGTAGAAAGGAACTGAAACTGGCTAAGAAGATGAACACTAGTTTTTTCGCAGTCAGTGTAGAGTACATTGCTTCGTTGCTTGCAAGCCGCTGAAGGAGGAGGACAAGGACAAGAAGAAGTACTTTCTGGCAGCAATGCTTCAGAGTCTTCTGATGAAAGAGCCTAATTCCCGTTCTTCGGTTGGTGATTTCGCGCAGTATCGCGCACTTGTGAGGCAACTTGATGGTGTTGTGAGTGTGAGTGAGTGACTCTCATTCAGAACTGATCAACACAAGACAGAATCGACTCTCTCAATTGGCAACACAAAAGAACACACACACACACACAATCACAAATACCAAAACAACAACAACAGCAAGACACAAATGCACACACACACACTCACAATAGGGCACCCGTTGTACAACACACTCTATTCCATATATTACAATATATGTAACAGCATGCAATTATTAATGTTCAATTTTTAATAAAGAGTTTAATTTATTTCTAATGAAAGGATCGTTTTCTTGAATTAAAAGTTCATTTTCTTGTATCGGACGCGCGCACACATCACAAGTCAGTCAATCAGTCAGTGCCATGCATTGCCATTGGCGGTGCAGAGAGGGCGAGATGCCGAGAGAGAGAGAGAGAGAGAGAGAGAGAGAGAGAGAGAGAGAGAGAGAGAGAGAGAGAGAGAGAGAGAGAGAGAGAGAGAGAGAGAGAGAGAGAGGGGGGAGGGAGAGAGAGAGAGAGGGAGAGAGAGAGACAGAGAGGGCGAGAGAGGGCGAGAGAGAGAGAGAGATGGAGAGGGAGAGAGAGAGAGGGCGAGAGAGGGCGAGAGAGGGCGAGAGAGGGCGAGAGAGGGCGAGAGGGCGAGAGGGCGAGAGGGCGAGAGAGAGAGAGAGAGAGAGAGGGAGAGAGAGAGAGAGGGGAGGGAGAGAGAGAGAGAGAGGGAGAGAGAGGGAGAGAGGGAGAGAGAGAGAGAGAGAGAGAGAGAGAGAGAGAGAGAGAGAGAGAGAGAGAGAGAGGGAGAGGGAGAGGGAGAGAGGGCGAGAGAGGGCGAGAGAGGGCGAGAGAGGGCGAGAGAGAGAGAGAGATGGAGAGGGAGAGGGCGAGAGAGGGCGAGAGAGGGCGAGAGAGGGCGAGAGAGAGAGAGAGAGAGAGAGAGAGAGAGAGTTCGTCTATGTCACCCTCAGCGTAGTCATCATCGTTTCATTCTCAATCTGGAACATATTGATGAAATTTTCGTTCGGTGTATGGTGATTCTAGTTAGCTTGTCGATCGTTCAACACTGAGCACGAGTTGTTAAGTTTGTGGTATTCGGTGTTTCTTGCTGATGGAACGTTGAAGGTGACTGACAATCGTGGTCATTAACGTGAACACAAAACACAACTCGGCCACTGAAAGGCAAACACTGAACTGAGAGTGGACACGACGACGACGGCGACGAAGGCTCACAGTGGACTGATGCGAGAGAGACATGAGGCGATCAGGCCAACATGCAGGTGAGCTGTATGTGCGTGTCCGTGTCTGTGCTTGTGTGCTTTTGTGCCCGGCTTTGCTCTGTGCTTTCGCAAATTGATTTGATGTCCTGTTGACATTAGCAGCAGCACCAACTAGCCGATTGACTTCATTCAGGCCATGGCACAGTGGTGCGACACCAATGGCCACCACCGCTAGGATGAAAAGAAGCGATCAGGGCAGCCTGTGTCGCAGACTGTGTGTTTGTGTTTGTGTGTTTGCACCACTCGATCGGTGAAAGCAAGCATTTGTCTCGGTGTTTGCGGTGCTGTGTGGCGCGTACATACAAGGGAAATTGTGTCCAAATAGAATGTGAAAAGCCTCAATCAAATTTGGTCAGTCCAAACATCTAATTGACTGAGGTGCTGAGGATTTTGTGGAGGTGCTCAGTGCTGACAGGAGTTTCTGTTCGAGGCATCCCTGCCACCGTGTGCTGGTGAGTGCAAACTCAACTCATTAACTAATTGGCTTTAATAAGTGACGAGAGCCGAGTGTGTCAAGCATTTCTATCAATTGGCCGGTGTTAGTGAGGAACTGACGATTGTATGTACAAGGCAGGAAGTGGTGCCTGGCAGTGAGATGCTAGGTCCGTGTTGTGGCAAAGAGGAACGCTGTACAGCTGACTGGTCACCACCGCCTCCAGTTTTGGTTGTGGGCAAGATGGTTGAGCATCAGTTAGACCTTGCAAAGGAAAGTGAGATGCGAGGCGTGTGCAACGGCAATCCATCAGAATGGATCGTGTGGTCGAAATGATGAAGTGGCAAAGGTTCACCGCTGTCAACTTACACAAACAAATAAAATCTCTACTACACAATCACACAGATCAATCAATCAACAACGCAACAACACTCACATCAACCAGTGCCCCAAACAGCATCAATTAGCCGCAGTCGACCGAGCCTTCTGGTCTCGAATCTGAATGAGCTGCTTAGTCCACTTCTGACTTCTTGTCTGTATGGTCTGAGCAATGGAATATCGAGAGTTAGTGAACAGTTTGGCAGTGGTTGCCAACATGCAGACAGAATGGAACAAACGCGGTTCAACAAGGATAACTGCAAAGAGGTCACCGATTAGGCAAGGGAATATGTCGAGATTTGTGTGCACACTTGTGCCTCCAGCCCACCAATGCCAACAACGTGCCAACAACTGCAGAATGGTCAGTTCAGCTTGTTCTGAGACGTGGAGTGGTAAGTGCTCTGCCAAGGACAAGATGATGATTCGGAGAAGGCTAAGTGGTCAGACACATGTGCACGATGCGTAATTGGCTAATAATGTATGTTTCTGCTCTGTTTGGAAGTGGAAATTGATGCGTTTGTGTGGCAGTATGTTCGTCTTGCGGTTGGCTCGATGTGCCAGTGGAGACAGTCCTCAATGCTTGGCAAACAGTCAGAATGCGGTGGCTGTTGGTTTGTTGCTGCTGCAGGCGCAATTGCCATTGGCCACGGAGGCATAAATTATAACAACAATCATGGCCATTCAATAGAGTTATTTTCTTGGATGTACAACTGGCGGAACAATGGCAACGGTGAGCACAGTTGTTCGTTCACTTGCCCTGGTGAAGACCATCTCAGTGCTGCAATCTGTGCTCGAAATGAGGTTAGCGAGGATGGCTGGGTGGTGAGACACATCCTGAGTTAGTGTTTCATCTTCCTTTGAATGTTTGACTTCCAACTCCCGGTCTGAAAAGATTGATTACATTAGTACAGAGACAGGCAAACAACACAAGATCAAGTAACCAAGTTTAATAAGATAAGAAGAAGGAACACGATGACATCACCAAAGTGCAATTTCTCCAGATTCTGTTCTGTTGATGTTGTCGGTGCATGATGTCTGGCCAGGGTGGAAGGAGTGTTGTGGTGCGGGTGCCAGTTACATGATAATGGCCAAATTAGACAGATCACCACCACCACCACCACCAGCACCATCACCATCATCATCTTCTTCATTTGTCTGCTCAGTTAGATAAATTCAATAGTGAGTGCTCAAAGTGGTCGCTTGGTTCGAGTTGAGTTGCGTTGAGCCGTGGACCGTAGAAGTGGTGGCAAATGTAGAAGTATTCATCTTCGGGCCGAATCGCGACTCGATTGTCGAGATAACGAACGCTAATCTCGAGCTGCTCGTATATGTTCAACTGTTGGCTGACCGAGTACCGAGCAATCAGTGGATAGGTGATCAACTGGAAGGCGTTCAGGAACCAGTTACGCTGCAGGTCGGATCGGTCCATTGAGAAGCCCAGTTTGGGATAGAGTCGATAGGCGCTTTACTCGAGAGAACCTAAAGTGGCAAAAGTAGAATGACAAAAACTGGACCATGCCATGCACTTACTTGTGATGCTGAGATTGTGCAGGGGCTGCACCAGTGCACCTGCTCCAGGACAGTGGACTCGAAGGTGGGCATTCAAATGGACAAATGCCGAGGAGTACTCTCTTCGTTAAGTTTGCCATTCCATCTGAACACTATCGAGTTAGACATTCTTCAAAGTGTACTAGAAGTGGTTCAGCAGCCGAACAGCACAGGAAAAAGTCCGAGTGGAGCAAGTAGACACTGACAACTGGCGACGAAGATCTTTGGCGGTGGTGGTCAGAGAGGTGGAGATATGTCTGAGTGCTTCGGACGAGATCTGTCCACGTAATGATCGAGGATGTGAGCGAGTGTACGCCTGCAGAAGTGCAATGTCAGTGCAATCAAATACGACAAAGAGGAGCAAATGACTGGACTACCACTTACCAGTGATATAGAGAAGAAGACAGAGCCAGACCGCGTGGTGCAGGAGCCCCGACGTCATCACCAACATAGCAGCAGCAGCTCGACCAGTCAGTCAGTTCGTTATCCGAATTGGTCTCAGTTCATGACTCTTCACGGGCACAGCAGCAAAGGTTGGTGTTGGTGCGATATCGTCAATCTGGTGAATGAGTGACCACTACAAAATGCAATCGAGCCAGTGCGATGATAGTGCGCAATGATCAACACAACACTGCACACTAGTCACAACGACGATGACATCCACTGTGATTGTGATTGTGTCTTGGCGAGTGCAATTGCAAACATTGGTTCCTTGTTGACACTGGTGCTCTGTCTCACCTTCCATGGAACTGGTACAGTGGTTGGCTGGGTGAGGCAGTGGGGACAGACCCCAATGCTCGTCAAACAGTCGGAATGCGGTCGTTGCTGTTGGTTGGGACTGTTTCAGGTGCAAAGCAATTACCATTGTCTACGGAGGCATAGATTTGAGTTCTTTCCTCGTATGTACCAATGACAACGGTGAGCACAGTTGTTCGTCCTCTGCCTTGGTGCAGACCATCTTTGCGTTGCAAGCTGTGCTCGAAATGAGGTTGGCGAGATGGCATCCTGAACGGTTGGACAGATACAGAGTTTGTGGTTGATCTTCCTTTGATTGTTTGACACCAACTCCCGGTCTGAAAAGATTGATTACATTAGTACATAGACAGGCAAACAACACAAGATAGTAACCAAGTTTAGTAGTCTACATAGAATTTGCCTAAGAAGAAAGAACACGATGACATCACCAAAGTACAATTTGTAGATATTCAGTGCTGTTGATGTTGTCGGTGCAGGATGTCTAGCCCGAGGTGAATGGGTGTTGTTGTGGAGCGGGTGCTAGTTACATGAGAATGGACAAATTGAACAGACCTCCACCTCCACCTCCACCTCCACCTCCACCTCCACCACCATCATCATCATCACCATCACCATCATCTTCATTTGCCTGATCAGTTAGATACATTTAATAATGAGAGCTCAAAGTGGTCGCTGGAGTCGAGTTGAGTTGCATTCGAGTTTCAGTTTGCTTTGTTACCGCTAGTATCTCAGCATTTGTGCAATCGCACACTCAAACAAGCAAAACCATCCGCATCTTGTTCGGCATCATCTGCGCGTTGGTGGCATTCATTACGCTTGATGTTGAACATTGGCACACAATGGCTCGTGTGTTTCGGTGAACCGCGGCCAACCCCTACGAAACAACTCAAGTGCCTGCAACATAAACAAACACATCAATCAATCCAGAACGCAACTACACTCACCCTAGTCTGTGCCCCAATAGTGCCAATCTTGTAATTGATCACAGTGGTCTGTTGTGAGCCTTCTGGTCTGAACGAGCTGTTTGGCAGAACGAGCCAACATCTCAAAAGCCTTCTGTCTTAACATTGTATAGCCAACTTTATGATCTCACCTTGATATGGGTAATTCGATTAGTCAAGTCCGGTGTGTCAAATTGGATAGTCATTACAGTTTTGGTTGTTCAATTGTTCATCTTCAACGGTTCATCTGCCAGCTGCTCTCGTTGAGTTCGACGTTGTCCAGGTCAGTTCATATCACCTTTACCATAAGTGTCACTGTGGATCATGTCAGGCTCATGGAAATCCATCTTTTAGCACCCGAATTGTCATCGTCCATTGTTGTGTGAAGTTACTGATAGCCGTTTGCAGTGGCAGCGGTTGGTTGGTGCCGCTACAGGTGTGTGAGTTAGTGATGTAAGTGGTGATTACAGTGTTTTCTTTTTTGAGTAAAACGAGTGAGTTCATTAATTCGCAATGTCAAACAAGTTCAATGTGACTTACTTGATCGGACGGTGATGACCACTATTGCTTGAGAGTATCCTCACGGTTAACAGTCATCACAATGGAAAGTCCACTATAGAGTTGATATAGTTTGTATGGTTTGGTTTTGGATGGCAGATTGAATGGCCCAACAGTACACACATACACTCAATAACTCGGATGGCTCGGTGGTAGTATGTGCACATGGTGATGTCCATCACGTACGGACCGATTAGGTCGAATGGGCTCAGGAAGAAATACACACACACGCGAAGCAGCCAGACAAGCAAAGACCTTGTTGAACTGGTTGGACCTGCATTCTATTTTCGTGACCAATATCAGCTGTGAGGCATTGTAGACAACAACATGTCGAGGAACTGTCTCAATCATGTAGTCATTCCAATCAGTAACAAATCCAAAGGAAAGCTAGCCATTAAACTGGAGTGTTTGCCAACAGTCACTCTAATGTAGTATTAGGCTAACAGAGGGTTTACATTGTCTGGCACAGTGAGCAGAGCATGATGCTTGGTACGATAGTGAGTTGAACTGGCACTGATCAGGCCAAGGACATTTCGTCACATACCGATTGTCCTATTATCACTATCCGTCTTCGCTATTGGTTGCATCACATATCGAAACCAACGTTGACAATGTACCCGCTAACGTGTACTGCATTCATTAGTGCAAGATGTGCGTCAAAATGTATTCAAAAGAATAATAATAACAATAATACACAAGGCCGATAGTGTTAGATTGTAGTCCATCACAATCGATTGTGCAGCGAACACGGCCTGCTGCTGCCTGCTGCCTACTTAAAGCGTGTGTGCCGAATCGAATCGAACTCATTCGCTTTCTGTCCTTCGCCGAAGACGGTCGCATCACCTCGTTCTCCTCCTCTCGCTTTTGTCTGCTTGGTTTTCTTCTCTCCCTCTGTGACTCATCTCACCATCACCGCACCAGTTCAGTTTGTGTTTCTGTGTCTGCGAGCGCCAGTGTCATCGTCAGCCTGCACACTCATTCACACGAGTGACCATTCAGTCATTTTGCAGTGTCATCGAGTGGCCGCTACCACCAACAAGATCGCCACCATCTTCACTGTCGTCACATTCGACTCATCACCCGTTCATCACTGCTCGGCAGCGTGGACTACTTTGTCTGACTGGTCAGTGCCGCCTCGCTCTCTCACTCGTTCCTCGTGCTCTCCGCCAGTCTGGTGCTGTTTTGTGTGTCTTGACTGTACCCACCACCATCCTTACCTTGTACCAGCATCCTTCTACCTATCACGTTGACAGTAACTGTTCTACTACTTGACGATGGCTCTTCTCCCACTACCAAGCAAGGATGGACGTGGCAAGTCCGTGTTGGCACTCCAACCCGAATGGAACCACTTTATGAACGCACTGATGGACTTGGAAGAGGATGCCTCAAAGGTATCCACAGTGCAAGAAGTTCGCGACCTGGACTACTCGTGTATGCGTCTGTGTGGCATCTGCTGGGAGTCAAATCCCTCGCGGATGAAGGAGCCTATTTTTGCCTTCTTTACAGGATGCAAGCACGTTTGCTGCTATGAGTGTATGCTTCGTTGGCTTGTTCTGTGCGGCCAGAAACGATGCCCAATCTGCATGTCTCTTGAAGAGACCTCCAATCTAAAGGACAAGTTGGAGCAACTCAACTTGCCCTACTTTGAGTTGCCCGAACGCGATTACAGCTTTCGACGCACTGATTGGAAGTATGTCGATGCTGAGACGGTCAACGATCGTATTGCATTCACCTTGAATTTTATGCAAACTAAGGAGGCCGCTCGCAAATTCTTCGCTACTCTCGATGGAGCTTACCCATTTGTGCCATTTCACCTGCTCAAGCAGAACATCACATTTGGGGCCACTGGTGAGGATACTACTATTGGCGAGCGAGTGATGGAGACACTGTCTGCGGTGTGCAGCCACGGCGACAAGGATTTCACCGCTACTCTTTTTGGTCTGATGCCAAAGAAAATGATTAACGTAAAGCTCATCTTGACCCATCTGTAAGTGTGACTCATTTCATTTCGCTTGCTCTCATTTTTCTTCTTTTTTGTCCATTTTTAGTAAAATCCACAAGGAAACTTTGTGTGAGCTGTGCTTTCATCATCGCCTCACATTTCCTCGTGAGGACCAAGTGTTCTTTCCAGAAGCGAATCTGCACTATCACAGCAAGCGATGTCACATGAAGTGTAAACTGTGCCCCAGCGCTGCGACCTACTACTACGACAAGGACCACTTGGTGGAACACTGCCGAACCCAGCACTACATGTGTCACGTGTGTGACTCCACTGAATTGTTCTTCCTTACTGCTGGATTTCTCTCTGAGCACATCAACACTCACCACTTTGTGTGCAACGAATGTTCATCAGCGGACAATCAGCTGAGTGCCTTTTTGACTGTCAAGGAGCTTCAGGATCATCACAAGGAGAAACATGCAAAGGTGTACAATGCTAATCGATTCACAACTCTGATTCAACTTGGTAAGAATGTCGACATCTATGAGGAGCATCCACTGCGGGATACGTTGGACCGTATTGACGGACTGTATCGCAAGCTGTACAAGGCCGATCGATTCAAGTATCGCATTGTCGATGGACCTCAAGTTGCTGGCGAAAATGTCAATTTGGCCCGTTAAGAAGATAATTTGAAACGGTTCGTTTTGGTTTACAAGTCTGTTTCTACTGAATAATTGTTCTCAGTTATACAAATTGTAGTTTACATTATACATCTTATACATTAGATTAGTATACCTCAGATTTTTTTATTATTTTATGATATAATGCTTTGTATTTAATATTTGGTGATTATTATTTTCTGATTAGTTTTTGTTTAATCTTGACACTTGCACACTTAACACTACCTCACTTATTTAACACTATCTTCTATCTTAATATGTTGACACAAATGCACACGAACACACAGAAATAACTTTAGTCTATTTAGTACACACACAAACAATGATCATTTAATACTTTGATATACATTACTTTTCTTTTTTGATTACTTAATAAATGTTCTTTACTGTTCATTAAGCCTAATTGAATGCGTGAGATCAAACTACAAAAGTAGAAGAATGGATTTTCTTTCGAAAACTCTCCGCACCCCTGCCATATGTCTGGCTCGATTGTTGTGTTCGGTTTGGCCAATCCAAGTCACGATCGTCTGTCAGGCAAACACAACAGAGATTGCACCAAACAGTACATTCACTCTCAATTGAGCACTCAATGAAACACTAACTCACAACATCACTAGTCCCAATGGACACAATTTGTCTCCATTTTGCGCAAATGTTCTTTGGTTAGTGGAGTGAAGTGGTGAGTGCTCGGCACGAGATTGTGTAGTGAACGGAGTGAGTAAAAAGATGTCCAGGACAAGCCGCCTTCGAGTCAGAGCACCTTGTTGTAGTCACGCCATTCACACACAAATGGGCACATTCTAGTTGTTGTGATTACGCCAGTGAAATGATCCAAGGTGCCAATGTGTTCTTGAATCGTTTCACACAACCTGGTGAATAGCATTGAAGTATATTCGTAATGTGACTATTAGTGTGTTCAGTGTAAGCAGTACTATGAATGAATCATCTCTTATGCATGCAAAAAAATCACACAAACATACACGTTTGCTGTACACTGCACACTGTGCAGTTTGGGATGTACAAGCACCTGCTGTTACTCATTCGGTCCGAATCGTTTGCTAACAACGAGAATTGTCACAAGAGACTGGTGGTGATTGACACGTTGATATGAGCCATAACTGTTCTTCGAGTTTCATCAGCTTCTGGGCACGAGGGATGGTGGGCATGATGGAATAAGATTACGATTTAATTATTGGTGAGAGTATGAGAGACCCGAGACAAAGAAGACACTATTGGCGCCTTAAATCGATACTAGTTAAGGAATAGAACATAACAGAACATGTTAGCATCGTTTAGGGAGAAGGGAGAGTGAAAGAGAGAGAGAGAGAGGGGGAGAGAGAAAGAGAGAGAGAGAAGGGGAGAGGGAGAGAGGGAGAGAGGGAGAGAGGGAGAGAGGGAGAGAGGGAGAGAGGGAGAGAGGGAGAGAGGGAGAGAGGGAGAGAGGGAGAGAGGGAGAAAGAAAAAAGGGAGTGAGAGAAAAAGGGAGTGAGAGAGAGAGGGGGAGAGGGAGAGAGGGAGAGAGGGAGAGAGGGAGAGAGGGAGAGAGGGAGAGAGGGAGAGAGGGAGAGAGGGAGAGAGGGAGAAAGAAAAAGGGAGTGAGAGAGAGAGGGGGAGAGGGAGAGAGGGAGAGAGGGAGAGAGGGGAGGA
>JAKIJQ010000021.1:1242500-1270000 GCA_023373905.1 Rhizoglyphus robini
AGTATACTATATAATAGTTTCGAGAATAATGAAATAAAAGAATTGTTGAAAGTTGACATTTATTGAAAATTTTAATTAAAGTTAGTCAAAACTCCTTAAAATTCTGGTCCAACTTCTATTATCAATAGAATTCTGGACTGATTTTTCAGGTTGTGCTGCAAAAAAGGTTGATTCACAAATGAATGTTGAACCGAACATGGTCGTTAACTTTGTCATCCTGATAAGAATTGTTGGAAAATAGTTGTTGTAAAAAAAGCTTTTTACCAAAATTCAAAAATATAAACAGATTGTGTAAAAAATATTTGTTCTGTAAGTAATTCATCGAACTCATTTGAGAATTACTACATTTACTCTAAATCAAACTTTGATGATGGACTATTACTATCTGATTGAGATGACGCTTTAAATCGTCTTAATCATCCTTATCTTTTCATTAAATTTATTTTTCGCCACCGGAATCTTCTCTATTATGACTATTGTAGTTCAAAGAAGAAAAGATTTGCTTTATTTGTTCAACTTCAACTTGATTTGTTAAAAAAGATTGATCATTAAATTCAAACTCATGGTCAATCGCTTGTTAAAAACAAGATGAAAATTTGTAAAAAATTTATGATTGTTCAAAAATTGATAGATGGATAATGCTGAACAAGTAAATACACAAAATGAGCTTGGCAATAGAGTTAATTTTTGATTTAGTGGACATTTCTGTGATTAGTATTCTCAAAAGTTATTTAACATAATAACTAGAACGACTAGAATTTAGTCACTAGATAAACAAATCAAAAGATGAGATAGATGATTTTTAAAACAATCCTAATTTCCCATCAGTAATTGATTATAAAAAAATAGATAGAATGATTCTTTGATTTTGTTTTTGCATGGAATTTTGAATGGAGGATTTGTTTTTACACATTTACAATTTCTTGGTGGACATTGTTGGATATTCAAATAATTTCAAAAGTCCACGAGTGGACTGATGTCCACCCCTTTGCGCATCCCTGGTCCATAGTAATCAGCACCGTCATAATGTGCCAACAGTGAAGTGAGTAAGACCAATTTTCACCAATTTGCACAACTATTCCTCCTGTGCAAAGTATCATCTTCCCGATTTGATGCAATCCACGTGCCAATACTCAGGTCATGTATACAGTTAAGTGCAGTTAAATGACCAAAACGAGAAGAATTCAAGTCAACATCATAAGCATTCGTGACATTCACAATAATGAAGTGTTTCATCATGTGAAGCACCACCACTGCCAGTGCCAGTAGCAATGGTTATATCCAATATGGCCAATCTAGTCTTTTGCAAACCAAAGTTCTGCCAATGGATCGAATATCAGAGAGCTACCATGCAGTTCGCCGCAAACATCATGCAGTCAATAGGAGATATTCATGATGAGTAGAAATCTATTTGGTCATATAACTTACCGGTAGTGCTACAGCCACGGACGGCAAGTGACAGTGTCCCAGTGCTCGGTGAAAGAGGTGCTTTGACTTGCCTATTGTCAGTTGCCTGACCCTAGCAGCCTTTAGAACTGAAAACTGTCGCCATTCAATCGATTACATTATTTACGTCAGGCGATACAACCACTGAGGTGCTAACTTGCTCGGCTGCTCACCACCGCTCACGGTTGCCTGTGATTAAGCATTTTGATGAGTTTGACAGACTAGTTTTGGTCGGTGCCTTTAATGCTCAAAGACCGAAGTGTTTCTTTGAATGAATTATCCTGGTTTGTGTAATCAATGAAAATTGCTACTGTTTCGTTAACTTTGCTTTTGACCACTCGTTACGGTGTACCCGCCATTGTAAAGGTTACGATCGATGGCGTGATGATGACATGATCAACTCGATGGTAAGATGATGCTGTAATGGTGGTGTAGTGAGCGAACAAATAACGTCAACACCAAAATACACACCGAACTACAAAGAAAGAAGCCAACCTGCGTGCCTTGTGTTGAACATTTGATTGTGTACGTGCACATCCACATGAGACACAACCAGGTCTCCAATTTTGAATTCGCCATTGGAAATTTAAAGGTCTTTCGGTACGTTTACACCTCGGCACTTTCGTTTCACAATCATCGTATCAACCGAACAACGTATGTGCAATAAGTATGAGAAACGTTTCGTCTAATCAGTGAGCGAACCAAAAGAAAGTTTACTAGTAAAGCACCCACAACACAATCAGTTCGGCGCTGCACTTTATCCAATCACATTCATTGTTTACCAGGAGAGCGCACTTTGTCTCACTTTCACTGTACAATTGATGTGGCTCTGCACTGTGACCAATCCGATCGTTTCGTTACACCGTGGACGCCATGGCGCTCCACTGCTACTGTAAAGTCAGTGTGCCGCTGCTCATCGACCAATCAGAGCTCGGTCTGGGGCCTGCATAATAAGATGCAGATGAGCAAAAACACTCATTAAACCTCAAGCTCTCGTTTTGGCTTGTTGTCTCTCTTATCCTTTGCTCTCACCTTCCCTCACCGATGTATGGTCTCCGGTCCTTTGCTCTCTCCTTCACTCGTCTTTATGGTTTTTCCTCATCTTCATCTACTCTGCGTCCATTTGTTGGTTCGATCTTTATCCTGGTTCATTCACAACCATCACCTTCAACCGTCAACAGCATCATCACAGCATGGATGTCTATCGGTAAGTGTTAACTTTTATCATTGTCTCCTATCTCGCTTCTTTCCTAACTGCCACCAGTGCACTTTGAAACAGCCGTGGCATCTAGATATCCACCACCATCACAATTAGTTTATTCTTTCCCAAGCACTGTTGATTATTGTCAGACCAACACAATAGTTTCCCCCTCACAAAGCATTCTACCGCTTAGTTCTTCGATTGTGTCAGGTTAGCCTATTTAGACTAATCGATTAGACTAGACATCACAACTCCGTTATCCAACTCGCCCTGGCACAGGTTAGCGGTGTTAAGTGTGACTCATTACTCGAGAAGAATCTACACTCACACTGTAGAGTACAAATTGATCACCGATGAGTAACCAGTTGTGTGTCTTTAAGTGTTTAAGTGTTTGCACTGCCTCAATGAATTTGACATGACACAGTGATGACTCAGAGAAGTGTGGACGTGTAGGCACACGTTGCTCGAACTTGTTCATTTCTCTTTATGCTCTCGTTCGAGTTAGTTCTCTCTTCTTTCTTGTGATCTTCTTTTGTGTCCCCTACTCATCTTCATTAACTTGTCCTTCTTATTTTTTTTGCATCATCCGTGCCACGATGACACTTTATTTACGAAGTGTTAACTTTAGCTAATTATCGATTGTTCTTATTGTTTCTAGGCTGTTATGAGGATCTGGATGAAGATTTCTTCTGATTGCAAACCACCACTCACCCAGAAGAGGAGTTCTCGTCCATGCCAGAAGAACAAAATAAGACACAAAGTGGTGTGTGGTGGTAGGTGCATCCATCTGGTTCCCGGTGGCAGGAGATGAAGATCCATTCCATGAGAAGCTATTTTCTACGATCGAAGCACCGCCGAGAGGCACTGTGGTCAATCTTCACAGTGTCACGAAGCCGACGATCGTCTTGCCAAGGAAAAGGCTTTTCATAATGGTTGGTTCGACAATTTCGTTAATCGATGCGAGGTGGCAAATCAATTGCCATTGCAGATGCCTCTTATCGCTTATGCGAGAAAACTGCCGAGGTCAATGTATTCTTATTTCTGGAAAATATCTGTTTGGAGATGAAGATTTAGCCGCGATTAGTCATCACAGTTCGGCCATTCAAAATGTAAATATGGCAATGGCAACAGAAAATTTGGCAATTCCAAGACTAGTCGAAACAACAACTCTGTTGTTGGTTTCGTGAATGGATACGGAATTTGACTGATCCGACATCACCTACCGTGGTGGTCACACACCAATGTGTTCAAGTGGGACCATGAACCAAGTTGGAATGCAACTTTCACATCTTCTACCAAATGCTAAAGTTGACATTACAACCAAGGCGGTGGTCTTGAACCACTAAACGAGGCAGAGCAGTTTAAACTTGTTCCAACACGATCGCAAATTAGCGATGTAAGTATCAATCAATGAATTAGGTGCATTGTGTTAATTATGATTTTATTTATAGCAATTTAAGATTTCTCATCATGCTTCCCAACAATCAACGAGTGGTGGTCTTGAACCACTAAACGAGACAGAGCAGTTTAAACTTGTTCCAACACGATCGCCAATTAGCGATGTAAGTATCCACCAATGAATTAAGTGCATTGTGTTAATTATGATTTTATACAATCGAAACGAAAATCTGTACCATCGAATGATCAATCCAACAAAAAGATGAAACCTGTTGATCAAATTAGAGATGACAATAAAGTGAAGTCTATTTGAATTGCACCGAATTGGAATGCAAGGAGCGTTTGAAATCGATTGATGATTTGCGACAACACCTCACTACCAAACACGGTTTTCTTCCCTACAAATTGGACGTATTATGCTCGTGGGTGCAACGATCGTTGTAAAAATTCGTGAGTGATTTGTTTGTGTTGATATTCATTTGATTATCGTTTTATTATGTTCTAGACGTGTTATTCAAATTCACCACACCAACATTGCCGTCAAACCGATTCGACTCAATTTGTTTGCCCTATCTGTGACCATCAGTTTCGTTTCAAAGTAATGCTACCAGTCACTTGCTTAGTATGCATTTCGCCGGCAAATTTCAGTGCAACATCGTGGACAATGCAAACAAGTTGGTGACACTCGGAATGAGATTAAATTACATCTGTAACGATGCAACAATCACCGTGCCAGCACTCGACTTCAATGTGATCAATGCTCGCTCAAGTTTGTCAAGCAAACCACTAAACGAAGCAGAGCAGTTTAGTTGTCGCAACACGATCGCCAATTAGCGATGTAAGTATCAATGAATGAATTAGGTGCATTGTGTTAATGTTATGATTTTATACAATTTATTTGATTATCGTTTTATTATGTTCTAGACGTGGTATTCAAAATCACATTCGTGTTCACCACACCAACATTGCCGTCAAACCGATTCGACTCAATTTGTTTGCCCTATCTGTGACCATCAGTTTCGTTTCAAAGTAATGCTACCAGTCACAGTTAGGTACATTGTGTTAATGTTATGATTTTATTTATAGCAAATGAAGATTTCTCATCATGCTGCCCAACAATCAACGAGTGGTGGTCTTGATCAAGGGGCGTTTGATATCGATTGGATGATTTGCGACAACATCTCACTACCAAACAACGGTTTTCACAAATGTTATGCTCGTGGGTGCAACGATCGTTGTGAAAGTCGGTGAGTGATTTGTTTGTGTTGAGATTCATTTGATTATCGTTTTATTATGTTCTAGACGTGGTATTCAAACCGATTCGACGATGTTCACCACACCAACATTGCCGTCAAGCCGATTCGATCCAACACATTCGTGTGGTACACTTTCTCTTGCCCGCCACTAAGAGAGAACGAATTGTGATGAATATCGTTGATGATCGGGATACGACTGATTACTTTGAAGAGGTCACCGAACAGGAGGAGTAAATTTATTTATTAAGTTATCATGAGAATAAATTTATTTGTACACAATGTATTTATCTGATACAAAAACAAGTGACATTTTCTTATAGGCAATTGAATATTAAAGAATAATATAACATTAGCTCTTGTACGCGTAGAATGCAAAATTTCATTTACATTCCTTGTAAAATTGCTTTATATAATTCAAATAAAGTCCAAACTAACTCTTGCCGATTGTCTGATGACATTGCGTGCATAAAAGCCTCATTTCCTTCTGCGATACTAAATGCAATCTTGTTGTCAAGCAAGCTCATGCTCGAAAGCGCTCAAAGCCAAACGCCCATGAGCGTACCTCGTGTTATTCGTTCTCCCCTTTTATCAAAAATGCACTGTACACACACACACACACACACACACACACACACACACACACACACACACACACACACACACACACACACACACACACACACACACACACACACACACACACACACACACACACACACACACACACACACACACACACACACACACACACACACACACACACACACACACACACACACACACACACACACACACACACACAACACCCACGCCAACTAAAAGAAAGTTTCCTGTTCGTCATGCATTTCGACAACAGTGTTTCCGTTAATCGTGTCCTTGGTCAACTAACCCTGGATCAACTTCAACCGAACGATCCAGCCGCCTCATCGTACATCTCTACAATAGTAACTAGCTTTATCTTGAAGCCATTCAGTCAAATGACCATTTTGTAATGATTGCTCAAGTGTCGAACATATCACTTCCGTCTATTTGTGTTTAACCTTTCACCCGCAATGTCTCAAAATTTTATGTTTTCGCAAATAAAACCAGACATTCGTGTCGCAAAAAGGTCAACTTTAGTTATTATGGTTTGTGGTATCGAAAATCGTCTGCACCCTTCCAATCCAGTCAAACTTTGACTGTTGACCTTCACAAGTCAACAGACAAAAATGAATTCGTCTTAATCTTAGTCCATTGTCTCTCATTACAAAAAAACTTAAATATTACATGCACATGGTGATGTCTGTCACGTACGGACCGATTAGGTCGAATGGGCCAAGGAAGAAATACACACAAATGCCAGGCTATCAGACAAGTAAACTCAGTCCACCGAAGAACGCCTAAGACTGTGCGTGTGCATGTGTGGATGAGAGCGGTAGTGGTGACGACGGTAATATACTCAGTGAGGCCTATTCACAACGAGAATGACGACTTATTGCCAGAGATGAGGCTTAATCACTAAAAGCCACTGGCTTGCTGCCTGTGGTAGACGAACTCATGATCACAAGAACAGACAAATCACAGTGATCCATGCCAATAGTACCACTCACTAAACCGAATACGACGTCAGATCAGCCACCAATCCACTCAGTACGGCACTCTCACAATCGTACTCTAAACCTCCTTTCGTGTTGAACTCGTTGGTCCTACATTCTATTCGTGGACAATGTATCATGTCATGTGAGATGATGCAGACAACAACATGTCGAGGAACTGTCTCAATCACTTAGTATTTCTAATCAACCAACAGTAACAAGTCCACGGATAAGCCAACCACTGGACTGGAGTTTTTGCCTAATGTCACTTTGATAGTATTGGGCTAATTGAGCGTTCACATTCTCTGGCACAGTGAGCGGAACATATGATGCTCGGTACAATAGTGAGTTGAACTGGGACAGGACCGAGGACTGTTCATCACATACAGATTGTTCAAGTATATCTATCCGCCTTCTCAATAGGCCGCGTCACATATCAAAACTAACAGTGGCAATGCATCCACTAACGTGTACTTCATTAAATGATGTAAGATGTGGGTCAAAATGTTGTCAAAAAAAGAATAATACCAATAATAAACAAGGCCGATAGTGTTAGATTAGTCGCCCATCACAATCGATTGTGCAGATAACTCGGCCTGCTGCTGCCTGCTACCTACTTAAAGCGTGTGTGCCGAATCGAATCTAACTCATTCTCTTTCTGTCATTCGTCGAAGACAGTCGCATCGCCTCGTCCTCATTCTCTTGCCTTTGCCTTCGTTCTCTTCTCCCCCTCTGTGACTCATCTCACCATCACCACACCAGTTCAGTCTGTGTGTCTGTCTTCGAGCGCCTGTGTCATCATTGTCACTCTGCACACTCAACCACACGAGTGAGGACCGTTCGGTCATTTTGCTGTCTCATCTCCGAGTGCCCGCCACCACCAACACGTTCGCCACCATCATCAGTATCGTCACCTTCAACTCATCACCCGTTCATCACTGCTCGGCAGCGTGGACTATTTCGTCTTTCTGCTTTGTCATTGTGCTGCCACGCTCTCACCCGTTCACTCTCAGCCAGTCTGGTGCTGTCTTGTGTGTCTAACCACGTTGTCTTCTTGGCTGTACTCACCACCACCTTGTACCCGAATCCTTCTACATTTCCCGTTGACAGTAACTGTTCTACTACCACCACTACTACTACCACTTGGCTACAATGGCTCTTCTCCCACTACCAAGCAAGGATAGACATGCCAAGTCCGTGCTATCAAATCGAAGTTTACCATTAAAGCACCCGTACCACACAATCAGTTTGGCGCTGCTCTTCAACCAATCACATTCATCGCTTATCAGGAGAGCGCCATGGCGCTCCACTGCCACTGAACAGCCAGTGTGGCGCTTCACATTGACCAATCAGAGCACGGTCTGGTGGCTTTATAAGGAAATGGAGATGAGCTAAAAAGCACATTCAACCTCAAGCACTCGTCCTGGTTGGTTCTCTTTCTTCTCTCCTTCGCTCTCACCTTCTCTCACCGATGAATGGTTTCCGGTTCTCTGCTCCTCTTCTTCCTTCGTCTGGATGATTTTCACTCTACTCCACACTTTGTCCATTTGTTGGTTCGACCTTCATCCTTGTTCATTCACCACCACCACCATCTTCAACCGTGAACAGCATCATCACAGCATGGATGTTTATCGGTAAGTGTTCACTATTAGCATTGTTTCTTATCTCGCTATGCTTTGTCCCTAACTCTCATCTACAAGGGAACCACTTTAAAACAGCCGTGACATCTGTCATCACCAGCACCACAATTAGTCTATTCTTTCACAAGCACTGTTGATTACTTAGAATACACACACACACACACCAACACAATAGTTAAGCCTTCTCACAAAGCATTCTACCGCTCAGTTCTTCGATTGTGTCAGGTTTGCTTATTTAGACTAATCGAATAGACAAGATATCACAACACCGGCTAGAGGTGTCAAGCGGACACATTAGAAGAGTCTACGCTGTACAATCCAAATTGGGTACTGATAAGTCACGAGTTGTGTGTCCTTCAGTGCTTGACTGCCGTTGACTGCCATATCGAATTTGCGATTACACACTGATGACTCATCACTGATGAGTGGACGTGTAGGCACACGTTGATCGAACTCGTTCATTTCTCTTTGTGCTCTTGTTCGAGTTGGTTATTCTCTCTCATCTCAACTCTTGAGGTTTTCTTCTGTGCCCTCTACTCATCTTCATTTACTTGTTCTTCTTATTTGTATCATCTGTGCCACAATGACTCCTTCTATGTTAACCGGTGAGCACTTTATTGTTGTTGCTGTTCATATTTGTCATAACTACTTTGGTCTTGTAGTCTTTTCACTTTACTTTATTTTCCTGATTGCATTCTCTATGGGATGATCTTATCGGTTTTATCTGTGAATAGTCTTTTAATTTATTATATTGTTTTCAAATTAGACTTTCTTGACATCTTAATTCTATTTATTTACAAAGTTTTAACTTTAGCTTATTATCTATTAAATATTCCTACTATTTCTAGGATGATCTGTGCATCTGGATAAAGATTTCTTAGAATTGCCAACCATCACTCATCCAGAAGAGGAGTTCCCGTCTATGCCAGAGGAACAAATGAAGAATAAGTGGTGAGTGGTGGTAGGCTCATCAATTTGGATCCCTGTGGCAGAAGATGAAGATATTCCACAAGAAGTAGCTTTCCGATCGAAGTACTATTTTGGCATTGTGGCCCTGGCCGAGGTGGCACGCAAACAGACCGTGAAAAAGGATGCGAATAAAGAGAAGGAGGACGAAAAGGACGAAGAAGACGTCGATTATTCTGGCGCTGAACATGAGGTCGACGAAGAGGAGGACGATGACGACAAGGACGACTGGCTGATCCCAAAGTCCAAGCGTAAAACTCGACTTGACTCTTCCGTCGAGAAGGAGAAGATGACGAAGCGCCCGAGATTGATGACAACACTGACTCGGACGAGAAAAGTGAGAAGAAGCCTTCGTCGGCTACGTCGTCGTCTAATGGAAAGTCAACACTGGATGAGCGGGATGTCCTTTAAAAATTTCTGGGTGTTTGTGATGCTCCCTGGCCGAGGTGGCACGCAAACAGACCTTGAAAAAGGATGAGCCGAAAGAGAAGGAGGACGAAAAGGACGAAGAAGAAGTCGATTATTCTGGCGCTGAACATGAGGTCGACGAAGAGGAGGACGATGACGACAAGGACGACTGGCTGATCCCAAAGTCCAAGCGTAAAACTCGACTTGACTCTTCCGTCGAGAAGGAGAAGATGACGAAGCGCCCGAGAGTGATGACAACACTGACTCGGACGAGAAAAGTGAGAAGAAGCCTTCGTCGGCTACGTCGTCGTCTAATGGACACTGGATGTCCTTTAAAAATTTCTGGGTGTTTGGGATGCTCCCTGGCCGAGGTGGCACGCAAACAGACCGTGAAAAAGGATGAGCCCATTTCTGGGTGTTTGTGATGCTCCCCCAATTGACAGACAACCAATGAGGCTCCGACATAAATACCACCGAGTGACACATTGTAAGTTACACAGACAAATAATCAATTTTATTTATTACTCTTTCTGATTCAAATGATTTGTGATTTTACAGGATGAGGACGATGACGACACTTCAATAGACGAAGCGCCCGAGAGTGATGACACGGACTCGGACGAGAAAAGTGAGAAGAAGCCTTCGTCGGCTACGTCGTCGTCTAATGGAAAGTCAAACAAACGTCAGAAGACTTCCAATGGCGTGTCCTGTGACACATATTGAGCGGAACACTGGATGTCCTTTAAAAATTTCTGGGGATTTGGGATGCTCCCTGGCCGAGGTGGCACGCAAACAGGCCGTGAAAAAGGATGAGGATGCTCCCTCAACCGACAGAGAGTGATGACACTGACTCGGACGAGAAAAGTGAGAAGAAGCCTTCGTCGGCTACGTCGTCGTCTAATGGAAAGTCAAACAAACGTCAGAAGACTTCCAATGGCGTGTCCTGTGACACATATTGAGCGGAACACTGGATGTCCTTTAAAAATTTCTGGGAATTTGGGATGCTCCCTGGCCGAGGTGGCACGCAAACAGGCCGTGAAAAAGGATGAGGATGCTCTCTCAACCGACAGAGAGTGATGACACTGACTCGGACGAGAAAAGTGAGAAGAAGCCTTCGTCGGCTACGTCGTCGTCTAATGGAAAGTCAAACAAACGTCAGAAGACTTCCAATGGCGTGTCCTGTGACACATATTGAGCGGAACACTGGATGTCCTTTAAAAATTTCTGGGGATTTGGGATGCTCCCTGGCCGAGGTGGCACGCAAACAGGCCGTGAAAAAGGATGAGGATGCTCCCTCAACCGACAGAGAGTGATGACACGGACTCGGACGAGAAAAGTGAGAAGAAGCCTTCGTCGGCTACGTCGTCGTCTAATGGAAAGTCAAACAAACGTCAGAAGACTTCCAATGGCGTGTCCTGTGACACATATTGAGCGGGACATTGGATGTCCTTTAAAAATTTCTGGGTGTTTGTGATGCTCCCTCAACCGACATCCGAGTGGCACATTGTAAGTTACACTGACAAATGATTAAATTTATTTATTACTATTTCTGATTAAAATGATTTGTGATTTTACAGGATTGCCATTGCAGATGCCTCTTATCGCTTACGAGAGGAAATGCAAAAGAATGTGCAAGATTACACATTTGCCCGAGATTGAGAAGTCACCACAGTTCGGCCATTCAAAATGTAAATATGGCAATGACTCCATCAAATTACATTTGGCAATTCCAAGACTAGTCGAAACGACAACTCTGTTGTTGGTTTTGGACATGGAAATGGGATTTGACCAATCAGACATCACCTTCCGTGGTGGTCACATCAATGTATTCCAATGGGACGAATAAGGGAAAAAAACTTATGGAACGCAACTTTCACATCTTCTACCAAATGAAGATGATGACCACTAAACGAGGCAGAGCAGCTAAGAGCTGTTCACGAAGCATTTTAATGAGACTTCCATCCATCTCATCATGCATTTCCAGATGTTACAAATGTAAGAACTAGCAGCAGTAATCTCGAATTTGAAGCCTGTTTCGACTATTTGTCAACTTGGACAATTCCGCTACCAGCGGCCCTACTAGGCCTGATGGAGTGAACACAGCTAGAAGGCTTGTTGATAATTTGGTTTGGCGATGATGTATTACTACCTAATAAATTTTATAATCAATTTATTTTAAGCAAACGTTTGTTATATTATTACATGTGTAGTTTGGTCAGCAGTCCAAGACACGGTGAAGCCGTTTGTAAGTAGGTTACTTGTCATTGGCACAGGTCAAGCTTTGGAAGTCAGGTTACAGGTAAATGAGGCTTATCACATGGGCACGGCCAATCGTTTGTTTTGTCATGTACTCAAAGGTCCGCTCTTAATCAAATCCGACCATTGACACACATAAACACACTGCGAGCCTGAACTTGTAGACTGAACGAAACATTCATGAGCACCGGACTGGAATGTGTAATCGTTGCATTGCTCCTTTTGGGAGCACAAGTCACGCTGCTGGCCATGTAGTGACATAGGTTTCTGGACAAAATCACCGAAAGGGCACAACCACAACCACAATTTGACTGGTCAGTTACAATGGACTTAGGCTCCATTGAGCGCAGATGAATGAAGTGTCATTTAAGGCGAGACAAAATGCATTTTAGTGGAAATAGTCACCCTACTCATTTCAATGGAATAAAATCGTTTTACTTGTGCAACCATAGCACCGACACCTCTGGACCAATTTTGACTTTGGATATGCCAAATTAAAGGTAATTACATGGGCTTGATTAATATCAGAACACATTTTTTATTTTGGACTTTGTTTTGTCGTGAGTTGAGCTCAAAGGCAAAAATTTCGTTTTTTGCGCATATTTTGACAATTTTTGAGCAAACCACATCCAAACTAGAAAATGTATTTTGATATTAATCAAGCCCATGTAATTACCTTTAATTTGGCATATCCAAAGTCAAAATTGGTCCAGATGTGTCGGTGCTATGGTTGCACAAGTAAAACGATTTTATTCCATTGAAATGAGTAGGGTGACTATTTCCACTAAAATGCATTTTGTCTTGCCTTAAGCATTGAGCTGAGTATTGCCTCAGAGCTGACCAAACGGTGGACTCGTCAGTGTGGTGGCCCTTTACGCCAATGTCACAGGATTGTCCGCTTCTCGAGCGCATCGAAAGCCAACAAAAGCATCGGTGAGATTATTGATTAAAAAGCATTTTATTAAAATAAAAGGAAGTGACAATTACAAAATATAATAAAAATGCCATTTCAGAGGCACTGTGGGTAGATCTTGTAGATTTTCGGGAATATTTATGGATTGCAATGACAAAGCAAACTCTTTGATTGGGAACACTGGTGTTAAGGTACTTCACTTTCGGTAGCAGCAGTATAACTGATTTGCGGTTGTTGACCACAAAATTCAGGGTAGTATGACTTTAGCCAAGAGACAAGTGGCAGTCACAAGATTCAGGTTCTCGCATGTGAGCCACACAAAAATTGAGGACCAGTGCTCCGGCTGCTTCTTTGACCTTATCGTTGGTCACTGGTTGAGTGTCATTTTGACACAGACACAAACAAACTCACAGAAGCCGAGTCATTGCTGACGGACGGGTCAGTCTCATTCGCATGTCAGGCACAAAACCCGAAGCTTAGTGCCTCGGCTGCTTCTTTGACATCATCGTTGGTCACTGGTCGAGTGTCACTTTGACGTTCATTATCACTGGCACTATCACTCACAGACACTAACAAACTCAAAGCCGAGCCATTGCTGACGGACGGGTCAGTCTCATTCGCAAGTGAGCCACACAAAACCCGAAGCCTAGTTCCTCGGCTGCTTCTTTGACCTTATCGTTGGTCACTGGTCGAGTGTCACTTTGACGTTCATTATCACTGGCACTATCACTCACAGACACTAACAAACTCAAAGCCGAGCCATTGCTGACGGACGGGTCAGTCTCATTCGCAAGTGAGCCACACAAAACCCGAAGCCTAGTTCCTCGGCTGCTTCTTTGACCTTATCGTTGGTCACTGGTCGAGTGTCACTTTGACGTTCATTATCACTGGCACTATCACTCACAGACACTAACAAACTCAAAGCCGAGCCATTGCTGACGGACGGGTCAGTCTCATTCGCAAGTGAGCCACACAAAACCCGAAGCCTAGTGCCTCGGCTGCTTCTTTGACCTTATCGTTGGTCACTGGTCGAGTGTCACTTTGACGTTCATTATCACTGGCACTATCACTCACAGACACTAACAAACTCAAAGCCGAGCCATTGCTGACGGACGGGTCAGTCTCATTCGCAAGTGAGCCACACAAAACCCGAAGCCTAGTTCCTCGGCTGCTTCTTTGACCTTATCGTTGGTCACTGGTCGAGTGTCACTTTGACGTTCATTATCACTGGCACTATCACTCACAGACACTAACAAACTCAAAGCCGAGCCATTGCTGACGGACGGGTCAGTCTCATTCGCAAGTGAGCCACACAAAACCCGAAGCCTAGTGCCTCGGCTGCTTCTTTGACCTTATCGTTGGTCACTGGTCGAGTGTCACTTTGACGTTCATTATCACTGGCACTATCACTCACAGACACTAACAAACTCAAAGCCGAGCCATTGCTGACGGACGGGTCAGTCTCATTCGCAAGTGAGCCACACAAGACCAGAAGCCTAGTGCCTCGGCTGCTTCATTGACCTTTCGTTGGTCACTGGTCGAGTGTCACTTTGACACAGACACTGAAAACTCGCAGAAGCCGAGCCATTGCTGACGGATAGGTCAGTCTCATTCACAAGTGAGCCACACAAGACCCGAAGCCTAGTGCCTCGGCTGCTTCTTTGACCTTATCGTTGGTCACTGGTCGAGTGTCATTTGACATAGACACACTAACAAACTGGCAAAAGCCGAGCCATTGCTGACGGACGGGTCAGTCTCATTCGCAAGTGAGCCACACAAGACCCGATGCCTAGTGCCTCGGCTGCTTCATTGACCTTATCGTTGGTCACTGGTCGAGTGTCACTTTGACGTTCATTATCACTGGCACTATCACTCACAGACACTAACAAACTCGCAGAAGCTGAGCCATTTCTGACGGGCTGGTTAGTGTTAGTCGGAAGTGAGGCACAAAAACCAAAGCCTAGTGCTTCGGCAGCTACTTTGACCTTATCGATGGTCACAGGTTGAATTGCCATATGAAGTTCGTCATTGGCCCTATCACACACAGACAAGAAGATACATTCAGACATACCGGAAATGGATGACCCTAGAGTGGGTATCGGGTTGAGGTAGATGACACATCCGGGTCGTTGTTGTTGGTCCATTTCTTGCTCGGTGTCAATGGAGAGTGTGTAGATGATAGTTATATGTCATGTTGTCCCTTGTCCCACCACTCACCACTTTAGTCTTCTTTTGTTCTTCTGGCATGGGCGAGAACTCCTCTTCTGGATGAGTGGTGGGACATGAAGACATAATCTTCTAGTCACATACGAGTGTGAAAACCACGCAAGATCTAGAATAGAAAATAAATAAATAAAAATTAAATAAAAGTATATTAAACAGAGTTGATAATAAGCAATATTATGAATCAAAATAAAACATAAGATAAAACAAATAACAGTAAGAAAAAATAATTACAGATGAAGATAGAGGTTAAGAGAGAGAGAGAGGGAGAGAGAGAGAGAGAGAGAGAGAGAGAGAGAGAGAGAGAGAGAGGGAGAGAGAGAGAAAGAGAGAGGGAGAGAGAGAGAGAGAGAGAGAGAGAGAGAGAGAGAGAGAGAGAGAGAGAGAAGAATGGTACAATTGCAAGATGACGCGAAAGCAGTTTCGAGAAGAATGAACAGATAAAAAGAAATGTACTAACCTTTGAGAGAGTCCATTGAAGGTGTTGACGATTTGTTGGTGGAGTCGATGAGGTCAAAAGATGAAGTTGAAAGGTGGAACACGTTAAGAAAGTGATGAAAGGGAATGAGCGAGTTGAGTGATGAGATGTGGCAAGCGAGATGAGAGAAGGGTCCAACCAGGCGAAGGAAGGCGAGATTGGGAGATGGGGAAAGACAAGCCAGGAAAAAAGAAGGAGAAGGAAGAGGTCAGAGAACAATCCAGAACGAGAGCTTGGAGAGTAATGGCTGAGTTCAACCAGCATGGTCATTATTCTCATGTGCTCGCTATCCCTTTAGTCAAATGCTCTAAAGTTTACTAAGTAAAATAAATGTCATTCTAAGTCGCAGTGAGGCTATCGCAATAACATTGTTCCAATTCTAATCTCCAGTCTAATGATTGGCTAATCGCCCATAAATGTCCACCCGGTGTGCACCAACACGCTCAACTAACTAACATTCTCTGTACACATTCATATGACGAGAAGTTCCTATGCTTAGTGTCCTATCAATCTAATCTAAGTAAATAGTAAGAGAAGTACTTACTTTGAGAGTCCATCGAAGGTGGTGATGGTTGGTTGGTGTAGTCGATGAGGTCAATAGATGAAGTAAGTGGTGAAACACCTAATGAAAGTCAAGCAAGCACAAGTGTGAGTCATCGTGATTGATATGATGAGGGATGGCTGTGGTCGTTGATGATGACAAGTCTTTGTTGATCAGGCGAACTTAGTCAACTTGTGGCAAGTAGCGGACGAGATGTCGACACTACACTGTCCACGTTCTTGGATCCATGGTGGATGATGCGGGAGTCGAGAGGAACAAGTTCGGTTTCTAAAGGCCAGATTCTAAACGATAGACTGGTCTGAACTGCACAAAGGCAAAAACACAATTAGAAAAACACGCGTTCGTCTCAAATAGAATTCTTAATTTCGAATTCTCTTATCAGTCTGTTTCGAATTGAGTGCTATTCGATCTTCTACTGTCATCGATTACTGTTGAGCGATACTATCGATGTCGGTATTTCAACAACATACCGTATATTCGGTTAATCCAGTCAGATTTCAACCAAGGGGGCTAAGGGGAGAGGAGAAAGGTGACAACAGCCACAGGCCAATCAACTCCAATCTCTTGCAAAGTCACTGGACGACGAGACTGCTTGGATAGGGCTCGGGGAGCAAGAGCGATCTTGCTTGGGTCAGTGGCAAGACAGACACGCTCTACATGAAAGTTCAAATGCCATCATCAGTTCGACATCGACACCAGATGCAAGATCTTAAGTCAGTTCCTTCTTGACCAGTCACTACCAGAAACCCGAAATACAGACCTATCGGACGACCTTGTGTTTGACGTATCAGCCTATGTAGGCAACTGCTATACCGCGACACTAGGTCAACATTGACCATTCGATTTTTTGGAAGATATTTCAAAAAGTTAAAGTCAGCAAAAGCATCAGTGAGATTATTAATTAAAACATTTTATTATAATAAATGTAAGAAACATTAGAGAAATGGCAAACAACTTTGTATATTTTTAGAAAGCACTTTCTGACGAGAACTGCCAGACATACTTGTTAATAAAGCTTGGCTGTACTTTAGAATAATGCGAAGGTGGCCCATAGTTGAGAATTCTTGATCTTGATGTCCGAAAGGATAGTTTGACTTTTGGGAACAGTTGTACCGAGCTTGTGATGCAAGGGAGACATAAAACCTTTTTCTGGGTTCTGATGTCCGAAAGGACAGAAGTGCTGAGCTTGTAGTGCCAGGGAGACATAAAACTTATTTCTGGGTTCTGATGTCCGAAAGGACAGTTCGACTTGTGTCGACAGAAGTACCGAGCTTGTAGTGCCAAGGAGACATAAAACCTTTTTCTGGGTTCTGATGTCCGAAAGGACAGTTCGACTTGTGTCGACAGTAGTACCGAGCTTGTAGTGCCAGGGAGACATAAAACCTTTTTCTGGGTTCTGATGACCGAAAGGACAGTTCGGCTTGTATGTACAGAAGTGCTGAGCTTGTAGTGCCAGGGAGACATAAAACTTATTTCTGGGTTCTGATGTCCGAAAGGACAGTTCGACTTGTGTCGACAGAAGTACCGAGCTTGTAGTGCCAAGGAGACATAAAACCTTTTTCTGGGTTCTGATGTCCGAAAGGACAGTTCGACTTGTGTCGACAGAAGTACCGAGCTTGTAGTGCCAAGGAGACATAAAACTTAATTCTGTGTTCTGATGACCGAAAGGACAGTTCGACTTGTGTCGACAGTAGTACCGAGCTTGTAGTGCCAGGGAGGCATAAAACTTATTTCTGGGTTCTGATGACCGAAAGGACAGTTCGACTTGTGTCGACAGTAGTACCGAGCTTGTAGTGCCAGGGAGGCATAAAACTTATTTCTGGGTTCTGATGACCGAAAGGACAGTTCGGCTTGTATGCACAGTAGTGCCGAGCTTGTAGTGCCAGGGAGGCATAAAATTTATTTCTGGGTTCTGATGTCCGAAAGGACAGTTCGACTTGTGTCGACAGAAGTACCGAGCTTGTAGTGCCAAGGAGACATAAAACCTTTTTCTGGGTTCTGATGACCGAAAGGACAGTTCGGCTTGTATGTACAGAAGTAGCGAGCTTGTAGTCCCAGGGAGACAAAACCTTTTTCTGGGTTCTGATGTCCGAAAGGACAGTTCGACTTGTGTCGACAGTAGTACCGAGCTTGTAGTGCCAGGGAGGCATAAAACTTATTTCTGGGTTCTGATGACCGAAAGGACAGTTCGACTTGTGTCGACAGTAGTACCGAGCTTGTAGTGCCAGGGAGGCATAAAACTTATTTCTGGGTTCTGATGACCGAAAGGACAGTTCGACTTGTGTCGACAGTAGTACCGAGCTTGTAGTGCCAGGGAGGCATAAAACTTATTTCTGGGTTCTGATGACCGAAAGGACAGTTCGACTTGTGTCGACAGTAGTACCGAGCTTGTAGTGCCAGGGAGGCATAAAACTTATTTCTGGGTTCTGATGACCGAAAGGCCAGTTCGACTTGTGTCGACAGTAGTGCCGAGCTTGTAGTGCCAGGGAGGCATAAAACTTATTTCTGGGTTCTGATGTCCGAAAGGACAGTTCGACTTGTGTCGACAGTAGTAGCGAGCTTGTAGTCCCAGGGAGACAAAACCTTTTTCTGGGTTCTGATGTCCGAAAGGACAGTTCGACTTGTGTCGACAGAAGTAGCGAGCTTGTAGTCCCAGGGAGACATAAAACCTTTCTCTGGGTTCTGATGACCGAAGGGTCAGCTTGACTTGTGTGGGCAGTAGTAGCGAGCTTGTAGTCCCAGGGAGACAAAACCTTTTTCTGGGTTCTGATGTCCGAAAGGACAGTTCGACTTGTGTCGACAGTAGTAGCGAGCTTGTAGTCCCAGGGAGACAAAACCTTTTTCTGGGTTCTGATGACCGAAGGGTCAGCTTGACTTGTGTGGGCAGTAGTACCGAGCTTGTAGTCCCATTGAGACAAAACCTTTTTCTGGGTTCTGATGTCCGAAAGGACAGTTCGACTTGTGTCGACAGAAGTACCGAGCTTGTAGTGCCAAGGAGACATAAAACCTTTTTCTGGGTTCTGATGACCGAAAGGACAGTTCGACTTGTGTCGACAGTAGTAGCGAGCTTGTAGTCCCAGGGAGACAAAACCTTTTTCTGGGTTCTGATGTCCGAAAGGACAGTTCGACTTGTGTCGACAGAAGTACCGAGCTTGTAGTGCCAAGGAGACATAAAACCTTTTTCTGGGTTCTGATGACCGAAAGGTCAGCTTGACTTGTGTGGGCAGTAGTACCGAGTTTGTAGTCCCAGGGAGACAAAACTTATTTCTGGGTTCTGATGTCCGAAAGGACAGTTCGACTTGTGTCGACAGTAGCACCGAGCTTGTAGTCCCAGGGAGACATAAAACCTTTCTCTGGGTTCTGATGACCGAAGGGTCAGCTTGACTTGTGTGGGCAGTAGTACCGAGCTTGTAGTCCCATTGAGACAAAACCTTTTTCTGGGTTCTGATGTCCGAAAGGACAGTTCGACTTGTGTCGACAGTAGCACCGAGCTTGTAGTCCCAGAGAGACATAAAACCTTTCTCTGGGTTCTGATGACCGAAGGGTCAGCTTGACTTGTGTCGACAGAAGTACCGAGCTTGTAGTGCCAAGGAGACATAAAACCTTTTTCTGGGTTCTGATGTCCGAAAGGACAGTTCGACTTGTGTCGACAGAAGTAGCGAGCTTGTAGTCCCAGGGAGACATAAAACCTTTTTCTGGGTTCTGATGACCGAAAGGACAGTTTGACATGTGTGGGCAGTACGGAGCTTGTTGGCAAAGTGAGACATACAACGAGGCCAGCCATTGCTGAAGAACGGGTCAGCGTCAGTCGCAAGTAAGGCACAAAAACCGAAGCCTAATGCTTTGTCCCCTATCTTCACCTTATCGATGGTGACTGGTTAATTTGTCATAAGACTTTCGCCATTGTCACTACCACTCACAGACAAGGAGATATATTCAGACATACCAAAAATGGCTGACACTTGAGTTGGTATAGGATTGAGGCAAATGCCACATCCGGGTTGTTGTTGTTGGTCCATTTTTTGCTCGGCGTCAATGACCAGGATGTAGAAATCGGTGATATGCCTCGACATGTTGTCGCTTGTCCCACCATTTTAGTCTTCGATTGTTCCTCTGGCATGATCGGGAACTCCTCTTCTGGATGAGTGGTGGGACATGAAGACACAATCTTCTAACGACACACGAGTGTGAAGAGTACGCAAGGTCTAGAATGCATGAGAATATTCCGAAAACATTGTTCTCGTTCCTTGTTCCCAATCTAATGAGTGGCTTATAGCCCATTAACAGTCCACCCTTTGTGCACCAACACGCTCAACTAACTAACTTTCATGTATGACACGACGTTCCTATGCTTCAATCCATAATAGCAACCTGATATAAGCAAATAGATAGTAATGGAAGTACTTACCTTGGAGGGTGGTGATGGTTGATTGGTTGGTGTAGAAGATCAGGTGAATTGATGAAGTTGAAAGTGGTGGAACACGTGATGAAAGTGAAAATGAGGATATTGCGAAAATATTCTTCCAAATCCTACTCCCCAAACTAAACAGTGGAAAATCATCCATAAATGTTCACCGGGAGAACTAACACGCTAATAAACCAACATTCATTACACAATCATGTAAAATCCTAGCGGCCTTTTTGACTAATTTGAATTTGAAAGTGGGAGTGAAAATTTTGAGCATTAAGATTTAACCGGATACAACCCAGACGCCCAATAATTACGGGCGCCCTTACGGGTCGAGAGAAGGCATCTCGAGTTTAGAATTGTGTTCTCAGTCTGAACGAAACAAAGTGGCTCTCTCGACCGAACACATTGGACATCTCTCTCCCTCACTAGCGCTAGTGGCCACGACCACCACTTTCAACCACTTTTGACCGCTAACGACCACTAACGACCACCGCAACGCGACCTTTACCCTCGCACATCCTGTTGCATCATCATCGTGCCTTTACGTGCCTGCCTGCCTGTGCAGTACGTTTCTGTTTGTTATTATAAGCAAACGAACAAAAATCGCTCCCTTTTCCTAAAATTTATGAGCTTTCCCTGCTAATTCGCCGAAATGTTATTTCACATCGACTATGCAAGTGGCACTGCTGCTGGCTTCACTTTCAGTTCACTTCTAAAACACAGCACAAAGAAACCCTCGAATTTATCCCGCCAAAAGTCTAGTTGAGATGATCGTTTTTTCTCTCTTCGAGCGGAGGACACTTGGCAGTGAGCAGACACTTCGTACTTGGCGCTCGTCTATGACACATCAACCGTCATTTTCGTCCGTTTGCGTGGTCACTTGAATTTGAACTTGAACTTGAATCCCTTGAATTTGAATCCCTTGAACCGGAATCGTTTTGCAACACGAACGACTCCATTGAACTTGAATCACTCGAATCAGAATCTTCCGTAACACGAACGATTCACTTGAACTTGAACATTTGCACTCATCCTCATTCGCTCACCTCATTCACTCACTCTTCCCATTGGCTCATCATTGAATTGGCTCATCCTTGAATTGTCTCATCATTGAATTGGCTCATCATTTCTGGAACGTTCCGTCAATTAGCTAGACTTTTAACCCCCTTCCATCATCATTTCCTTATCCTTAATCTTTATTCCTATCAGATAGTCAGGGCTTATCTCTTTTGTATTCTTTAATCTTTTAATCGTTCAATAAAGCCTTGACGTTTCTTACATTCATATTACAAGATGTTACCATGCTTAGTACCCTTTCGATAATAACCTCAGCTTAATCTAAGTGAACAGAGAATAAGAAAAGCAATCGAAACAACGGACACACACGACCGTTGCTCATTCTCGGCTCGACTTTCGTATCACTCAAATCGACAAGGTCTCTGTTTGTAATCTCGATATTGACTTCTTCTGATATCGTGTTTATTCTATCGATAAAGACTTATTCCGATTAAAGGTCACACTAGGATACACACAATTGTTTCTTATGCAACTTTTGACGCTAGATATTTTTTGGTATTGTCAATATTTGAAAATTGGTTTTATTTTCCTCTGATTAAGACATTCCTCTGGAAATTGCTCTGTCATGTTGGTTTTGTAGTGGACGAAGACGACATTGTTCTATGGTAACTCATTTGATTCCCTTTTCAATTTTCACATATTTATCGTACTCTTCACTTGCAAAAATTATAACATAAAAACAAAAGATTGCGTAAAAAATGAGTTAATGTGCAAACGTGGGTGTGTGCCTTTGTGGGCATCTAAAATCACCATCGCGATTCTACTAATTTCTATTCTAATTTCTACTCGAACCTTAACCCTTGCTCCAACTCCAACCCCATTCCAACCAGTTCAAATAACACAAACACAAACAAAGGAAACGATAAAGGTCAAAAGTGTCGGACTAAGTTTTTCGATTGTGACCATGCTTTGTGCGATCCATTGAGTTGTCTTTTGCTCTTTCTTCGCGGTGATGAAGAGTGGTACATTGGTCGTCGTGCCAATGATGATCCAAATTCTCTATCGCTGTGGTTTCCAAGTTTGGTAAACCCGACTGTTTGGTAACAATGACATGCATTCCAAAGCGGCCTGGTTTAGGCAGTAAAACGCAGTACAGTGTTGACGATATGTATTTCGAATCAAGGCAAAACATTTCTTTAATGATCTCGGCAAGAATAGTGTGTTCTGGAATGATCTTGCCTATGTTGCTGTTGTTGAATTCCAAGAACGCACATGCACGTTGACAGTCCATTTACATTGCCATACATTATGTGAAAAGATGTACGATGTATTTTTTGTTTTGGATGTTAAAATATATATCATGAATTTGAATTTTATCTTAATTTTCCCATTTACTTCCAAAGGAACATTGGATAATTTCATATTTGGCAAAGATGAAAATCAACCAATATGACATAATCATATATGAGGTAAGATCAACGGTAAGACCAATGCAAACAAAAATTTTGGGAAGTGTGTTACATTCCAATACTATCAACACAAGCAAGTTGTCGTGATGGGATCGCTCAAAGGTACAGAGTGTGACAGGCGCAGTAAGGACATTCTGACACTTTAAATGCAACGGGAGAAGCGGACAACTCCCCGTTGCTTGCAACGGGGGGTTTTAACAAGTTAACTGCAAACGCGAGCAGTGAGCGGAGTGAAACGGAGCGAACGCGAAGCGTTTGGGTTAACTTGTTAAAATCTTAATCTTATTTTTATTTATTTATTCTAGCTCTAGTGTGATCTTCGCACTGATTGTGTCTTCATGTCCCACCACTCATCCAGAAGAGGAATGTTCCCGTCCATGCCAGAGGAACGAATGAAGACTAAAAGTGGTGAGTGGTGGGACAAGCGAAGGCCTTTAAAGACATGAGTTTTTTGGATGAAGATAAGGAATTCTTATATATGATATATGCCTGTAAGCTATAATCTTACAGGCCCGAATAATCA
This sequence comes from Rhizoglyphus robini, assembly GCA_023373905.1. NCBI lineage: Eukaryota > Metazoa > Arthropoda > Arachnida > Sarcoptiformes > Acaridae > Rhizoglyphus > Rhizoglyphus robini. Next base: position 1,266,242 of record JAKIJQ010000021.1, read on the forward strand.
AGATTTCTGGAATCTATTTGTGGAAAGCTTTGGAGCCAAGTACGCTCGTCAGTACATTCGCATACGGTACAATATGGAGGACATCAAAAAGTTCCGGTTGGTGCCTTTTAATGGATGGTGGATGGACCGTATGCGCCCGTCAGTACATGCTTATACGCTTTAATCTAACGGGCACCAAGAATCAAGTTTTCTGGAGCCGATTTGGTGGTTGTGGACTGGAAACGAATAGAACGATGCATTCATACATTTATTCGAAAATATCTTATGATAATCCAATTGACCTGGAAGCAAGAAGAATTTCAAGAACAAGAAGACAATCAGTCATGAATCATGAATGCATGGCCTTGACGATACATACAAAATAACCAAAACTATCACAGAAAATTACTCAACATATTCAATTTCAATACCAAATTGCGAAATTGTGTCTAATTTAGACAGAACTGATACGAGCATTATTAAGCTAATCATAGAATAAAGGGATAAAACGCAAATGGAACTTTCAACAGTGAACGGATGGTCTATCTCGTCCACTTTGTGATAAGTCCCTTGCCATGTCCATGTTGGAAAGAGTTTGTGGCATTAAGATCTAGGTGGAATTGAAGAACTGCCTGATTGTGCGCCAATGTTCGATCTCATCACATCTTGATCGACCTCTTCATCTTCCCAAAATGTCTTATGATAATCAAATCGACATTGTGTTTGAAGAAATTCAAGAACAAGAAGCCAAGAGAGTCATGAATAATGAATGCATGGCCTGACGAGACAATTAACAATTTTGAAGATCCATATCGAATAACCAAAACTTAAAATTACTCGACAACGCTAATCAACGCTAAAGGAATTAAACGCAAATGGAATTTTGAACAGAATTCCAACTCCTTCCATTGCACTGGAACATCTCTTTTGTCCACTTTGTGACAAGTCCTTTGCCATGTCCATGTTGGAGAAAGTTCGTGGCATTGCCAAACCAACCAAGAGACAACGAAATAATGTTGCAAAATTGAACAACATGTCACTTCTCAACGATCACATGCTGCAAGTTCATTCCATTCTGGCATGCAGAATATTTTCAAGCTACCAAATGTTAATCGAGATAGAATTGAAGAAATGCCTGATTGTGGTCATGTTTAGGCACACCGTGCCTTGAAATGCGAAAACGAGCATCCACTAGAACTTGAAGCCGAGCTAATGATCGAATTAAAATTGAAGAACTGACTGGTCGTGGATGATGAAGGCCCAAGTACGCCCAGGAGTATACGCTTTTACACTTAAAGCGACGACTCAATAAATGTCTGATCGGCAAAACAAGCTGCTCCCTTGAAAACGAGAATGTGAGTTAATACGACACATTGTAAGGCGATTTTACTAATCTTTATCCCTGTCTATTTGTCGCTTTTCCAGGTGGGGCCCAATGTAAGGGGAACGATCCTACTAGAATGCTTTAAAGAAGTCTATGAAGATATTTCTAGGGATTCATTGGAATTTGACCGAATTTTCAATGTATTTGATAATCTTCTCAATCATTGAATTATCTGCAGGATGGTTTGTTTATATATTTGGCCCAAACAAGGTGCACTAAACGGTGCCAAGAATGCGTTTGCTGTTTAACGAGGTCAATGACATTATCGGGCAGAAGAAAATGACAATCTCAAAACTAAAGTGATTAGGGCCTGTTTCTCTTTAACCATATTTGTGCGAATGTACACCGACGAACAAGTGAAAGAATTGTTCACTATTGAAATCCAAAGGACAAAACTCTCTTTGGATGCGGCCACGCAAACATTGATTACTCAGTTTATGAGTACGATGATCCAAGAAAAGAAGATCGTATTAGAAAGCCTCGACTTTCAACTTCGGGGATGGCATTAAAACAGAAGCGGACAGAGGATTCATCCTCAGGATGTTTTTACCGGTGCAGATTGGACTGGATCTTAAAGCTCAAGTTTACAGACTGAAGAGAAAACGAGGCGCGGATGGGAAATAATGGGTTTCTCTATGTGAAACACGTATAGAAAACATATATTTTGTGCATGATTGATATAATGTTGAGATAAAGTGTGGTTAATGATGAGATATGTATTAGGAATTGCTATGACTTATGTTATATGACAAATTTAACTTATGTGTAAATAAAAAGAAGTCAAATGTTTCCCATCCGTAGTAATCACTCGGTTATTGGTGCACTGGTGGGCTAACTCAACTTCAATGACCAAATGCCACAATCAAAGTGGCCAAAGTTACTAACTGTCGTATTTGTCCATTCTTATGCAGAAGTACATCAGCCAATATACTAAACGATGAATACAACCATTCTGATTTGGGGCACATTTGGCAAGGTTTGTGGTTGACTATTTCAAAACGAACAAGAAACTACTGAAGAAATAAGACACTCACACGACTGTCCGTGACGCTGTGTGACTGTCAGAGTTGTGGCCTTTTTGTCGATCTGTTCTTTGCCACCAGTGTCCAACCGTAGATATCTCCAATCCAAGCTACCGAGACATTCAAGATGATCACGTTCCGAGTGTTGCTGTCCTCAAAGCGTCCACTTAAAAGTGCCCTCACATTGATCCACGTAAGTGACAACAACATCAGCCACTCGGTGCATGCACAAACGCTCACTTTTGATTACTACTTTCTTTAAGTTTATCCGTCAACAGAAAGCTCTAGGACTGTCCCTATTTTGTCCCTATTGGGAGCACAAGTCACATGCTGCTGGCCATGAAGTGACATGGGTTTCAGTACAAAATGACCATAAGTGCGCCACAACCCCCACTGCAACTCGACTGGTAAGTTACAATGAACACTGAATTGTTTTCTCAATTGGGCGCACATGAATGAAGGACCATTTAAGCATCGAGCTGAGTATTGTCTCGGAGCTGAGCAAACGGTGGACTCGTCAGTGTGGTGGTCCCTTTACGCAAATTTCACAGGAATGCCCGGTTCCCCGAGAGAATTGAAAGTCAACAAAAGCATTGATGAGATTATTAATTAAATCATTTTATTATAATAGAAGGAAGACACAAATACAAAATATAATAAAAAATGCCATTTCAAAGGCAGTGTGGGTATACGATCTTGTAGATTTTTGGGAATATTTGCGAATTGCAAAGAAGCTATCTTGACGGCGAATAGTTGTGCCATCCTGGTGGCGTTCGCATTAGTGCCATCAAATCAAGAGACTGGAGAGCAAAGCCTTCTTGACAGCGAATAGTTGTGCCATCTTGGTGGCGTTCGCATTAGTGCCATCAAATCAAGAGAATGAATAGTAAAAAAGCCTTCTTGACAGCGAATAGTTGTGCCATCTTGGTGGCGTTCGCATTAGTGCCATTAAATCAAGAGAATGAATAGTAAAAAAGCCTTTTTGACAGCGAATAGTTGTGCCATCTTGGTGGCGCTCGCCACCGACGTAACAGTTGTGACGATGCCTCCATTACGGCTCTTCCAGCGAGTCTCGACTGGCCCCGAGTGTCACTATTCGACCATTCTACATAGCGACATTCTACGCCGCTTGAAAGCACAAATCAATCCACGGACGACGACATGTGCACCAAGCCAAGTCCGTGGTCAAGTGAATGTGTTAGACAGACAACAGACAGCACATGAACATATTTAACGTTTTTTTATATCTCTAATTAGGCAACAACAACAAGAAGGTGAAACTGGTCCGTTGATCAAACCCAAACATTCAGACCCTATTGTGAGCGTTATTGAATGTAATTGAATAAAATTTATCGAATGGTCATTTGTTTGTTT
>JAKIJQ010000021.1:1275000-1347500 GCA_023373905.1 Rhizoglyphus robini
GCTCCTCAATGTTGTGGAGCCTTCGCGGAGGCTCCGGCCAATGAGACCGATTAACTTTAGGCAGGGGAATTCGAAGATAGTTCCAGGAAGAGGAATTCCACCATCAATGAGGAAATGAGTGTCATTCGAATAAGCCTTTGTTCAATTGTACTAATTTCGGTTGCTTTTGTCACTTTTGACCACTCTCGGACCATTCTTGTAACGTTCTCCACTTTAGTGTTTAGTCTCTCGATTCATTTGTTTGTGCACAATCAGACAATATGTACACTATCAATAACGACAATATAGCCACACTACTCGGTGATGCTCCACTGGCAAAGTGAGAGTACATTGGCAAGCAAGAACACGAATGTGGTCATTTTCATGTAATCTCGACAACACAAATGAGCAAGGCCACTGTTGGAGTGAGCATTTGATGTGACACGGAGCAATGGATGTGTCTTGCCTGGCCAGACCACAGTCGCATTGGTCCATTTGTGGTCAATTGAGTGGATGGACAGTGGCTGACTTGTAGTTGCCACTGTTGGAGTGAGCATTTGATGTGACACGAAGCAATGGATGTGTCTTGCCTGGCCAGACCACTGTCGCATTGGTCCATTTGTGATCAATTGAGTGGATGAACAGTGGCTGACTTGTAGTTGCCACTGTTGGAGTGAGCATTTGATGTGACACGAAGCAATGGATATGTCTTGCCTGGCTAGACCACTGTCGCATTGGTCCATTTGTGATCAATTGAGTGGATGAACAGTGGCTGACTTGTAGTTGCCACTGTTGGAGTGAGCATTTGATGTGACACAAAGCAATGGATGTGTCTTGCCTGGCCAGACCACTGTGGCATTGGTCCATTTGTGATCAATTGAGTGGATGAACAGTGGCTGACTTGTAGTTGCCACTGTTGGAGTGAGCATTTGATGTGACACGAAGCAATGGATGTGTCTTGCCTGGCCAGACCACTGTGGCATTGGTCCATTTGTGATCAATTGAGTGGATGAACAGTGGCTGACTTGTAGTTGCCACTGTTGGAGTGAGCATTTGATGTGACACGAAGCAATGGATGTGTCTTGCCTGGCCAGACCACTGTCGCATTGGTCCATTTGTGATCAATTGAGTGGATGAACAGTGGCTGACTTGTAGTTGCCACTGTTGGAGTGAGCATTTGATGTGACACGAAGCAATGGATATGTCTTGCCTGGCTAGACCACTGTCGCATTGGTCCATTTGTGATCAATTGAGTGGATGAACAGTGGCTGACTTGTAGTTGCCACTGTTGGAGTGAGCATTTGATGTGACACGAAGCAATGGATGTGTCTTGCCTGGCCAGACCACTGTCGCATTGGTCCATTTGTGATCAATTGAGTGGATGAACAGTGGCTGACTTGTAGTTGCCACTGTTGGAGTGAGCATTTGATGTGACACGAAGCAATGGATATGTCTTGCCTGGCTAGACCACTGTCGCATTGGTCCATTTGTGATCAATTGAGTGGATGAACAGTGGCTGACTTGTAGTTGCCACTGTTGGAGTGAGCATTTGATGTGACACGAAGCAATGGATGTGTCTTGCCTGGCCAGACCACTGTGGCATTGGTCCATTTGTGATCAATTGAGTGGATGAACAGTGGCTGACTTGTAGTTGCCACTGTTGGAGTGAGCATTTGATGTGACACGAAGCAATGGATATGTCTTGCCTGGCCAGACCACTGTCGCATTGGTCCATTTGTGGTCAATTGAGTGGATGGACAGTGGCTGACTTGTAGTTGCCACTGTTGGAGTGAGCATTTGATGTGACACGAAGCAATGGATGTGTCTTGCCTGGCCAGACCACTGTCGCATTGGTCCATTTGTGGTCAATTGAGTGGATGGACAGTGGCTGACTTGTAGTTGCCACTGTTGGAGTGAGCATTTGATGTGACACGGAGCAATGGATGTGTCTTGCCTGGCCAGACCACAGTCGCATTGGTCCATTTGTGGTCAATTGAGTGGATGGACAGTGGCTGACTTGTAGTTGCCACTGTTGGAGTGAGCATTTGATGTGACACGGAGCAATGGATGTGTCTTGCCTGGCCAGACCACAGTCGCATTGGTCCATTTGTGGTCAATTGAGTGGATGGACAGTGGCTGACTTGTAGTTGCCACTGTTGGAGTGAGCATTTGATGTGACACGGAGCAATGGATGTGTCTTGCCTGGCCAGACCACAGTCGCATTGGTCCATTTGTGGTCAATTGAGTGGATGGACAGTGGCTGACTTGTAGTTGCCACTGTGGGAGTGAGCATTTGATGTGACACGGAGCAATGGATGTGTCTTGCCTGGCCAGACCACTGTCGCATTGGTCCATTTGTTGTGGTCGAGAGAGAGAGAGAGAGAGAGAGAGAGAGAGAGAGAGAGAGAGAGAGAGAGAGAGAGAGAGAGAGAGAGAGAGAGAGAGAGAGAGAGAGAGAGAGAGAGAGAGAGAGAAAGGGAGGGAGAAGGAGAGAAAGGGAGAGATAGGGAGAGATAAGGAGAGAGAGAGGAGAGAGAGAGAGAGAGAGAGAGAGAGAGAGAGGGAGAGAGAGAGAGAGAGAGAGAGAGAGAGAGAGAGGGAGAGAGAGAGAGAGAGAGGGAGAGAGAGAGAGAGAGAGAGAGAGAGAGAGAGAGAGAGAGGAGAGAGAGAGAGAGAGAGAGAGAGAGGGCCAAGTGCCATCCAAGGTCGCCGGTGTGCCTACGACCAATAACTAGTATTAGTGTTTGGGAGGCAATTATGGATTCCCCCACAGACAACGAGGATGATATTATTAGGTGAGACATTGCCAACAACGGTCAAGAGATTCAATAAAGGTAACATTCCAAGCCGTTACTACTTTTGTCGAAATAGTTGTCCCCTTGTGGAGCTAGTCACTAGTCACCACTCACGAGCAACTTCAATGAAATAGTCACCATGCATACTCTGCACACTGTGCAGTGCACAGGCCAGTCCCTGTCAAGGCACACACACGCACACACACACACGAGTGTGCAGCTGTTCACTTGTGTTCATATCTTTTGCCTCGTATCCCACCAAATGCCCATCACTCTTCTGTAACATTCTGGAACGACATTACCAACCACACCCAAAATCAAGTCTCCGGTCTCAATTTGCACCACTTCAGTTACGTTGACTTATCTTACTCGTACCTCACTGTGTGCACTGTTCCGTGTGTCAACATGGTCGAGTTACTAGATCTACCAGATGTGCCCCTTCGAATGGTGATCAAATACCTCCCCGTGTGGATTCTTCGATGTCTCTTCCTGTTATACAATCGTAGATTGTACAATTTGATTAAAAGTGACTTTCAAACTCGTGGTCATCTGCGTCTGCATTGTGGTGTTAATTGTAACAAACTTCTGCACAACGATGGGGCGGAGCTTCGCCAAAATCTTGATAGATCATCTGAATATGATCTGATCATACGGTTTGAAGGTTGTGAACATGTGACCCTTGACACCCATTATGTGCTTAGTCCAGACTTAAAAGTGGAAAACATAACCAAAATGTTGACATGTTTTCCACGAGTAACTCACCTGACACTGGCACTCGCAAACAACTGTCCTACTGAGATTGTTGTTCAACTATTGCAACGTTGGTCAAAATTGAAAAGTCTTAAGTTAGTGTATCTTTTCACTGGTGGTTTGAATTGGCGACAGGTTGCACCAGTGATCGAGTCAATGCGTGAACTCGAACACTTCAAGTTTTTCGCCTTCCCTCATGAATTCGTATCGTTCCGAGAACAATTTGATTCTTTCATTTGGAGCGGCCAGCTGAAGACCTACATCAACACTGACTATCCTCAATATATGAAAGAATCAAAATATGCCATTGATCGGGCCGTTTGGAATAAGCCCGAATATGCACAAGTATTGCAAAAGTTAGAGACATTTGGTGTGCTCCAATACGATGTCGAACCCAACTCAACACACTTCACCAATGTTGAGCTGCTTCGAAAGTTGAAGCGAGTGCATGTGCGCCATTGTGCAAACATTGACATTCTAAGTCGAGTAGATTTGACCAAGTGGTCAGCTGTGCAGCTGTTGGCACTAGACTTTACCAAGGTGTGCTTCGCACAGCTGTTTACAATGCTCAGTGTGCTGACCAATTTGAAGGAATTGACTATTAAGGTGGACAAAGTTCAGCTTCCAAGGAACCGATCTTGGCAAAATTGGACTCGTCTTCCTTCTGTACGTCGATTCCGATTGGTGGCCCTGATGGAGGCTCACAAGTTTTACATGGTAGCACACTGTGTTCCGAACGCAACTGACTGCTCACTCAAGCACCCAAATCGCGTGAACCTTTACCGCACATTGCCCCCACTGTACTTTGAGCGACCAAGACCCTCCTTTTGTGGCGAGTGTGTGGCAGTGATGAAACGGGCAAGTGAGAAATACACAAACAATATCAATTCGTTTGTATGGTTCCGTCAAATTGGAGAGGATGGCACACATTCGATGGCTCCAATGGTGCGATTGTACACCGAGGATGTTGGCGATTCGAAACGGCTAAGCACCCGCTGTATTCCAATTCACTGATGTGCACGTGCACAAGTGAACCTGGACTTGTGACACTACAACCTCATTCAACCATCTTCACATTTAACATTGATCCACTTTATTCCATAACTTTCATTTCTATTGATAGATTCTTGTATCTCGAAACCCCAACACTGCAGTCAATCTGTCCAACGAGTTATATACTGTACAGTAAGCATACACAAACGGTCAATGTTGACTTATTAACACGCTCACAAGGGGAAACGCTAACCTGTATGAGCGGAATTACCAATTGACCTTTACCATTCGACAGAGCACATCGAGTAGATGGATTTAGACACCGAAATTATTTGGATGCGATAAATATACCCAGAGAAATGGGCCTTTAAAGTTGTGCTGTTTTGCGCTTTTCACTGTACAAATAGGTCAGTGCTGCATGCGTCTCGAGTGAGTAAGAATAGTCACTCGTGTTGTGGACGCTTGCAAGCGCGCGCGTTGCGTCCTCGTGCTTGTAATAGTACTGCAGTTCATTTTGAGCAGGAAATGAATGTTTTATTGATTTTATCAATTATTTTACCAGATTTTTAATTATGATAGTGCACTTTTCAATTCGTTTTACGAACTTTTGACTTAAACAACAACCAAAATCAAGTATGAAAGTATTTTTAAATGCTCATAAAAACAGTTCTTACGAAGTTTTTCGTATCAAGGGTTAATCTAAAGAAATTTTAACAAAATAAGTATTCAAAATCAAGTTTAAATGTTTAAATTTAAATCAAATCTCTTTAAAAATCAATTTATTTTCTAAATCAGCAAACGTGTATCAAAAGGTATGCATTAAAAATCGATAACATATAAAATTTCACAGTTTGAAAACAATGATGAAACTAATTCAACCAGACTAAAATGTTTACATTGTATAATAAGAACAAAAAATAAAATGAATATTTACAATTGAACGAAGATTTCGAAATGAAGTGCACAAAGAAAACAAAAATTGATTTAACAAAATTGAATAGACGAATTGGAAACGAACGGATAAATCGATCGAAGAAGAGTCAGCAAATTAAAAATCGAAACAAAATCAAATAAAAAAAATGATGAATTTAAACGACAAGGCAAAATTGAATGAACATTGTTGAATCGAAACGATGATATCTATGGCGATGCGTTGAATTCAAAGACGAAACAAAACCAAACAAATAATCAAAATCACATACAAATACGACTAATCTGACGAAACTGATAAACGAAATTCTTAATCGAAGTTAGATGAATTATATGCAATTGATGTGTAGGTTTTCTAAGAACGAATGTTTTAAACAAAAACATTTTGTGCAGTGAGCGCACCTAAACTCCGAAGTTTCATCACATTCCTCAAAGGAACAGTCATCCAGATTTTCATCATCAAAACAATATTGCACTGGTGTTTGGAAATAACCAGGATGATCGTCAAGATAACCTGATTTATGGAAGGCATACTGCAACATATTTTTAAACATCGGCGCCTGAAACTGGTAATATGCGAATGCCTGAAGTTTAAAATAGTTGTTGCGCTGCCATATTTTACATTCAATTTCAAGCGAATCCGTAACGTGACGAATAATACGTTTAAATGGTCTAAAGAAAAACACATCCAGTGGTTGTGTTGTTCCTGTAATTCCAGCTGGTATCAACATTCGCTCAACTGGAAGGTGCTTATTTTTTTCTTTGATTTCAAAAAACAATTTGTCATTTTTGTTGGAACTCCATGAATCGACCAACAAAAGACACTTTTTCAAGTTCATGGCTTCTAACGCTGGCCAGAATACTTTCTCAAGAAACGTCCGCAAGTCTTTCTCATTCATCATAGCTGAAGTTCCCGCATATGCACAGATATATTCAGGAACATCTTCATCTGTCATTGAATCCGGGAACTTACCATTTGACTCTTGACTTTTCAAGTACAGGTAAGGAAATAAATAACCAGCCATGCTAATGATGGGCATTATCATATACGAGTGAGTTGTAGCGTTTTTTGAACCCACTGTAACATATATCTTTTTTGCGCCTTCAAATTCGTGGGTGCGGTAACTATGTAGCTCTTTATCAAAACGCGATTGATCAATATTCACGACCTCCTCATGTGTGTAGCCCTCTTCGATGATTGTCTTTTTTACACTTTCAATGTACTCTTCTCGTTTTTTCTCCAAATCTAATTGAGTTTTCCAAAAGTTTTTACCAACTTTGTGAGTAATACTTCTCGAAACAATTTTAAACTTTTTTTTTAAATTCAGCAACCAAGTATTTGAAGCAACAAAATTAAGATTAGGACTTTGTGTTTTCTTTATTTTGAGTGCCCATCTACGAATTTGACGATCTGTGACGATTTGGTGTTTCGCTCTTTTTTCAAGAAATTTCTCGAAAACCATTTGATTGATCATTGGAAGTGTCACTTCACGGTTATCTTCCACTCGTTGGGCCCATCGTTTCAAGTTCTGGCATTGTGTATCGATATAACTGTACTTCTGATGAACAAGATAAGGTTTCCTCTTTTTTACATTTTTATTTTTATTGCATTCTAAAACAATTTCTTTAATATTCTTGTCTGATTTTTCGTTATATGTCCAATATCGATACGCTTTCTCCCATTTATCACGTGAAATTGTCTCTGCTTTGATTTGTTCGTTTTTTGCATCATCTTTAGTAGGTAACCAATCTGGATCGTTATCAAGATCGTCATTCTGTTCGTCTATTGAATCCGTTTCGCCATCAAGATCAAAATCAAGTGTATCGACAACATCGAGAAAAAGATCTTCATCGAACAGTTGCTTACTTAATTGTTCTGTCATCATTGTCTCAAGAACACTAAATGGCCCATTTGAACGGTTAATAGAATTTATATCGTGCGAAGAAATATTATATTTTCTACATAACAAAACTATTACATTTGGAATTTTTATTAGACGTGGTTCTTGTTTACTTCTCAAAGACTCCATCATTAAAGATTCATCAGAAGAAAATATCGAATAAAAATTATCGGCAATTTGGAGGTTTCCAAAAACGAGACAAAAACGAATGAAAACCGACGAATTAGCACGAAAAGGCCGCGGACGAATTGACGAATCGAACAGAATCGATAAAATGAAGACGAAATTGTAGGATGGATCGACGGTTCGAAAATGACGAGGAGAAATCGAAGGAGAATCGATGAAATGGAGACGAAATTGAAGAAAGAATCGACGGTTCGACGACGACGAGGAGGAATCGAAGGAGAATTGATGAAATGGAGACGAAATTGCAGAAAGAATCGACGGTTCGAAGACGACGACGAGGAATCGAAGGAGAATCGATGAAATGGAGACGAAATTGACGAAAGAATGGACGGTTCGACGACGACGAGGAGGAATCGAAGGAGAATCGATGAAATGGAGACGAAATTGAAGAAAGAATGGACGGTTCGACGACGACGAGGAGGAATCGAAGGAGAATCGATGAAATGGAGACGAAATTGCAGAAAGAATCGACGGTTCGAAGACGACGACGAGGAATCGAAGGAGAATCGATGAAATGGAGACGAAATTGCAGAAAGAATCGACGGTTCGAAGACGACGACGAGGAATCGAAGGAGAATCGATGAAATAGAGACGAAATTGAAGAAAGAATCGACGGTTCGACGACGACGAGGAGGAATCGAAGGAGAATTGATGAAATGGGGACGAAATTGCAGAAAGAATCGACGGTTCGAAGACGACGACGAGGAATCGAAGGAGAATCGATGAAATAGAGACGAAATTGAAGAAAGAATCGACGGTTCGAAGACGACGAGGAGGAATCGAAGGAGAATCGATGAAATAGAGACGAAATTGAAGAAAGAATCGACGGTTCGAAGACGACGAGGAGGAATCGAAGGAGAATCGGCGAATTAAATACGAAATGAAATTTAAATATATTCGGTGAATTAAATAGATAGACGCGAAAACGATGCGAAAATTAAAATATTTTATTAAAAGCACGGCGATATAAATGGGTCGACGAATTATCAAACTAGGAATTCTTGAATTGCGCAATGCACAAATTGTCAAGTTACTTGTTGATTCAAGTGACAACAGCAGCAGCTACAATAACAAACACAACCGTCTTACTGGAGACAACAGTAAAACCTCGACATTTTGAATCTTTAGGATTCAACATAATTCAATAACTCCTTATAGAATTATGCAACTAATAATTAATTTTATATTTATATTGAATAATGATATTTTAATATTTCGCAATATGTACAATAATTACTAAATTATATATTTTGAATGAGAATAAGCGAGAGTTCACTGTAGCTAATAGTGTTGCACACACTGCAGTAGGGTCGCTGACCTGTCCTAGTGTTAGCTAACAACAACACGCGTGAGACCACTCACTGGAGACGCATGCAGCACAGACCGAATTGCACTGTGAAAGGCGCAAAACAGCCCAACTTTAAAAGCCCATTTCTCTGGTTATATTTATCGCATCCAAATAATTTCGGTGTCTAAATCCATCTACTCGATGAGCTCTGTCGAATGGTATAGGTCACTTTGTAATTCCGCTCATACAGGTTAGCGTTTCCCCTTGTCAGTCAACCTCAATGTAGAGGGCAGACCTCCAAATCTGGCCATTTGATCACTTTCGGCTTGTCTTCTTGTCCTTTGCCGAGTGAATACAATTCCACTTTGACCATCAAACCACATCATAAACGCGACAAGCCACAACAACCGGCAACAGGAACCAAACACATTGAGGCCCATTCGTTGAACCTTTAGTCTAATCGTAAACTCGAGCTCAGTTCAGTGACTAACTAAATGTATTGCCAAAATTGTAGAAACACTTTAGCATCATTCTATATATTATCAACATCTGTATCAATTCTACTTCTATCATTCACACTTACATTTAATTATCATATATAACCGATACATCTTGTGATCTTAGACACAAGCATTATAATTTGAACAATTAATAAACCAATAAATGAATAGACATAAAGTGCACAAAAGCATGCAATTGTTGTTGATGCCAGTTATGCACACTCAACAACTGTCACCACAACCACCAACACGAACATTAACAGCGGAAGGATGGAAAAAGGTAACTTTCCTTGTTTAGGGTTTGAAGCCAAATGCAGTTGGACCATGGCTCAAGCGAATTGCCACCCAGTGACAGTAAGTCTGTTCTGCCCTCACACATCAACCGAACGACGGTGGCTATGTACAAGGTTGCACAGTCACTGGCAACTGATGCAGTCTGGCTGACTACCGACTCGAATTGATTCGTTGGCACAATGTGTCTCTTTGGTGACTTTGATTGGCCACAATGGCCACCCTGCACTGCGATGCTCCACTGACAATGTGAGTGTGTTCATTTGTAAGCAAGATGTGCAGTGTTCATTGTGCGGTTCAATGTTGTTTGGTGTGCTCACTTTCAAGTAATCTCGACAACACAAATGAGCTAGACAAGTTGTAAGCGAGCAACATTAACACACTGGACAAGTTGGCCCCGATTGCGGAGAATTGCCATTAACTTGAAAGTCCCAACGGTTGTACAATGGTTGTCACTTACTTGGTGCAGTCAATGGTGCCGTGATCAGTGGATGTGAAATTGCCAAATGACTCACTTTTAGTATCTTGACCGTGCCAAACTGACTTCGTTGGAGTTGAATGGCCGATACCGAGGCAATGTGTGTGTGTGTGTGTGTGTGTGTGTGTGTGTGTGTGTGTGTGTGTGTGTGTGTGTGTGTGTGTGTGTGAGGGATGGAGAGAGAGAGAGAGAGAGAGATAGGTCTTATCACAACTACTTGTTCCGAGTAGGCTAAAGTAGATCGAGCTAAGAAGTGCATCAAGAGATTAAAAACCTTTGAGGACAGAGACATGCACGTTCATGCACATTCAATCAGAGTACACCAGATTGACATAACGAGCATGGATTATCAGTTGTTGAGGGACTGGGTTTGGGACTGGTGCCACATTAAGAACTCACTTCAAACGTAGTTCTATTTGATTGATGAGGTAAAATAGCAACTTGCCCACTCGCCAGCATAGTGCCGAGACACTTTTGGGCTAGTGTGTGACTGTGAGTGTGTGTGCATTGTACACTGTACACTGGTTACAATGTACAGTCCAACTGTATGCTTTGTTCAATTTACCTAAACCACCTACAGCGGTGGCTGAAGTGAAGGATGATGGTGTCATTTGGTTTTAGCATAAATGCGTTTAATGGTGAACTGATTGAACCACTCAAAATTCAAAAGAAAATCATTTGCCCGAAGTGGCCTCGTATCGCTTGGTTGTGCCCGATAGTCACAAACTAACAATAAACAATCGATAAGGGCCTGCCATTGCATTCATCATCATCATCATCAACATTTACAATTTCAATCGGTTGCATTGAAGCTTTTTCATTCGAAAAATATTAAAAGATTACAAAAAATGACAAAAAAGTTTACTTCAATTCAAATTCAACGGTTTTTTCAAATCATCGATGGTAAGACGCTCCAAGTTGACATATTCACGATGAATTTGGATAGTGCCCGTGATGATTTTGAGCGAAGTGCAACCACCAAAAGGCATCAACACTTGTGAGAGACAGTGCTGCAGTTCCTCTCTGGTCAAATGGTTTTCCAACTCATCAAATCCACACAGTTCACACCGATGTTCCATGTCCTCAGTACCAACGAAAGCTTGAATCACTTGCAAGTTTGGCATGGTAATAGGAATTTTGAGCCGTGACAAATCATTGTGCTTGGCCAGATCGAACACATGCAGTTCAAGAGACTTGATCGAAGGCAGTCGAGCGAGCAGTGCATCACCAATGTCCTCGGCAACAAACTGAAAATTAAACCAAACATACAGTTTGATCAGCTGGGTCAAAAGGGACAAGCATTTAAATAGATGTAGAATTTTAAATTGACCACCTTCAGGCATGATGAGATCAAGTTTGGTTACCGCGTTGAAGTGCGAACAGTAGTTTTTGAGTGGCAAACCAGGCAACAGTTGGATGAAAGGTGTCCAGTCAAATTTGGAACAAAATAGACTCCCTATTTGGTAGTACGGTTCCAAATGAGTCTCTCTCCATGTCATTGTCTCATTGCCGTAAACAATCCGAAGCTTGGCATTTGGGACGGCGCTGGTGCGTAGAGTGTTGAGCAGTACATCACTTTCATTGGTTGAGTAAAGGTAGAAGCTGTCCAATTGAGATAGAATTGGTAGATCGAGTTGTACATTGTCTCTGTCAAATGCACTACTGAAACTAGAGTTGAACAGTACTAAAGACAGGTGCTTTAGAGATTGCAACGAGTTGATCGCTTCGATGAGCGGTCCATAAGCCTGTTCTGGAATTCGATTAAGGTCACAGTCGATACGCAGTTTGAAGGTGACCATTTTGGCCTGCCACAGACGGAGCAAAATGGTCACACCACAGAGTTGAAAAGGCGAACTCATTTGGAAGGCTATCTCAAGTGTGGTCACATTGGGCAGTCTGACAGTCCAACCAATGAGTGCGTTCATGTCGAACCACTCAAAGTGAACCGAGTGCCGAGAAGGGAACTTCTGTTTTGGGCACATGAGACTGCCGTCCGCGTTGACTACTTGATCGCAAGGAGGAAAGGTTAGGGTGGTCGGGTCCGATCCAGAAATGACCAATGTCACTTTGTTCACTAACAAAGCGACTTTTTGTTGCATCGAGCGCCATTTAGTGCACACCCGAGCAAGTACCGGGAGATCACGTACCGGGAAAAGGCAAAATATCGAGTAGAGACACAGATCGGGAAGATGGTTAATGTTGCGGGTCATTGGTGAAACGGTCAACAAAACTGCATCCGAATTGGCAGTCGTGTCTAAGGGAGATGGAATGGAAATTTGTAACTACTGAATAGAATAGAATAGTTAACACATACTTTGTAGTGATAATGTTGCAACGCTGAGATTCGACTCAGCTTCAGTGAACAGGCGAAAACAGACTTGTTCGATAGTGGTCATTTGGTAATGAGCCAACAGAGCAGTGCAACTGCCTTGTGCCAAGATGCGGCCGTGACACATTAGACCAATCAGGTTAGCATACTTGGCCTCTTCAATGTACTTGGTGGTGAAAAGGACTGTGACATGATTGATCGTACTGAGTTCAACCAGGTACTGCCAGATAGACTTGCGAAGAGCTGGCTCAACACCGACGGTTGGCTCGTCCAGGAGGAGAAGTGAAGGTTTGTGGATGAGTGCATTGGCCAGTGATAACCGACGCTTCTGTTCGTCACTCAGCACTCCAACCAGTTGCTCAGTTTGAGGTAAATCTAGAAATCGAGCTAAAAATTGGCATCGTTCAGTGAGTTGAGGGACTTTCAGTCCATAGTTAGTGCCAACGTTGGTGAGTGTTGCACCAATGGTCAACTTAGGCGATAGAAAAATGTCTTGCGGCATGTAACCAATAGATGAACCATTGAGATAGGACGAGTCAAGTGACTGAGCGAATACTTTGATCGAGCCAGTAGATGGTTTGAGCATGCCAAGGATGCAACGTATGAGCGAAGTCTTGCCACAACCACTTGGTCCGAGTATGGCACAGATGGAACCACCAGGTACATCAAGGGTTAGGCCATTGAGCACGGTGGCCTTGTTGTTGTACTGCAGAGTGACATCACGTACGTGGATGGCCACTTGCCGTTGAGGGATAGAGTTTGGGTCTGCCGCCGCTTGAGAACAACATTCCATGGGACTGTCGACTTGCATGATGAAGTTAGGAAAACACGAGCAATTACGACCAAAACAGAACTAAAGATAGAGATCGTCGAGTCGTAGCGAGGGAACCACCACAAACGGTTGCATACACAAACGAGAAGAGAAGAGAGAACCAACGAAAGCAATAACACGACTGGAAGAGAGGTGAAGACCAAGTCCAGAAGAGGTGATTAGAACTGATGAACTTCTAAGCGTGTCTGGTCAAATCGACTCGGTGTGAGTGTGGTGACAGTGCAGGCATGGGTGTGAGTGTACAGAACGGTGTGATGAGTGTGATGGTGCCGGTGGTGTGCTGGCGAGAGAGCAGGCGTCTTCTCGTCATTGGTCCTTCAGTAGCGTATTAGTCATCAGTACGGGTGTGATTGGTAGGGCAACACGGGAGCCATCGTCGTCATCTGCACAATTATTGTGGCGCAGCTCTTCAACCAATCAGATCACTCGTATACCACGTGTTGGTCCTGCTGGTCCTCTATCACTTTCGCAATGAATACGGCGGTGCACCTTGACCAATCAGAGAGTTCGATTTAATTTTTAAAAGGAGATTGATCTTAGCGAACATTGTCATTACCCAGCAAGCTCTCGTTCTGTATGGTCCACTTTTCTCCTCTGCCCTATCTCCTTCCTTTGGCATGGATGGTCTGGTTCGTTTGGTCTACCTCGTCAGCCTTTATTTGCT
This sequence comes from Rhizoglyphus robini, assembly GCA_023373905.1. NCBI lineage: Eukaryota > Metazoa > Arthropoda > Arachnida > Sarcoptiformes > Acaridae > Rhizoglyphus > Rhizoglyphus robini. The sequence goes on from JAKIJQ010000021.1 coordinate 1,288,917, forward strand.
TGTCTCTACTCATATCATCGCTCCCTCGGTCTAACTTCATCTTTACTTGTTCCATCAACACATCGCATCAATCAACCTCATCACCATCATCTCATCACCAACCAACCATCACCACCACCTTCAATGAATTCTCAAAGGTTAGTAGTTCGGTTGTTATGTACAATTATTCTTTAACATACAGAGTACGATTGATAATCCTAAGGCACTTATCTACTTGAAAGCACACACACTCAATACACGGACCGCGTCGTGTTCGGACTAATTAGTTTGATGCCTATCCCATCGCCCTGTGTCGTCATCATCGCCACTATCACCAGCAATCGTCACCGACGAGCTATAAATAGTTGTGCTCTGTCTTGTGCTTCCCACACTCGTTCATTTGGTCTTCACACTTAGACTTGGTCTACACATCTCCCCTTCTGGCTTTTACTATTGGCGATTCAATCGCCTCGACATTGTCCTCACTTGTCGTGTTGGTCTCAATGGCGCGCTCTCTTTTAGAGTTGATCCGGTCCTTTATTTGTCTGACTTCGCCAACCGTTGGTGGTTCCTTCGCCTTGACTTGGTGATCTCTGGCATTGAATCTGTTTTTGTTCGTTGTGCCCAGCTTCCCGTGTTTAACTAAATTCATCATGCAAGTCAAAAAGTTCCTCAAGCCTCAGCAGACCAGAATCCTCAGCGACAACACCAACCAACCATCACCACATTCAACGGACTCTCAGAGGTAAGTACTTCTTTTACTATCTATTCACTTAGATATTGCTGAGGTTATTATTGATAGGGTTCTAATCATAGGATTTTCTGGTCATATGTATAGAGAATGTATAGAGAAAGTTAGTTTATTAGCGTGTTGGTGCACCGGGTGAACATTTATAGGTGATTTGCCACTGATCAGATTGGGGAGTGGGATTTGGAACAATGTTTTCGCAATATCCTCATAGCGTCTGTGTTCACGCCGAATTGGTCACCTATCTGTTGGTTATGAAAGATTGTACAAACTCAGGCATATATGTTTCGGTGTTTATGTTTGTATGTCAATTTTGGATAGATTTTGAACGTTTCTGGGATATTTTACTCAAGTTGAACATCACATTCGAAATCAGGATAATCGAATGCAGATGATTTGAGCTTTTGATAGATGTAAACGAGAAACACCGGATTTTAGCTGTCTCATGGAAATAGATGATATTCAGGGTCAAAGTTGATCATCGTAGTCTGATGCGCCATTGGTCGAGAGTTCGAATGGTCAAAATCCCTTGCCTCTATGACCTACCGTTATGGGTATAGCAAGGATGGTTCATTTGTGAAAATCCACTATCGTCAGATCAACTCAGTTCATATCCCCAAGGTCAACTATGACCTTTGTCCGGTCGAAATCCGAATGGAATAACCGATAGTACGGCATTTTAAATGAAATAACGACATCGAATGTATCGCTCAGCAGTAATCGGTGACAGTTGAACATCGAATAGCACTCAATTCGAAACGGGCTGATAAAACAATTCGAAATTCAGAATTCGATTTTGAACGAGACGAACGCGTGTTTTCTTGTTTTTTCTTTCATTATGTTTTTGCCTTCGTCCAGTGCAGACCTGTCTATCTTTTCAACTAATCGAACCCAATTCAACGAATTCAACAACTTAATCTCCAGATGAATTTCGCCTTTGGAAATTTTTTCTTCTCGACTCCCTCAACTATGCATCCAACAATGCTACCTCAAGCGCAACCAAGAGCTATGGTTGGTGGTGTCGACATCATCCGCTACGTGCCAGAAGTTGACCAAGTTCGCTTATTGGCCAAGAAGTTGGTTCTCACCAACGACTACAACGATCCCTACACGATGACTCACACGGGTGCTTACTTCACTTTCTTCGCGTGTGCCACTTTTCAACTTCACCCATCGACCAGACCAACCAACCATCACCGTCTCCAATGGACTCTCAAAGGTAAGTACTTTCTCTTAATATTTGTTTACTTAGATTAGGTTGCTATTATTGATAGGAGCATATGAACTTCTCCTTAATATGAACGTGCACAGAGAAAGTTAGTTAGTTGAGACTGTTTTCTGCACAGGGTGTACATTGATGGGCGATTAACCATTCATTAGACTTGGGAGTAGGATTGGGCACAATGTTTTCGCAATATTCTCATTGCGATTTAAAATGCCTATTATTCTTACTTAATGAACTCTAGAGCTTGATATATTTTTAGTAGACACACAGGGCAATGCTTTTTGGCTTATTGAAGAGAGAGAGAGAGAGAGAGAGAGAGAGAGAGAGAGAGCAGATGAATGTATCTGTTAAAGTTCGATTTGATTTCAAGTACAAGCATCATATCTGATTGCTCACGGATGAGTCTGTAGACCATGCGTGTCGAACTCACTCATTCCTTTCAAAGCTTTCGTCCTTGATTGTTCTCTCCCTTCTCTCTTCTCTCTCCCTGACTGCGGCTTCTCATTTGCCAATCGCCTTCTCTTGCTTGGTGCCTTCTTTCGCTTGGTGCCTTCTCTCATCATCCAACTCGATTATTCCATCACATCTCTCATCTCATCACATATCAACGTTTTCCAGCTGTCAACTTCATCCACTTACCACATCGACTACACCAAACAACCACCACCACCTACAATGGACTCTCAAAGGTTAGTGCATCTTTTATTGTCTGTTTTCTTAGATTAGGTTACTATTATTGATAGAGTGAAAAGTACTTTTTATCACTATTTATCAACTCTATTTTGATATACCTCTATCTAATTTTTGTTTATTTATTTATTTATTCTAGCTCATGTTTGCTCTTCACAATCAAGTGTGGTTGTGAAGATCCTGTCTTCGTGTCCCACCACTCATCCAGAAGAGGAATGTTCCCGTCCATGCCAGAGGAACAAAAGAAAACTACTAAGTGGTGAGTGGTGGGACAAAAGAAGGCCTGTCAAGAAATGAGCTTTTTTAATGAAAATAAGAAATTCTTTATGTGTATCTAATGTGCTTGAAGAATCACTCTGCCCCTGGAACCTATTTGTGGACTACTGGTGGACCATGAATAGAAACAACCGTAGTAGAAAGCCTCGACCTTCAACTTTGGTTTCGATGATACTATTGGGCCGTATGCACCCGTCAGTACATACGCATACGGTTCAATCTGCCTTACTTCAAGTAATTCCGGTGGGTCTACCAGGAAGAGGAATGATCGCAGAAAAGCCTCGACCTTCAACTTAGTCCAGGATCGATCGTACTAAAAAGCCTCGACCTTCAACTTTGGTCGGGGGATCGTTCTTCTGGACCGTATGCGCCCGCCAGTACATGCGCATACGGTTCAATCTATCACTTCAAGCAATTCCGGTGGGTCAAATATGAAGAAGAATGATTGTAGAAAGCCTCGACCTTCAACTTCGGTTGCGACCGTTCTATTGAACCGTATGCGCCCGTCAGTACATGCGCATACGGTCCAATCTCTCTCATTTCAAGCAATTCCGGTGGGTCAAATATGAAGAAGAATGATCGTAGAAAGCCTCGACCTTCAGCTTTGGTCGGGGATCGTTATACTGGACCGTATGCGCCCGCCAGTACATGCGCATACGGTTCAATCTATCACTTCAAGCAATTCCGGTGGGTCAAATATGAAGAAGAATGATCGTAGAAAGCCTCGACCTTCAACTTTGGTGGGGGATCGTTCTACTGGACCGTCTGCGCCCGCCAGTACATGCGCATACGGTTCAATCAATCACTTCAAGCAATTCCGGTGGGTCAAATATGAAGAAGAATGATCGTAGAAAGCCTCGACCTTCAACTTTGGTGGGGGATCGTTCTACTGGACCGTATGCGCCCGCCAGTACATGCGCATACGGTTCAATCTATCACTTCAAGCAATTCCGGTGGGTCAAATATGAAGAAGAATGATCGTAGAAAGCCTCGACCTTCAGCTTTGGTCGGGGATCGTTCTACTGGACCGTCTGCGCCCGCCAGTACATGCGCATACGGTTCAATCTATCACTTCAAACAATTCCGGTGGGTCAAATATGAAGAAGAATGATCGTAGAAAGCCTCGACCTTCAGCTTTGGTCGGGGATCGTTCTACTGGACCGTATGCGCCCGCCAGTACATGCGCATACGGTTCAATCTATCACTTCAAGCAATTCCGGTGGGTCAAATATGAAGAAGAATGATCGTAAAAAGCCTCGACCTTCAGCTTTGGTCGGGGATCGTTCTACTGGACCGTATGCGCCCGCCAGTGCATGCGCATACGGTTCAATCTATCACTTCAAGCAATTCCGGTGGGTCAAATATGAAGAAGAATGATCGTAGAAAGCCTCGACCTTCAACTTTGGTGGGGGATCGTTCTACTGGACCGTATGCGCCCGCCAGTACATGCGCATACGGTTCAATCTATCACTTCAAGCAATTCCGGTGGGTCAAATATGAAGAAGAATGATCGTAGAAAGCCTCGACCTTCAGCTTTGGTCGGGGATCGTTCTACTGGACCGTATGCGCCCGCCAGTACATGCGCATTCGGTTCAATCTATCACTTCAAGCAATTCCGGTGGGTCAAATATGAAGAAGAATGATCGTAAAAAGCCTCGACCTTCAGCTTTGGTCGGGGATCGTTCTACTGGACCGTATGCGCCCGCCAGTACATGCGCATTCGGTTCAATCTATCACTTCAAGCAATTCCGGTGGGTCAAATATGAAGAAGAATGATCGTAAAAAGCCTCGACCTTCAGCTTTGGTCGGGGATCGTTCTACTGGACCGTATGCGCCCGCCAGTGCATGCGCATACGGTTCAATCTATCACTTCAAGCAATTCCGGTGGGTCAAATATGAAGAAGAATGATCGTAGAAAGCCTCGACCTTCAACTTTGGTGGGGGGATCGTTCTACTGGACCGTATGCGCCCGCCAGTATATGCGCATACGGTACAATCTCTCTTATTTCAAGAAATATTGGTGGGTCAACCATGAAGAGGTGCGATCGTACTAGAAAGCCTCGACCTTCAACTTGGTCGGGGATTGATTCATTGAACCGTATGCGCCCGTCAGTACATGCGCATTCGTTTCAATGAATGAATCAAGTTTTCTGGAACCGATTTGGGGGCAGATGGAAAGCAACGAAACGTCAAAAAGCATCAAAAATGTCTTACGAAAATCCAATTGACCTCAAGCTAGAAGAACTTCAAAATTAGAAGCAATTAATATTACGAATCACAAATGCATGGCCTGACGAATAAATTAACAATTTTGAAGCCATTGAAGGTTCATACCGAATAACAAAAACTATCACAAAGATTTATACTCGAAATATTCAAATTCAATGCCAAATGTGACAAATCAAAAAATTAAGAAAGAACTGATACGAGCATTACTAAGCTATTCAAAGAATAAAAGAATAAAACGCAAATGGAACTTTGAACAAAATCCCAACTCTTTCAATTGCCCTGGATGGTCTCACACGTCAACCTAGTGACACGTCCCTTGCCATTTCCATGTTGGAAAGAGTGCATGGCATGCAGAATGAATATCATCGAACTACTAAATTAAAATTGAGGTGGAATTGAAGAACTGCCTGATTGTGGGCAATGCTCGTTCTCATCACATCTTGATCGACATCTTCATCTTCCCAAAATGTTTTATGATAATCCAATCGACATTGTGCTAGTAGGACTTCAAGAACAAGAAGCCAAAATGTCTTACGAAAATCCAACCGACATTGTGCTAGTAGGACTTCAAGAACAAGAAGCCAAAATGTCTTACGAAAATCCAACCGACATTGTGCTAGTAGGACTTCAAGAACAAGAAGCCAATCAGTCATAAATCATAAATGCATGGCCTGACGAGTCAATTAACAATTTTGATGATCCATACTAACCAAAACTATCACAGAAAATTATTCGAAATATTTAAAATCAATACCAAATTGTCAATATTAGACAGAACTGATACGAGCATTACTAAGCTGATCATGGTATAAGGGGATAAAACGAAAATGGAACTTTGAACAGTCAAAGGATTGGCTTCTCTCGTCCATTTTGTGGCAATCCTTTGCCATGTTCATGTTGGAAAGATTTCGTGGCATTGCCAAACCAACCAAGAGACGAACTGATGTTGGAAATAATTGAACACCAAGTCACTTCTCAACATGATCACATGTTGCAAGTTCACTCAGTTCTGTCATGAAGAATGAATTTAATCAAGCTACCAAATGAAGATCGAGATGGAATTGAAGATCTGCCTGATTATGGGCAATGCTCGGTCTAATCAAGTTCGAGGCGGAATTGAAGATCTGCCTGATCGTGGATGATGACGGGCCAAGTTCGGCCGTCAGTATACGCGTTTACGCTTCAAGAGACGACCCGATGAATGGCCGGAGACCTACTTATCGGCAAGCCAAGCTTTCCCTCGAAAATGATAATGTGAGTTAATACGACACTTTGTAAAGCGATACTAATCTATACCTGTCTATTTATCGCTCTTTCTAGGTAAAGCCACAATGTACCTGCAAGGGGAACAATGGTAGAATAGAATAGAAAGCCTCGACCTTCAACTTGGTCGGCAGTCGATCTATATATCTACTAGCTCTCCTTATGGTTGGTTAATGTTCCCCAAAATGTCATACGATAATCCAATTGATCTCAAGCTCGAAGAACTTTGAGAACAAGAAGCAATTAATATTACGAATCACAAATGCATGGCTTGACGAATAAACAATTTTAAAGCCATTGAAGGTCCATATCGAATAACCAAAACTATCACAGAGATTTACTCGAAATTTTCAAATTAATGCCAAATATGACAAATCGATTAAAGAAATAACTGACACGACCAATAGGTTGACCGAGAAATAAAACGAAAATGGAACTTTGAACAGTCAAAGGATTGGCTTCTCTCGTCCATTTTGTGGCAATCCTTTGCCATGTTCATGTTGGAAAGATTTCGTGGCATTGCCAAACCAACCAAGAGACAACGAACTAATGTTGCCAAATGTCACTTCTCAACATGATCACATGTTGCAAGTTCACTCAGTTCTGTCATGAAGAATGAATTTAATCAAGCTACCAAATGAAGATCGAGATGGAATTGAAGATCTGCCTGATTATGGGCAATGCTCGGTCTAATCAAGTTCGAGGCGGAATTGAAGATCTGCCTGATCGTGGATGATGACGGGCCAAGTTCGGCCGTCAGTATACGCGTTTACGCTTCAAGAGACGACCCGATGAATGGCCGGAGACCTACTTATCGGCAAGCCAAGCTTTCCCTCGAAAATGATAATGTGAGTTAATACGACACTTTGTAAAGCGATACTAATCTATACCTGTCTATTTATCGCTCTTTCTAGGTGGGGCCACAAGGATCCACGAAAAGAACGATGGTTCTAGAAAGCCTGGACCTTCAACTTCTGGGATGGCAGTTAAGCAGACATTGATTACTCAGTTTATGAGTACCGGAGTTCAAGAACAAAATCTTTGGTTCAAAAAAAGTTATGAAATATGTAACAAATTTAATTCATTTGTAAATAAAAAGAAGTCCCAATGTTTGTCATAAGTAGTAATGACTCGGTTATTGGTGTTGCTGGTGGGCTACCTCAATTTAGATGACCAAATGTCACACCCGAAGTGTCCAAGTTCGTGTTTGTCCATATTTATCCAAAAGTACATCAATACACTCAATGATGGACACAATCTCGGCTCTCTCGCCTATGTGATTGGGGCACATTTGGCAAGGTTGGTGGTTGACTATTTCAAAACGAACGAGCAACTACTGTGGAAACAGCACACACTCACACGACTGCCCGTGACGCCGAGTGACTGTCAGAGTTGTGGCCTTTTCTTGTTGATCTGTTCCTGACCGCCAGTGTTCAACCTTAGATATCTCCAATTCAAGCCACCGGTGACACTCAAGATGATCACGTGCAGAGTACTGCTGTCCTCGAAGCGTCCACTCCAAGAGGCCTTCTCACTGACCCACGTAAGTGACAACAACATCTGCTACTCGGTGCATGCACTAATACTCACTTTTGTTTGTTTACTTTCCTCAGTTTATCCGTCGACAGAAAGCTCTAGGACTGTATCGTCAATTTCTTCGATTGATTAGGCAGATTGAGGATGGTAAGCAGAAGCAGGACATGCGAGATTGGATTCAGTCTGAATTTAATAGTCGGAAAGGTACTACGGACAAGGTACATTTGTATTAAGGGAAGAGACTACTCAAGGCTAATTAGATTTGCTTGTGTTTGAATAGGAACTAATCGAAATGCATTTAGCTAATGGACTGAATGCTTTGCGGGATCTGGAGAATTCACTTCGACACGCTCATGCACTGAAACACTGACAACATAACGCAACACACATTTGGCCAATCGGCACTACCAGTTTGTGTACACACAACAGATCTGTACCATTTGCACGAATTTCATGCATGTTTCATGCATGAATGTAAACGAATATAAAATGTAACATGTGCTAAACAATAAGGTGGCGATGGAATATCAAAGTGTAGCTGACAAGCTGCGCTGGATTGTTGTGTGTGTTCATTTGGTTTGGTAGAAGTACAGCAGATAACCGATGGCAACGCCCACCAAGAAAAGCTCAATAAACTGGATCCAGCTGCTGCTGCCTTTCAGCTTGGCTCCTTGCTGTTCAGTCTCTACTTTCTCACCACCAGAGTAGAGGGTTGTTGGATGGGATCCAACACTGTTGCGAGTTGGAGTGTCTTGCTCAGCGGCTCGTCGGGCACGTTCACGGGCACGCTCGATAGCAGTAAGCCCAGCGGCTATTCGAGCCTGCTCTTCCTCGTAGTCGGTAAGCAAGGAAACATCGATGATGTTCTCGATTGGTTCCCAGGTGTTGGAGCTGTTTGGGTAGTCCGTCCACTTGACCAGATACTCACGTCTGCCTTTGTGCACTCGGGTTTGGACGATTCTCTGCGCATTGTAGATACGGTCAGGGTTCTCCTCTTGACCACGTCTTCTCGGTGGTGTGGCAGGCATGATTGCTTAGTGACAGGTGGGGTGGGTGGACTGAATGGGATCCTGGAAAGATACACAAATGTGAGTTGAAACAGACCAACTAGTCAAGTACACAAACAACGCAAGCATAAAGACAGATATACCAGATTTAGTGAGAAACGAGACAAAATGGCCGCTTACCAAGAGAACAACAAGAAGCACTCGAAGGAGGAAGACAAATCAGGGATTTTGTGAAGTTGGGTTCGGAGATTCAATTTGCCGATGAAATGAGAAGGCAATCAAATCGGAAATGTCAGCGACTAGTTGAAAGTGAGACAAAAACAAGCGATAAAACGAATATTTGCTCGGGGCTTACTGCAATTAGGCTCAACTTACGGGCTGGTCAGATGGTTTGGTGGGGAACACTGTTGAAGTGAGTTTTGACAAAAAATTTTATGTTAGTAAGGAGATTGTAGTTGGAACTAAATCAAATATTGATATGGCGAGTCTTGGAAACAGAAAAAATTAGGTAAAAATGGGGCGATTCGACCGATTGGCCAAGAACGCGAGGTTGTAAGACACGACCGTTGACTAACTAACGCGTTCTCGCACACACACACAGACGTTAACTATCGTGTTGACGTTGCTCACCGCAATTCTAACCACTACAACGGCGGCGCTGCTAGCAAGTGACGCACGACACAATCGATTGTGGTGAGTTGGGTAAGGAGGAATAAGGCCAACAAAATGATAGTGTGATCGAAATTGAGTTTTCATTTTGAATGTATGCAAGTGAAGTATGTAAGAGGAGAAATCGAACAGACACAGGTGAAATGACACTACGGTTCACTTGTACGTTGCTCAACTATGCCTCTCTTTCTATGTGTGTCTGACCAACCGCTTGTGTGTTAGATTTTCCCATTTTTATCGCCTACTAGTAAAAGGCAAAATCATTTCTTTTTAGTTTGGAAACTTCATATGTTTGCCAATACATGTTTAGGCATTATAATGTGAGTGTAAGTTCAAATGTCAAAGAGTGAAAGAGAGAGAGAGAGAGAGAGAGAGAGAGAGAGAGAGAGAGAGAGAGAGAGAGAGAGAGAGAGAGAGAGAGAGAGAGAGAGAAAGAGAGAGAGAGAGAGAGAGGGAGGGGAGAGAGAGGGAGAGGGGAGGGAGAGGGAGGGAGATTGAGAGGGGAGAGGGGTGGAAAGGAAGAGGGAGATAGAGAGAGAGAGAGAGAGAGAGAGAGAGAGGAGTGAGGAGTGAGTGAGTGAGTGAGTGAGAGAGAGAGAGAGAGAGAGAGAGAGAGAGAGAGAGAGAGAGAGAGAGAGAGAGAGAGAGAGAGAGAGAGAGAGAGGCAAAATGCAACAGACTTCGCGGTCCGCTTGCTCGTTGCCAAGCAAAGCTTCCTCTTCGTTTGTCTGTCTGATCGACTCGGCCAACAACAGGCAAATGTGTTTGTTCGATTAGCCTTATTCATCGCTGACTAGTGAAGATAAATCAGTTTAGTTAGGCAAATTCATATGATTGCCAATGCATTCATGTTTAGTATAATAATGTGAGTGTAAGTTCAAATGTCAGGTCAAACTGCCTTGGCTTTCTACTTCGTAGCCGAGTGTGTGTGTGTTTGTGTGTACCAATGTGATCATCCTCCTCCTCCTCATCCTTAGCGCAGTATGTAGAGTCACGCTAGTTCTGGTTAATTTGGTACGGCTGGTCGTATGGTGTGATGGGAGATGTGAGCGGGCTCTTTTACTTTGTTCTACTACTGATGAATGGCAGTACACATACACACAGACACACGCGCGAGCGAGCACACACACACACACACACACACACACACACACACACACACACACACACACACACACACACACACAGGCACTATCTACCTGACCAACAGGCAGCCATTCACCATCTAGCCTTCGATCTAATCACACGTGGCACAATCTGGTGCACCGATCAAAATCAAATTGATCTCACTTCTCCTTCATCTCTGCAATTTCATCTTCGCAACTCAAATCGTGTTTAGGTATTTAAAAATTTTACTTTACATAAAGCGAATAATAATTTCATAACATTACTAGCCCGTACATGTTTGCGTTTGATAAATCGACTGGTGTGCTGATGGTAGAGTTCCACGATTTTTTACATCAACGCAACAAAAGTAAGTCTCATTTCCTTATGTTATGTGTCTTGCTTCCTCACTGCGTCACTAGCCTACTAGTCAAATCCGCTAGTTTGTATGTCTTTGTCTTACTCGAATTTGATCTAACGCACACTCGAAACAAAACTGTAAACGTGGCGCTGTGCTGGTGTGTTACCTCGTCAGTCCATCTGCCCATGCATAAGCCTGCCTGGCACAACTATGCCAATCACGTTCTCCCTGGGCTGAGTAGTATTACAATACAAAGTAATAGTGCACTCGAAGTTTACTTTTCGTTTTGAAAGCCATTGAATCGAGTAAACAGAGAGAGAGAAAGAGAGAGAGAGAGAGAGAGAGAGAGAGAGAGAGAGAGAGAGAGAGAGAGAGAGAGAGAGGCAAAATGCAACAGACATCGCGGTCCGCTTGCGCGTTGCCAAGCAAAGCTTCCTCTTCGTTTGTCTGTCTGATCGACTCGGCCGACAACAGTTAAATGTGTTTGTTCGATTAGCCTTATTCATCGCAGACTAGTGAAGACAAATCAGTTTAGTTAGGCAAATTCATATGATTGCCAATGCATTCATGTTTAGTATAATAATGTGAGTGTAAGTTCAAATGTCAGGTCAAACTGCCTTGGCTCTCTACTTCGTAGCAGAGTGTGTGTGTGTTAGTGTGCCAATGTGATCATCCTCCTCCTCCTCATCCTCGGCGCAGTATGTAGAGGCACGCTAGTTCTGGTTAATTTGGTACGGCTGGTCGTATGGTGTGATGGGAGATGTGAGCGGGCTCTTTTACTTTGTTCTACTACTGAAGAATGGTAGTACACATACACACAGACACACGCGCGCGCGAGCACACACACACACAGGCACTATCTACCTGACCAACAGGCAGCCATTCACCATCTAGCCTTCGATCTAATCACACGTGGCACAATCAGGTGCACCGATTTAAATCATCTACACTGATGGTGAGATTCTCAATCTATTAGATCAATCGAACTAAAGTAAGTGCTATTCCTTATGCAATGCGTCTTGCTTCCTCACTTTGCCAGTAGCGTCGATTATTCAAATCATATTTGCATGTCTTTGTCTTACTCGAATTTGATCTAATGCGCACTCGAAACAAAACTGTCAACGTGGCGCTGTGATGGTGTGTTACCTCGTCAGTTCTGTCCTTGCCTGGCACAATTGTGCCACTCATGTAATCCCAGGGCTAAGTAGTGTTAGTAATGTAAACGAAGTGATAGTGAATTCAAAGTTGAGTTTTCATTTTGAATGTAAGCCAATGAATTGAGTAAACCGGGACAGGTAAAATGCCACAGGTATCACGGTCACTTAAGTACTTGCGCGTTGCCAGGCAAATATCCTCTTCGTGTGTGTGTCTGATCGATTTTGCCAACAAAAGGCAAATGTGTTGGTTCGATATACCATCTTCATCGCTGTCATGTTTAGTATAATAATGTGAGTGTAAGTTCAAATGTCCGGCTAAAGTGCTTTTGTTTCTCTACTACGTAGATGAGTGTGTGTATGCGTATATTTTTCTACATAAAGCAATTATTGATTTCCACTATTTTAGTAGTCGCGCGGTATTTTGCTTGTCATTTTGGTGCACTGATGGTGGGATTCCACAATCTAATAAATCAACGAAACTAAAGTGTAAGTGCCATTCCTTATGCGTCTTGCTTCTTCACTGCGCCAGTAGCGTCTACTAGTCAAATCCGCGTATTTGCATGTCTCAGTATTTTTGCTTTGTTTTACTTGCATTTGATCTAACGCGCACTCGGAACAAAACTGTCAACGTGGCGCTCTGCTGGTGTATTGCTCCGTCAGTCCATCTGTCTTTGCCTGAGCCTGCCTGGCCCAACTGTACCACTAACGTGCTCACCGGGCTAAGTAGTGTTTGTGTTAGCATACAAAGTGATATTGCACTCGAAGAAGAGCTTTCAATTTGAATGTAAACCATTGAATTGAATAAACCTGGACAGGCAAAAACCCACAGACATCGCCGACTTGTTGCGCGTTGCTAGGCAAAGCATCCTCTTCGTGTGTGTATCTGATCGACTCGGCCGACAACATGTAGATGTGCTGATTTGATTTGCCTTCTTCATCGTTGACTAGTGAAGACAATTCATTTTTGTTAACCAAACTCATGTATGGTGGCTCTTTGCATTGTATACTGTCATGAGGAGAGCTAGGTTTGGAAGGCCTAGATCGTCAGACAGTTAGATAGGGGACAAGTGACTTGATATTAAAAGATATTTATTCGGTACTGTCATATCGACAGTTTGAATACAAGTGAAGTGAATACATGAGCGAGTGTGAGAGAGACATTATATGATGTAGTAGTAGAGTGCATAGAATGTACATCGACTGGACAGTAGATGTATAGACTGAACCGTACACCGATCCGATGGTGAGGTGCGTGTTGTGCTCGACGTTACAATACTTATACTATTAAAGAACATGCACATGCACACACACACATACACACACAATCGATGTCTGCCTGTCTACCTGGCCACATCACCTATTTGGCATCTACTCTTCCTTCTGATCACACGTAGTATAAATCTGCTCACCGATTTAAATCAAACTGATCTCATTTCTCCTCCATTTTGGTATTAATGAAACATCATCTTCATATCCCAACACAATTCCACGTAATTGAAATGCTTTTACGTTATGAAATCACTGATATTTAATTGACTAGTCCCGTCTGTTTGCGAGTGATCTGTCTTATGGTTGCACGGATACCTGAATTGCACTATCTCTAAGAAATTTCAACGGAACTAAAGTAAGTGCTATTTCTTCTGCTATTATTCTTGTTTCCTCACTGTGCCAAAATCGCATTCTTGTAAAATCTGCGTTTTCAAACTCTAAGTTTCGCTGACATTTGATCTAGCACGCATTCGGATTAAAACTGCCAACATAGAGCTCTACTGGTGTGTTACCACGTCAGACCTGTCTTTGGCTGAGCCGGCCACAACTGCACGGCACTCACGTACTCTCCGGGCTAAGTAGTATTTGGGTTATCATACAATTTGACAGTGCATCCGAAGTTGAGTTTTCATTTTGAATGTAAGCCAGTGAATTGAGTAGAGTGAGTGAGAGAGAGAGAGAGAGAGAGAGAGAGAGAGAGAGAGAGAGAGAGAGAGAGAGAGAGAGAGAGAGAGAGAGAGAGAGAGAGAGAGAGAGAGAGAGAGAGAGAGAGAGAGAGGGAGAGAGAGGGAGAGAGAGAGAGAGAGAGAGAGAGAGAGAGAGAGAGAGAGAGAGAGAGAGAGAGAGAGAGAGAGAAAGAGAGAGAAAGAGAGAGAGAGTGAGAGAGAGAGAGAGAGAGAGAGAGAGAGAGAGAGAGAGAGAGAGAGAGAGAGAGAGAGAGAGAGAGAGAGGCAAAATGCCACAGACTGCGCTGTCCAATTGCTCGTTGCCAAGCAAACCATCCTCTTCGTTTGTCTGTCTGATCGACTCGACCAACAACAGGTAGATGTGTTGGTTTGATTTGCCTTCTTCATCGCTGTCTAGTGAAGACAATGTATGTGTGTGTGTTTTGGCACGGTGCGTCCACTAGCATTTGTGCTGAGAGAGGGGAGATGGCACTTTGCAATGTATTCTTCTACTATTGATGAACACGTACAAGCATGCACACTCACACAATCGATGATTATCTGTCTACCTTTAGTCATTTCCTATCATCACATCCTTCTGAGCAGACGTGGCAAAGATCAGAGCATCGAACTAAATCAAACTGATGACTCCTATCTTTAATCTTGGTCTAACTTAAACTTTTTCTAAACAACTCAAAACGCTTACAGGTAATTGAGATGCTATTGAACAAAAATCATTTACTAATTTTTATATGCTAGTCTTGCCTTTTTGCGAGTCAAGAATCTCTTCGTGAGCAGATATCTGAATTACTCTATCTCTAAGAAGTTTCAACGGAACTAAAGTAAGTGTACTTTATTATGCTATGCGTTCTGCTTCCTCACTGGACCTATATGATCTATTAGTTAAATCCGCGTTTTTGCATGTATTAGTCTTAATAGCATTTGATCTGACTCTCACTCGGATCATGGAGTTTGTATTGAACTGTCCACCTGGCATTTTGCCGATGTCGAAGTTAGCTAGTCAGTCTGTATGATCAAGTTGGTAGTTGAAGTCGAGTTTGCTCTTCACAATACAGTAGTAAAAATAAGTGCGCCGCCAGAGGTCGAAAGTAATGGTCCAGTTGTGAAATAAATGGTGCGGCGTAATAGTGATTAGTGCCGATGCGTTTGGTTAATGTGTTCTTTTGACTATTTTAAAACACCTTGTTGTAATGTAAAACTAGACATACACAAAAAAAACTACTACCATGAATAAATAGGTATATCGAACAGATTTTAAATGTTGAATGTCTATGTTTGCAAATCTAATAGTACAAGTGCACTAATTAAACGAGTGATGCATTTAATAATAAGACTTTTCTCAAAGTGCTTAGCAAAAAACACACAGAGACACAACACAGACTCGAACACACACAGAAATGGGCTAATCGTACATCGAGACCGACTAGTCTCTGAGCCACCAGACCAACATTCACTCGAACACACACACAGAAATGGGCTAATCGTACATCGAGACCGACTAGTCTCTGAGCCACCAGACCAACATTCACTCGAACACACACAGAAATGGTCAAATCGTACATCGAGACCGACTTGTCTCTGAGCCACCAGACCAACATTCACTCGAACACACACACACAGAAATGGTCAAATCGTACATCGAGACCGACTTGTCTCTGAGCCACCAGACCAACATTCACTCGAACACACACACACAGAAATTGTCAAATTGTACATCGAGACCGACTTGTCTCTGAGCCACCAGACCAACATTCACTCGAACACACACACAGAAATGGTCAAATCGTACATTGAGACCGACTTGTCTCTGAGCCACCAGACCAACACTGACTCGAACACACACACACAGAAATTGTCAAATTGTACATCGAGACCGACTTGTCTCTGAGCCACCAGACCAACATTCACTCGAACACACACACACAGAAATTGTCAAATTGTACATCGAGACCGACTTGTCTCTGAGCCACCAGACCAACATTCACTCGAACACACACACACAGAAATTGTCAAATCGTACATCGAGACCGACTTGTCTCTGAGCCACCAGACCAACATTCACTCGAACACACACACACAGAAATTGTCAAATTGTACATCGAGACCGACTTGTCTCTGAGCCACCAGACCAACATTCACTCGAACACACACACAGAAATGGTCAAATCGTACATCGAGACCGACTTGTCTCTGAGCCACCAGACCAACATTCACTCGAACACACACACACAGAAATTGTCAAATTGTACATCGAGACCGACTTGTCTCTGAGCCACCAGACCAACATTCACTCGAACACACACACAGAAATGGTCAAATCGTACATCGAGACCGACTTGTCTCTGAGCCACCAGACCAACATTCACTCGAACACACACACAGAAATGGTCAAATCGTACATCGAGACCGACTTGTCTCTGAGCCACCAGACCAACATTCACTCGAACACACACACAGAAATGGTCAAATCGTACATCGAGACCGACTTGTCTCTGAGCCACCAGACCAACATTCACTCGAACACACACACACAGAAATTGTCAAATTGTACATCGAGACCGACTTGTCTCTGAGCCACCAGACCAACATTCACTCGAACACACACACAGAAATTGACAAATTGTACATCGAGACCGACTTGTCTCTGAGCCACCAGACCAACATTCACTCGAACACACACACAGAAATGGTCAAATCGTACATCGAGACCGACTTGTCTCTGAGCCACCAGACCAACATTCACTCGAACACACACACAGAAATGGTCAAATCGTACATCGAGACCGACTTGTCTCTGAGCCACCAGACCAACATTCACTCGAACACACACACACAGAAATTGTCAAATTGTACATCGAGACCGACTTGTCTCTGAGCCACCAGACCAACATTCACTCGAACACACACACAGAAATGGTCAAATCGTACATCGAGACCGACTTGTCTCTGAGCCACCAGACCAACATTCACTCGAACACACACACAGAAATGGTCAAATCGTACATCGAGACCGACTTGTCTCTGAGCCACCAGACCAACATTCACTCGAACACACACACACAGAAATTGTCAAATTGTACATCGAGACCGACTTGTCTCTGAGCCACCAGACCAACATTCACTCGAACACACACACAGAAATGGTCAAATCGTACATCGAGACCGACTTGTCTCTGAGCCACCAGACCAACATTCACTCGAACACACACACAGAAATGGTCAAATCGTACATCGAGACCGACTTGTCTCTGAGCCACCAGACCAACATTCACTCGAACACACACACAGAAATGGTCAAATCGTACATCGAGACCGACTTGTCTCTGAGCCACCAGACCAACATTCACTCGAACACACACACAGAAATGGTCAAATCGTACATCGAGACCGACTTGTCTCTGAGCCACCAGACCAACATTCACTCGAACACACACACACAGAAATTGTCAAATTGTACATCGAGACCGACTTGTCTCTGAGCCACCAGACCAACATTCACTCGAACACACACACAGAAATTGTCAAATTGTACATCGAGACCGACTTGTCTCTGAGCCACCAGACCAACATTCACTCGAACACACACACAGAAATGGTCAAATCGTACATCGAGACCGACTTGTCTCTGAGCCACCAGACCAACATTCACTCGAACACACACACAGAAATGGTCAAATCGTACATCGAGACCGACTTGTCTCTGAGCCACCAGACCAACATTCACTCGAACACACACACAGAAATGGTCAAATCGTACATCGAGACCGACTTGTCTCTGAGCCACCAGACCAACATTCACTCGAACACACACACAGAAATGGTCAAATCGTACATCGAGACCGACTTGTCTCTGAGCCACCAGACCAACATTCACTCGAACACACACACACAGAAATTGTCAAATTGTACATCGAGACTGACTTGTCTCTGAGCCACCAGACCAACATTCACTCGAACACACACACAGAAATTGTCAAATTGTACATCGAGACCGACTTGTCTCTGAGCCACCAGACCAACATTCACTCGAACACACACACAGAAATGGTCAAATCGTACATCGAGACCGACTTGTCTCTGAGCCACCAGACCAACATTCACTCGAACACACACACACAGAAATTGTCAAATCGTACATCGAGACCGACTTGTCTCTGAGCCACCAGACCAACATTCACTCGAACACACACACAGAAATTGTCAAATTGTACATCGAGACCGACTTGTCTCTGAGCCACCAGACCAACATTCACTCGAACACACACACAGAAATGGGCTAATCGTACATCGAGACCGACTAGTCTCTGAGCCACCAGACCAACATTCACTCGAACACACACACAGAAATGGGCTAATCGTACATCGAGACCGACTAGTCTCTGAGCCACCAGACCAACATTCACTCGAACACACACACAGAAATGGGCTAATCGTACATCGAGACCGACTAGTCTCTGAGCCACCAGACCAACATTCACTAGAACACACACACAGAAATGAGAATAGCTAATAGTTTGGACATCTGACCATAAATTGACCTCGTTTGACGACATGCAAAGCCTTCCTCGTGATTGAACATGTTGCACTCGAGGCCAAATACTTGGATTGATTTACAATGCAACATCGATTTTGGATTAAATCTAGTCTAGACAATATTGAACACAACAGAGGTATGCGTTGTCAAGTGTTTCATACACCTGTATGTGTTCAATGTTGTTTGGTCTTTACGATCATCATCATATGCTCGTCCTAATGCTTGTTCTATTCTCTGCTTTGTACTGTGAGTCTGCTCGAATGGGTTGTACTGGGGGGTAGTTATGCAAATCCAATAGAATATCTTTCATAACTCACCAGAACAATCCATTTGATTGAACATCAACAATCATCAAATGCTAATCCAAATGCTTGTTCTGTTCTATGCTGTATTCTGTAAGTCTGCTCGAATGGGTTGTACTGGGGGTAGTTATGTAAATCCAATAGAATATCTTTCATAACTCACCAGAACAATCCATTTGATTGGACATCAACTATCATCAAATGCTAATCCAAATGCTTGTTCTGTTCTATGCTGTATTCTGTAAGTCTGCTCGAATGGGTTGTACTGGGGTTTTTATGTAAATCCAATGGATTATCTTTCATAACTCACCAGAACAATCCATTTGATTGAACATCAACTATCATCAAATGCTAATCCAAATGTCTGTTCTGTTCTATGCTGTATTCTGTAAGTCTGCTCGAATGGGTTGTACTGGGGGGTAGTTATGTAAATCTAATGGAATATCTTTCATAACTCACCAAAACAATCCATTTGATTGGACATCAACTATCATCAAATGCTAATCCAAATGCTTGTTCTATTCTATGCTTTATTCTTTGAGTCTGCTCGAATGAGTTGTTGAAGTCGTTGTTATGTAAGTCAAATGATATGTTTCATAACACTACATCAACAATCCATTTGATTGAACATCAACAATCATCAAATGCTAATCCAAATGCTTGTTCTATTCTATGCTTTATTCTTTGAGTCTGCTCTAATGGGTTGTACTGGGGGGTAGTTATGTAAATCAAATGATATGTTTCATAACTCACCAGAACAATCCATTTGATTGAACATCAACTATCATCAAATGCTAATCCAAATGCTTGTTCTATTCTATGCTTTATTCTTTGAGTCTGCTCGAATGAGTTGTTGAAGTCGTTGTTATGTAAGTCAAATGATATGTTTTATAACACTACATCAACAATCCATTTGATTGGACATCAACCATCATCAAATGCTAATCCAAATGCTTGTTCTATTCTATGCTTTATTCTTTGAGTCTGCTCGAATGAGTTGTTGAAGTCGTTGTTATGTAAGTCAAATGATATGTTTCATAACACTACATCAACAATCCATTTGATTGGACATCAACAATCATCAAATGCTAACAAGTAAGCCAAATGCTTGTAAGCCAAATGCTTGTTCGATTCTATGCTTCATTCTGTGGGTCTGCTCGAATGGGTTGTACTGGGGGTAGTTATGTAAATCTAAAGGGATTTTTTTCATAACTCACCAGAACAATCCATTTGATTGGACATCAACAATCATCAAATGCTAATCCAAATGCTTGTTCTTGCTTTATTCTTTAAGTCTTCTCGAATGAGTTGTTGTAGTTGTTGTTATGTTAGTCAAATGAAATGTTTCATAACTCTGCATCAACAATCCATTTGATTGGACATCAACAATCATCAAATGCTAACAAGTAAGCCAAATGCTTGTAAACCAAATGCTTGTTCGATTCTATGCTTCATTCTGTGGGTTTGCTCGAATGGGTTGTACTGAAGGTAGTTATGTAAATCTAAAGGGATATTTTTCATAACTCACCAGAACAATCCATTTGATTGGACATCAACTATCATCAAATGCTAATCCAAATGCTTGTTCTATTCTATGCTTTATTCTTTGAGTCTGCTCGAATGAGTTGTTGAAGTCGTTGTTATGTAAGTCAAATGATATGTTTCATAACACTACATCAACAATCCATTTGATTGAACATCAACAATCATCAAATGCTAATCCAAATGCTTGTTCTGTTCTATGCTGTATTCTGTAAGTCTGCTCAAATGGGTTGTACTGGGGGTAGTTATGTAAGTCAAATGATATCTTTCATAACTCACCAGAACAATCCATTTGATTGAACATCAACTATCATCAAATGCTAATCCAAATGCTTGTTCTATTCTATGCTTTATTCTTTGAGTCTGCTCGAATGAGTTGTTGAAGTCGTTGTTATGTAAGTCAAATGATATGTTTTATAACACTACATCAACAATCCATTTGATTGGACATCAACTATCATCAAATGCTAATCCAAATGCTTGTTCTATTTTATGCTTTATTCTTTGAGTCTGCTCGAATGAGTTGTTGAAGTCGTTGTTATGTAAGTCAAATGATATGTTTCATAACACTACATCAACAATCCATTTGATTGGACATCAACTATCATCAAATGCTAATCCAAATGCTTGTTTTGTTTTATGTTTCATTCTTTAAGTCTGCTCGAATGAGTTGTACTGGGGGTAGTTATGTAAATCCAATGGAATATCTTTCATAACTCACCAGAACAATCCATTTGATTGGACATCAACTATCATCAAATGCTAATCCAAATGTCTGTTCTGTTCTATGCTGTATTCTGTAAGTCTGCTCGAA
This sequence comes from Rhizoglyphus robini, assembly GCA_023373905.1. NCBI lineage: Eukaryota > Metazoa > Arthropoda > Arachnida > Sarcoptiformes > Acaridae > Rhizoglyphus > Rhizoglyphus robini. The sequence goes on from JAKIJQ010000021.1 coordinate 1,310,308, forward strand.
TGGGTTGTACTGGGGGTAGTTATGTAAATCTAATGGAATATCTTTCATAACTCACCAAAACAATCCATTTGATTGAACATCAACTATCATCAAATGCTAATCCAAATGCTTGTTCTGTTTTTATGTTTCATTCTTTAAGTCTGCTCGAATGAGTTGTACTGGGGGTAGTTATGTAAATCCAATGGAATATCTTTCATAACTCACCAGAACAATCCATTTGATTGAACATCAACTATCATCAAATGCTAATCCTAATGCTTGTTCTATTCTATGCTTTATTCTTTGAGTCTGCTCAAATGGGTTGTACTGGGGTAGTTATGTAAATCCATTGGAATATCTTTCATAACTCACCAGAACAATCCATTTGATTGAACATCAACTATCATCAAATGCTAATCCAAATGCTTGTTCTTGCTTTATTCTTTAAGTTTGCTCGAATGAGTTGTTGAAGTCGTTGTTATGTAAGTCAAATGATATGTTTCATAACACTACATCAACAATCCATTTGATTGGACATCAACTATCATCAAATGCTAATCCAAATGCTTGTTCTATTCTATGCTTTATTCTTTGAGTCTGCTCGAATGAGTTGTTGAAGTCGTTGTTATGTAAGTCAAATGATATGTTTCATAACACTACATCAACAATCCATTTGATTGGACATCAACCATCATCAAATGCTAATCCTAATGCTTGTTCTATTCTATGCTTTATTCTTTGAGTCTGCTCGAATGAGTTGTTGAAGTCGTTGTTATGTAAGTCAAATGATATGTTTCATAACACTACATCAACAATCCATTTGATTGGACATCAACTATCATCAAATGCTAATCCAAATGCTTGTTCTATTCTATGCTTTATTCTTTGAGTCTGCTCGAATGAGTTGTTGAAGTCGTTGTTATGTAAGTCAAATGATATGTTTCATAACACTACATCAACAATCCATTTGATTGGACATCAACAATCATCAAATGCTAATCCAAATGCTTGTTCTATTCTATGCTTCATTCTGTGGGTCTGCTCAAATGGGTTGTACTGGGGGTAGTTATGTAAGTCCAATGTAATATTTCATAACTCACCAGAACAATCCATTTGATTGGACATCAACAATCATCAAATGCTAATCCAAATGCTTGTTCTATTCTATGCTTTATTCTTTGATTCTTCTCGAATGAGTTGTTGTAGTTGTTGTTATGTTAGTCAAATGAAATGTTTCATAACTCTGCATCAACAATCCATTTGATTGGACATCTACTATAGATACATGATTTTCCATTTGCTTGTTGCCTGATAATGTCTCATCTTCAAGACGCAGCCATCATTTCTAGTGGACTTGATCGAGCCCTTAGATTACAAGTCAAGTATTTTCATTCGCTCGCCGAATTCAAAGTGCCCACTGGGGAAAGACTGATTGGCATGCCTACAGATTCTTTCAGATTCCCTCTCCGTCTCTCTCCCTCTCTCCCCCTCTCTCTCTCTCTCTCTCTCTCTCTCCCTCTCTCTCCCTCTCTTTCTCTCTCTCTCTATCCCTCTTTCTCCCTCTCTCTCCCTCTCTCTCCCTCTCTCTCCCTCTCTCTCCCTCTCTCCCCCTCTCTCTCCCTCTCTCCCTTTCTCCCTCTCTCTCTCTCTCTCTCTCTCTCTCTCTCTCTCTCTCTCTCTCCCTCTCTCTCTCTCTATCCTTCTCTATCCCTCTCTTTCCCTCTCTCCCCCCTCTCCCTCCCTCACTCTCTCCCCCCCTCTCTCTTTTCTCTCCCTCTCTCTCTCCCTCTCTCTCTCTCTCCCTCTCTCTCCCTCTTTCTCCCTCTCTCTCCCTCTCCCTCTCTCTCCTTTTCCCTCTCTCTCCCTTTGCCTCTCCATCTCTCTCATTGTTGAGCTATGTATTGATTGGTTTGTGCCTTTTAGCTTAACACCAAGATTGATCTTGTCTGGTACTGCTGTCGACCTCAGACAAGATCAGTCCATATATAGAGAAACCGTTCGCCGATCGAAGGCTTAACTCATTCCGTACCTGAAGTTCCACTGCATCACCAGTGGCATTATAGTCAATGGACAGGGCACCGAACTCTGTGGCATTCGACTGTTTGAGTTGGACGAAATGGGTGACTATAAGGAGCCGATCTATGTGCCACCAGAGAAGGTCAATTCCAAAATGAAGAAGAACAGTTCCAAGTCAAAGGACATGTTCCGGAAGGGATCAGTCAAACACGTGAATGTGCACTACCGAACACTGGCCACCAACAAGGACTTGGCTGTGTCGCTGGTGGAGTTGGAAACCTCGGTCACCAAGTGGTCCTTTCCACAGTGTTTCCTCGCATACAAGGCCTCCTTTGTGCTCGGTGACACTTTCTTCTCCCACCGAGTGAAACATCTGCTCGGTCAACCGATGGCCATTCTGCCGAAGAAAGCCAAAACCGTAGCCGAGATACGAAACATGGACCACGGTGCTGAGCCACTGTCGTTGAAGGTACAATGAGCCCTCGGTGTGCATCGCAACACTCAACTTCCACAGATGGTGCACTGCGCTGGACTGACCTTTCCTGGACTGGCTAAATCAACAAAAGTGGCCGTGCCCGTGCACTGTATCAACTCGCGCTTCACTGTAACTCGCACTCTGTAAACTTGTCCTCAGTTGAACCTATAAACCAACGGCCGACCGAGTGCCCCATGCCCGCTTGGCGATCGCACATTGCCTCGTTGTGTTGGCCGTCAGCTCGAATGTTGTTTGTTTGCCCGTGTGTTTGCTTGTGTGTGTGTGTATTCGAGAACATTATTATGCCCAATCAAGTTTAACCCAGTTGACCAGAATTCACTCACCGTGTCCACCAGTGCATGTAATCGTCATGCATTAGGTCAAATTGCTTGTGTCACTTACAGGCTCAGCCACCAGTCCAACTGTAACCACGGTTCGGACTGTTTGGCCACACAGTCACCAACACCTCAAGGGCAATTCTGTTGTCTTTGATGTACGCCCAAGTATCAATCTCATCACACTAGTGAGTATCGAGGCATGTTCCAGACGGACACCAATCTGATACATCAAGGTGTGCGGTATGGTCGATTTGCATTAACCACTCGCCCGAATGGCCCGCGTGTTCGGTCTAATCCTGAGTTAGGCATCACATATTTGCCATCACGTATTTGCACAAGAATCTGCTGGCCATTGAGTTGTGACCGAATCGAAAGTGGCCTTCGCGAACGTAAAACAAAGTCGCTCGATTAGTCAACATCATTATTAAGTAATTTGGCTGCTTCTGTGTTCAACACTTCAAAACTGCTCAACACGGACTCGATCCGAACATGGTCAACCCGCAGTCTTGAATGAAGCAAATCGACGCTAATCAGAAAGGTAAAGGCATTCACTATACTGGAAATGAATAACAATTTCGAAATATACGAACGATAGACCTTTCTTACGATAAGTTAATGAAGAAAATGGACACAAACGCGACAATTACCTACAATCGGACATGTCTCGTAAGTAGTCTGTTGACTAGGCAAACTCAATGCTAACCAATGTTGTTGCTTCCTTTAGGAAAATTGATGATTCTGTCTATCTTCGAAGAAGTGATTTGAGCAATTCTTGCAGTAAGCAAGTGCTTCATATCCGACATAGGATTCATTTTCAAGGAATCCACTTGCCACGGCACCAGTGGCCACTGTACATCAGTCTCACTCCATTCACTCAATCGACCACAAATGGACCAAATTGACTGTTGCCACGCCAGGCAGGACCCAACCATTGCACCATGTCGCATCCACTTGCCACGGCACCAGTGGCCACTGTACATCAGTCTCACTCCATTCACTCAATCGACCACAAATGGACCAAATTGACAGTTGCCACGCCAAACAGGACCCAACCATTCCACCATGTCGCATCTGCATGTTAGTCAGACACACAAGACACAACCATTGCAATCTACCTTGTAACATACAGTTGAATTTGATTAAATTGTGTTTAATTTGTCATTGCCATCAAGGTGTGTATGTGTGGTAAGGCCTTGCGGCATATCCTTCCTGTATTTTCCGTCTAATCATCTGTTCAGCATTCCATATATTTGTTCCAAATTAAAGGTACACCACCACTGGACCAGACACAACCCAAAAATCTGACTAAGTGCAACATAGAATGTGACAAGAACGGAGCAACACTGGTCACCTTTTACCAGCAAGTCCATAGTTAGGGTGGCAGTGTCAGTGTGCGAGCCATCGTGTGAGAGACATTGCCCGCTGCATGCACAATGAACACAACACACAAGTCGACTTGAGGGCACACACAAACTCGGCACAGGCCAACTGTGCTTGTTCGCGCGAGTGACGATGTGTGCTGTGTGGTGTGCGGCCTCTGCAATGACACTGCAAAGCAAACGGAGCGATCGCTTTTTAGAGACTTACCAAACAGACCACATTTGCCAACTTATAATTATAATTTGATTTGCCCAACTTTGCACTGATCTAAATAGACAAATGTAATGACCAATCAATTGATTTCTCGCAGAGCGGTCACAGCAGCACTAATGGCAGGTTTAATGAAAACATGAGAGGTATGTGTGTTTGTTGGTGATGTCTATTGTGACAACAACATAATGCTAATTAAGGTGAGACAATGAGCCAGTTCAAGCCAATTGTTGATTCGATGACAAAAACAATTAGTTAACAAGTCAGACAAAGTGTGTTTCGCAATACAACAGCATTAGACAGATTCTCTGTTAGTCACTAACAGTTAGTGCCAACTGCCGAGTGAAGTGTTGCAGGCCAAAGTTGTCACTTTATGTTTATTCTTCTGATCGCGAATGTTAAGTGCCAATAGTGAGGCAAATTCGGTCTCTTAGAACATAATGTAATACAGTTATTTCGCTCATTGTCGCCTCGAAAACCAATCTCACATACGAGATCGGCCAATTCGGTGTCTCTCTCTCTCTCTCTCTCTCTCTCTCTCTCTCTCTCTCTCTCTCTCTCTCTCTCTCTCTCTCTCTCTCTCTCTCTCTTGTCTCTCTTGTCTCTCTCTCTCTCTCTCTCTCTCTTTCTCTCTCTCTCTCTCTCTCTCTCTCTGCCTCCCTCCCTCTCTTTCTTTCTCTCTCGGTCTCTCTCTCGGTCTCTCTCTCTCTCTCTCTCTCTCTCTCTCGGTCTCTCTCGCTCTCTCGCTCTCTCTCTCTCTCTCTCTCTCTTGCTCACTCTCCCTCTCTGCCTCCCTCCCTCTCTTTCTTTCTCCCTCTGGCTCTCACGGCCTGACTACAGTTGGAGATGGTTGTTTCCATTCAAGTCATTCGGTTATGTCACTCTAGCCATGATGTAATGCCATTGGTAGTAGTCACATTTATTCTCTTAATGCTCGAGACACAACTACAACAAGCATTCGCCTATTCGACGATCTTGTTCTTTACACACACGCACATACGAATACATGTTTTGGTCTTAAGTTCGATCGAGACACACACAGCACATACACACGCAATTCAATTTGATTTGTACCTTTCCATCTGGACTCAGTTCTTGTTTTCAATCATGACCTCTCTTATCAATTTGATTATCCAAAATACATTGTGTGTCATCGTTGAATATTAAACAAAGACACTAATATATCAACGTCACTGGATCCGAGGTGGCGGAGGCTATTAGCCGGTCATTTGATTCAAAAAGTTAGTTTGTGTGTTCAGCATCTGAATTTGGAACTGATTTGTCCTTACTTCCACAAATAGACTTTCCAACTAGTGGGCATCATAAAACACAAATTCGCCAATTATTATCTTCTCAGTCTTTTTCAAATGTGTTTAGACCCGCTACTCATCATTCGATCAAATGTATGTATGAGGTTGGCGAAAGCCAGTGTGTTTCTAAGTTTGTCCGCTTGTTCAAGTGAGCCACCAGAGAGCGCCCCGAATTGCGATCCGGGAAAAAAGATTTCCCAACCCAAGTACGAAAAGGGAATATCTAACTCATCTCAGTACCGCCACCTCTAAGCGAGCCTGACAAGCGAGAGCAAATCTAAAACACGCCTCACAAGCACACGCACACACAAACGATCGAGTGAAGTGAATGCATCAAAGCGCGCCTGCCTTTTGAGGAGCTCAAGTGGTCTTTACCCACTCGGTTGGTGATTGTTAGATGATAGACTCACCCGTCACACCCTGAGCTGAGCTTGTGGCCTCTTTTAGCGGTTCCAAGTTTTTAAAATAGATGACGCCACCGTATTTCGAGCGTTCGAAAACCGAATTCCAGAAAAGGTTCTTACTGTAATAGGTAATCTATTGTTTGCAGTCCATAAGATAGTAAAACTCAAGAGAATTCTGCCCAATAGCTCAAAAGTATTTATCTAGCCTTTGTTTTGTTTTAATCAGCACTTATAGATTTTTAGGTTTTGGTGCTGCTGTTCCGAAACCATTGGACAAACTAGTGCGCAAATTTGCATGTCTACTATTCCAATTATGGTCTTTCGATTGGCAATCGCAAAATAGTTTAATTATGTGGGCGTGACGCCTAGATACGGCGTCAAGAATTTTTATTTCAAAATGACCTTGTGGACAGGCCATTAGAGCTAGGCCCGTAAAAATTTATTTAGACAGCATTGGGTTAATCTCAGATCGAGTGGTCAACTCAAAAAAGTTGGGCGCCATCCGTCAATCTGTGTCAATCAATCGATTAATATGCGATTCGACATTTCTCAGCTTCATCAGTTCAATCAGTGGCACACCACCGTTCTGCTGTTGAGAGACATTCTGCTTTAACGTCAGTTGGCTGATGCTCGTTGTAGATGTCCTCCATTGGTGTTGGACAGAGACGATTCACTCTTGAACAGGTCAATCAGATGGCAAGACAGTCGCCTTAGTGCCAGTGCTGATCGTGATGGGCCAAGATGATTCTCGTTTTGTCAGTAAATCAATTAATTGTCAACTGATAATTTACTGGCACACCAGTTTGTTCAAAGCTAATGCAAATGCAGTTGAAAATCAATCTCAATGCTCGCTCGTTAACTTTTCTATTCAACTTTAGACTGGACAAGACCGTTGGGGCACATTGCATTCGTCGCATAAATCTCAACTTACACTATAGACAAATTGAACTCTCAGCCTGGTCGTCGTTGGTTCCCATCCATTCGGTGTGCATTGGCCCACTGGCATACAAATGGCATCTGGAATGTCACACAAATGGATGTCGAAGGAGCCTCTTGAGAAAGCCAACCAAGTCTGCCGGCTTGCCTACAGTGGAGCTATTGGTTGGTTGGTTGGTGAGCGCGCTCGGTGTGTGCCACAATAGCAGTAGCCAGCTGACTCACAGATTTAGCTTGCATGTGCACGTTTGGTGACCAAATAACGCGGTAACAACAAACAGACCGACTGACAGAGACACAGGCAAACGAATTACCTCACTAGATTAACTGACTGGAGAAGCTCAAAGGAATATGACCAGATGGCTTGGCACTATTCCACAGTGGACAGTCGGTACCTGTGTGTGCTAATCGGACCTATTAATGGTCTCAATTGCATTACTGCAGTGCACACACACACAGGCACACACACAGGCACACACACAGGCACACACACATTGGCTTAGCACTCGATTAGTCGACTTGCTGAGAGTTACTACTACGGACAATTAGATTGGCATAGACGCGAGCGACGGTAGCAAAATAGATTGGTCGGCACAGGCGAGCGAGTCTTACGCCGGCCATAATAATCATTTGGCCATTTAGCCAGATAGAGAGTCAATGAGGATATGACGAGATAGGTCCTCTGGGCAGTGCAATACTAAAAAGTGAACACTTACACACACAAACGAACAGTCAAACAGACACATTAATGCAGTGCGCGCTATCGTAATTAATGCTCAATTCAGATCACATTCCGGGCCACTGCTGCTGCTGCACTGCTGCTGCACTACTGAATAAATGATGAATAATCACACGCGGACTGGTCAGTGTTGTGCATGTGTGTGCAGTATGCTCTGTCTGTTAGTGTGCTCCGTTGGTGGGCACAGTGCCAAATGGAATATTAATTTGGTACTGTGCCGTGTGTGCTGTCAGGCAGGTGAACCAGAAATGAACACAGACTTGCTTTTGTTATTGTTGTTGATTGGGTTACGTTTTATGACTCTCTGATAGGATCCATCCACTACGGAGTGATCACACAGTCCGAGCCATACATTCTCGAGGGACAACGACGACGGTCATCGCTAATTAGGTAGTTGGTGGGATTGGGCCAATTGAGAACAGTCACTGACGGTGGCACTGATTAGTGGACACAGTCACTACTCGGCAGTTGCTTTCGGTTCAGGCACGACGATAACCCAGTGCTGCCACCAGTCACGCACCCATTAATCAACGAGGTGTCTAGTATTAAAATTACCGATTACCCTCCCAGCACGGCATTAATTGATGTAATCGGCACGATCTGCTTTTAGTGTGGATCGTTACTTGTGCGGGGTGGCTTCGATGGCTTAATCCTCCTGACGGTGACATTTGGCCAAGTGACTCTCTCTCTCTCTCTCTCTCTCTCTCTCTCTCTCTCTCTCTCTCTCTCTCTCTCTCTCTCTCTCTCTCTCTCTCTCTTAAACACACAAACAATCGCTTACCTGTTTGGCCTGTTGTCTCAAATCGTAAATCACCTCCTCAAGTGTAATGCACTTCCACGCGGCGCAATCGACTTGAAGACATCATTCGACGGATCATTGAGTGTGGCCAACAAATTTGAATCTTTACTAAAGTGAGCCAGAATGCGCAGTTCCAACTGTGCATAGTCTGCACTGATTAGCACGTAGCCATCACGGGCACTAATGTACTTCCGCAGTTGAATGGACACTGGCGTGGTCGTTTGTGGGTGACACGAGAGTTGGTGCACGAGATCGGGCGCGAGTTAATCACAAACACCCGAGGATGGCCTAGTCGAGCCACATACAGACTGGTCAGTTCGAGTCGAGATCGATCCTCAATGCGCAATCCTTCACTCTCATTCTGTGATCAATTTTCATTTGGCAGCTTAGTGCCACCACTCTTGGTCTTGATTTTGATTTTGGTAAAGTACGAGTTGACTATTGTGTTAATGTGAAAGTGCAACACAATGTCCAGAACGGCGGCTGCATCAGTGGCGAGAATGTGCTCAGCAAAGATCTCCTCGAGTAGTTGTTGGCACTTTCGTTCTGTACTCACGATAATGAGTTGGAACTTTTCAATGGACACTTTGGTGGTGGCAGCTGGCTCAAACTCCAGTAACAGATTGGTCTGCACAGACGGCTGCAGGCTGAGTGCACACAAGTCAGCACCACCACTGACACCGCTCACGGTTGGTTGGTTCATGTAGAGCGCGAGCGCGCACCATTTCCCAGTAGAGCAGTGCAGCAGTTGATTGTGCAACATTGTGCTGCACTTTTCTATTGCGATTGGCAAAAAAGTAATAAACCTGAGAGGGAGGTTGGAAGAGAAGAGATATGGCCTTGGACCATTACATTCGTTCACATTTCGAGTGGCGATGTTGAAATTGCAATGCAAACCGTGTGCACAGAGTGGCACAAAATTGCATGGCTTCACATGTTTTGACGCCAAATGTCATTGCTCGAGAAAACACTTTCTCTCGTCTGTCTAAACTAAGTACAAATTTGTCGGGTTAGATTGTAAATTAAATTGGGACTCTCAGCTACAACTCTCTGTGAGTTGGGAACAGGTCTCGATGCCAAATGGCAGTACTCGAGAGAACGCTTGGTTTTGCCTGTCTCCAATGAGTACAAATTGGCATATTTGCTTGGCAAATTAAATCATAAACAAATTGAGTCCACAATGTACGGTTTTACTCTTGTGTGTGTGTCTAGTGTCCTTTTGGTTATTATTACTAGTCTTAAGTGACGCCGTTGGCGTGAAGTCGGAGCGGGGGTATCGCGAGCACTCGTCCTCATCAGTTCAGTCATCAATGAGTCATCACAGTGCCACAAAAACCCAACCCGTCATGTACAGAGATCCTCAAATGAATATGTGTGTCCTCATAAAGTTTTTCGTTTGAATTTTTACCGCTGAAACCGGATCTCAAATAAGTTTTGGTCTGGTACTGTGAAATCGCGAGTTATCTGATGAAAATCACGATAAGGCCTCCCATAGACTATGCGGCTTGTTCTATCCAAATTCTTCAAGTAAACTCGTGATTTCATAGCACTACGTCTACCACAGATTCGGATACTACGATAAAAAATAAACAAAAAAAAACTTTATGAGAGCTTACACATTATTTATTGCGGGATTGCTGTACACGACGGGCAAATTGACTCATTTCTCAATAAAGATCTTTGTAAAATATCACTAATTATTTTTTATCTCTGGTGAACTTTGACCTTATGTGTCCAAAATCTAATCAGTTCGTCTACACCCACACCAGAATTTTTAGTAAAATTTCCAGGGCGATCCATTGAACCGTATAGACGCTAGGCTGCTGACAAGCCTTTTCCATTTGAGTCAACGCAGAGCCGTCACTACACTTACTCGCTCGCTTCGCTCGCTCGACGTTCCGCTCCGACAACTATGATAGACAATGTCACCATCAATGCGATCATCGAACAGTGCATGCACTTGTGGCAAATAAGTTCCGATTGCCATTAGTCTGTCTGGCGAAATCGCGTTCGGAAATTAAACTTTAAATTGCTATTATACTTAATATTCGATATTGGCGACAACAACAACAGGCAGTGTTCAATTAAACGTAGCATCGCTATTGTAATGCTTTCATTGCACGTTATGTGGAATTTAGTCAAAGTATTGCATTTGCGAATTTCCTTGCGGGTCATTCCTAAAATCAAAACGATCGTCTATTACTCAATTGGGGCGAGGTGATTTTGCCATCGTCTTCAGGCCAGGTACAGGAGACGAAGTGCACTGCTGATGTCGTTGCAAAAGAAGAAGAGAAGGCTCTCTCGGCGGCACTCACACACACACACAAGGCCATCGCATCGCCATCCGACGGTGGCTAATATGGTCCACAGCATTGTCCTATTGGCGGAAGCGGTGGTGGACAAATGGGACCAGTTCCTGGAGGCTATCAAGGCCCACCAGGACAACCACAATTACCAATGCAATCACTATCAATCCTCTCTAGTTTCAGCATTACTCTCATGGTAGACTCTCGCCCTCTCTCGCTCTCTCTCGCTCTCTTTCGCCCTCTCTCGCCCTCTCTCTCTCTCTCTCTCTCTCTCTCTCTCTCTCTCTCTCTCTCTCTCTCTCTCTCTCTCTCTCACTCTCTCTCTCACTCCCAATTGTTTTTACATCGAGCCTGAGTCTGCCTGCGAGTGAATTTTCTGTTCATTTCGAGCGCATCGGATTTGAGCTACTTTAGGTCGATTCGAATGGCGCCCATTGGTCGGACCGAGTTGGAGCAGCACTTGGCTCTCGTTAGGTCAGAAGAAGGAGAAAAAGAAGGATACAAACCAAAACTTGCCAAAGTGAGACTCAATTGTGGCGATGCACCAGGCGCATTCAACGATGCACAGTTCTGGACGATGCATAGCCACCATCAGAAGACTGTCAAATCAGTGCACGCTCAGCAAAATAAACAATCGAACTCGAACGAACCAGAATGGCCGCAAAACTTGAGCGCTGTCAACTTGGCCACCCAAGCATTGATTTATGAGTCTCTCTCCGTGGAAGACATCTATCAGGCCCAGCTGAATCGATTGTGTCTATTTGGCAACGAGTTTGACAGTTGTTCTCCTTCGTACAGTCGTCACCTACACGACCATCGAGCCTCACTGCTGTTTGACAGTTCCGAATCGATTGTGCTCAACCGAGTCCAGACTAGTGCCATTCTGTCACTCGATTCTCATCGATTGCAAGTAGAAGGCGAAGGTTAAGAACTGAAGCATGTCCAGTCGACCATCGATCACTTGGTGCACCATCATCACCACCGCCACCACCACCAACAGCAGCAGAACGCACCTCGGTTTGTCATCAATTCTTCTTCTGCCGCGGCTTTCGCAGATGTGATTACCTTCTACGACTCGATCCGGTCAACTCAACCCGAACTGATGGACGCCATTTTGGAAGGTCAAGAGTAAAAAGAACACAATGCCGAACCAGAACCAGCAGTCAATATCATTTACTAAAATTCGCACCAACAAGCAACTGTCCAGATTCATGCGAACTTACTCGAGACAGATTCGAAACTAAACTAATCGTTTATTTATTGATCTACACACACACACACACACACAATGCATAACATTAACATTTTATTATTTGCCTTTTATTTATTGTCATTTGCATGAACAACCATTTCAATCATTGAATCGATCTCGAATTCGCATACAAATTCCTATTCTTCCAGTCAACTGTGCACTGTCCAATCTCATCACAAAACACTTTCAATTTGCCATTCAAATTCAAACTCAAAGTGAGTCTAAGCTCCCGTCTTCGAATCATTACGCTCCACTGAATCATTTGGCTGGGCCGTTCCTAGCAAATTTGGCGCCTGAGACGAAATTCATGATGGCGTCAGTGGTCTCGCCAGGCAAGGCACCGCCATTCGAACATTCAATATCAACAGCTTAATCCGAGGGTGGCAGCGACAAGACAGTCTCAATCAATTCTCTCAATTGACCCCAAATGAACGAATCTGACAGTGGTCTCGCCAGGCAAGGCACCGCCATTCGGCAATTTTATATCAACAGCTCAATCCGACGGTGGCAACCACAAGACAGTCTCAATCTATTTTCTCAATTGACCACAAATGGAATAATCAATGGCGTTGGACTTTGGACCTATTAGAAAGCTCTATCGCCACGTGCGTGCCCCATGGCCCTACATGCGCTGAATGTGGCGCCCCACGACGGTTAACCTGATCACCCGATTTTTTCTATAAAATGAGATGAAGATGAGCAAACAGCGTCATTCTTCTACACGCTCTCGCCCTGAATGGTTCTCGCTTTTTTATTCTCTTCTTTTCCCATTCTTGATTGTTACATTACATGCCTCAAGCCACTTGCCAATAAAAAAATTCCAGCTACAAGTTCAAAGTGAAATGTAGCTTACTCCACGCGTTCTCAAATGCTTTCAACAAGACAATGCTCCCACACACAAACTTATGAATCTTTCCGAACTCACTCTCATGTTCGCAAAGATGAAGACTCAAATGTTGCCAATTTGTATACAGGTACTCAAAGCTTATGAAGCTTACAACAGCTCCATGCCTAGTTAAATGTCATCGCAAACATTACACTTGCACATAGCTACATATGAATCTGGAAAATCGATCTTGAACACCAACCTATGCACATGCAAATGTTCCTGTTATCTCTCACAAAGAATAAATTTGCAAATGTATGTACACATTCTCAAATGGGCATGCACCATTCGTCACTAAGGTGATTTTCAAAACAACACATGTGCACAATAATCCCTTACATGAAGATACATGTTCAAGTAATCAAACCTTATCACAAACGCCAAATGCCAAGTTTGACAATCTTGCATAAGGGCCAACATCTAGCAACGAAATAAATATGCAAACACATTTTGATCATCATCATTATACCAATCAACCAATGGATTATTGTTCTGATCCACTCTTAGGTAAGTGAATTATTTGTTTTCCATGTTTTTAATGATAACTAGTGCAGTGTCTGTATGTATATTCGTTTATCTGCCTTATTTGACTGTCTCTCCACTATGTTACCAGACATTGTCACCGGTCTCTGTTTCTGCACTCGGCCGCACGATTGCATCCATTCACTCTCTCGCCGGTCTCTGTCACCGCACTCGGTGGCTCAATTAGGCCATCCGATTGAGTCACTTCACTTAAGGTACTCAAAGCTCATTCGCATTAGTCTTCCAACTGAGTTTTACTTTTTATTTCGATACAATATGAGCCGTATTAGAGTCTCCATTTTCGCGTCTTTAATGTTCACAGTACAAAAAGCATTTTTGTCTTCATATTCATTTAGACCGTGCTGCTTATTGCGGTCTCAGCAGATTAGCCAATTCTCTCCTTCGTTCGTCCTCTACATGTTAACACCAAAACCAACTTATTCCACAGAACATTTCTCGATAGTCCCATTTACTTCTATCACCATATCATCTCTACTTTAAGTGTCCACCAACCCTCATGATTCTTGGTTACACACAACTCTAAGACCAACAAACTTGTATGATTGAACGCGCCAATATTATCTATTTCATTTTTCACTCTCAAGTTTATCTACTCATTTCCTCGCGCGCGCGCGCGCGCTCTCTCTCTCTCTCTCTCTCTCTCTCTCTCTCTCTCTCTCTCTCTCTCTCTCTCTCTCTCTCTCTCTCTCTCGCCCTCTCTCTCGCTCTCTCTCTCTCCCTCTCTCCCTCCTCTCTCTCTCTCTCTCTCTATCACTCCCTCGCCCTCTCTCTCGCCCTCTCTCTCGCCCTCACTCTCGCCCTCTCTCTCGCCCTCTCTCTCGCCCTCTCTCTCTCTCTCTCTCTCTCTCTCTCTCTCTCTCCCTCTCTCTCGCCCTCTCTCTCGCCCTCTCTCTCGCCCTCTCTCTCTCTCCTCTCTCTCTCTCTCTCTCTCTCTCTCTCCCTCTCTGTCTCTCCGTATTGTTCGGATGGAGATGGCGCCAACAGATTCGTGGACATCCTCGCGTTCGAACCGAATTCGGACAAAGTCTACATCATCGACCCCACTGTTCGATGGGAAACGAAGGACGATGTGGGAAGCATTGTGCAAGCAGAGAAACAAAGCATCTACCATAGCTGCTACCCTGACCTGGCAGAGAGATATCCCATCATCCAAGACAGAGACTGTGAGGTGATTGGTCTCTGGATGGGCGCGAGAGGGACCGTGAGTACCCAGATGGTCAATTTCTTTGAGAGATTTCAACTGGAGAAGAAGGTTCTCAACGAAATGGCTGAATCCGTTTTGACTGCTTCTATACACATGATACACTATCATATTTACGCTTAAGTATTCATCAATTACACACACTAACATTTAGGTTTTTCTTGCTGTTTAGTCTCACATATTTTGTAGTATATACATTTTTAATCTAATTTTGTAACATATGTCTTATCAGATTAATCGGTATGCTGTGTCGTAAGGCATCTCACTATTTAGTGAGCAGCTTCTTTCTTGTATTATATATTTATGTAATAAAAGAATGTTTCTCTCTCTCGCCCTCTCTCTCGCCCTCTCTCTCTCTCTCTCTCTCTCTCTCTCTCTCTCTCTCTCTCTATCACTCTCTCGCCCTCTCTCTCGCCCTCTCTCTCGCCCTCTCTCTCTCGCCCTCTCTCTCGCCCTCTCTCTCCCTCCCCTCTCTCTCTCTCTCTCTTCATTTTAAAGCTAACAGTTTCTGTTTAGTCTCTTCACAGAATAAGACGCAGGCCAGATGCAATGCTGATTCGCTGTCGGGTGGATGAAGAATGCCTGGAATCCTTCACTGATTCAAAGGGCGCTTTCCGATTTTACACCATTCGGACCTGTTCCGATTTTCTGGTAAGCGCATGTGGCGAAAAATTCAAGTCTTTGGAAACCAACTCAAATGGATCTACTTTGACAATACGACAACCCACAAACTTATGAATCTTTGCAAACTCACCCTAATGTCCGCAAAGATTCAAACATAAGTACCGAAAAGCACACGAAACTTGCTTCACGAGAACTCAAAAGCGACCGAAAAAATACACTCGCCCATAATTGGGTGATTCATCTGTAATTTTTCTACTATTGGTCGCGTTTGTTTATCAGAAATAAACTTTCATTCGGGGTTCAAAGTTTGGTTCACCATTAAAGTGCAGCATTCTATACGAACATCTCCTAAAAGAAATTCAACATAAACATCAACCAAGAATTCTCATTCACTTTCTTTAAAAAATGACAACACATCAAATTAAATGTGTCAATGCTCACAACAGATCTAACATGATATTTCCTGTGCATTAAACTAAATGTAATTGTTTAATATAAATTGTATTGTAAATTATAAATGTTACCCTTGATATGCCTATTTACCATTTTATTTGTTAACAAGACTCGTGCATCAACGAGTGCGTGCTCTGTTTGAATGGACGCTGTTCAGTCAATCGATTCACAAATTCGTTCACATGCTGCAGTGATTGTTTTTGATTATTATTACTATGATATACATTGCATGAAGCAGACAATGTCACCATCAATGCCGATCATCGAACAGTGCATGCACTTGTGGCAATTAAGTTCCGATTGCCATTAGTCTGTCTGGCGAGATCGCGTTCGAACATCTCTCTCCCCCCCTCTCTCTCTCTCCCACTCCCTCTCTCTCTCCCACTCTCTCTCTCTCTCTCTCCCACTCCCTCTCTCTCTCCCACTCTCTCTCTCTCTCTCTCTCTCTCTCTCTCTCTCTCTCTCTCTCCTCGTTTAGATCAGTTAGGTATTTTTTGATAGATTGGTGATCAACAAGCTAATGACAATGTCACATTGATGTCGATCATCGAAGGGTACAGTGCAATAGGTTCCGAAAGTAATTAGCATGGCGAGACATCGCAATGGAAAGTTTTACTAATTCACAGCAGTGACTAATGAACAGTGTGCACTTATGGAATTGTGCTTTTATTGATTCATTTGTGGGGTCATGGACCCGCGCGCGGTGACAATTGGACAACTGATACCAGTGTGAGTGCAGCAATACTCAACACACAACCGACAACACAATCCCTCGTTACTGGACTGACACTTTGAGCAGGAATTACGTAGACAGCCATTTGGACAGAGAAGATGAAGCTGTCAGGCGAACACAACAACTTGTGACGGTGCATCACTCCGAACACATCACACGCACAAAATCACTCACAAACGTATCACCCCCACACCAAACAACAACAATGTTGCAATGATTCGAGTGAGATTGACTGTAATTGGTTTGATTTGGTGCCTTGGATCGAGTTGCTGGTTACCATTTCCACCACCATTGGTAAGGCGCATTGGTAAGGTCCGTTACCACAATCACGGACAGACTGTGCACTTAGTATTTGTCTAATGACCGTTTAATTGCATACTGTTTGGCTGATTGCACCGTCGTAGTCTTAAAGTGTCTCCAATGCGTGCCATCACCACTACCATCATTCCAACATTGGCAAATCAGTCATAAAATCAACTGTACCAATCAAAGTGGCACAACACGTGGCCAATTAAAGTTTAGGCAATGTATTCATTTGCCCAGTGGAAGCAAACCACGACACGTGTGCTGTGTTACGTTATTGGATTGACTGGCAAGGCGAACTGGGGGAGACTAGCACTGTTCTAAATTTGAGCGAAACCAACAACCAATAATTAGTTACATCCTATAATTGAAGGTTTCTGTTCAGCGAACACAAATCCGAAGGTATAAAATGAAATTCAATTCTCGTTGAGACTTTCATTCGAGAGCTGGCGATTGAAAAGCATAATCATCATGCGAAGCCTCGTTCTGTTGGCGTTTGTTTGTGTTTTGTGGCACACAACCAGTGGTTCCTTGTTGGCCACTGGCTTCACACTACCCAAGAAGCAAAGTACCTTTGAGCTCGGCTGCATTGGTGCGTACAATCGTGTCAAGTTTGAGCGTCTCAATCAAATCTGCGAGCAGTGTCACCAGCTGACCGATGATCCTGGCACCAAGAACGAGTGTCGAAAGGCTTGTTTCAAGAATGACGTTTTCCTGACTTGTGCCACACTGGTTGAACGTGATGAGGCAATTGAAAACATCGAACAGCTCATTGACCTGGCCTCATAAGCCAATATTGACCCATGCTCGCCATGCTAATTACTTTCGGAACCTATTGCACTGTGCGCGCTCTTCGATGGTCGACATCAATGTGACATAAGCTTGTTGATCACAAATCTACAAAAAACTGTCTCACTGATCTAAACGAGGAGAGAACGAGAGAGAGAGAGAGAGAGAGAGAGACTCTTACCAGTTCGGTGCTCGTGCAATATTTAAAAAATTCGAATGTATGTCTCGACTAAATTCCACATAACGTGCAATGAAAGGCATTACAATAGCGATGTTACGTTTAATTGAACACTGCCTGTTGTTGTTGTTGTCACCAATATCGAATGTTCAGTATAATGACAATTAAATGTGTAATGTTCGAACGCGATCTCGCCAGACAGACTAATGGCAATCGGAACTTATTAACCACAAGTGCATGCACTGTTCGATGATCGGCATTGATGGTGACATTGTCTGCTTCATGCAATGTATATCATAGTAATAATAATCAAAAGGACATTAGACACACACAAGAACAAAACCGAACTTTGTGGACTCAATTTGTTGCACAACGATTTAATTTGCCAAACAAATCTGTCAATTTGTACTCATTGGAGACAGGCAAGACCAAGCGTTCTCTCGAGTACTGCCATTTGGCATTGAGACCTGTGCCCAATTCGCAGAGAGTTGTAGCTGAGAGTCCCAATTTAATTTACAATACAAACCGACAAATTTATACTTAGTTCAGACAGACGAGAGAAAGAGTTCTCTCGAGCAATGACATTTGGTGTCGAAACCGGTGTAGCCATACGATTTTGTTGTTTCCGACTGTGTGCGATTGTACGTCAATCAGTGCTATCTGGCACTGCATGCAACCTTGCATCTACGCCTTACTAGGACCAAGTGGCAGTGGCAAAACATCGCTCATTCGATGCATCCTTGGCAATCTCAAGTCAACCACTGGCTCAGTCAATGTTTTCTGTCGGTCTTGACACATCTCAATGCTGTTTGGCGCCACTGTTGGTTACATGCCGCAAAACATTTCATGCCTATCGCCAGAGTTGACCATTGGTGAAACACTCACCAACTTTGGCACACTCTACGGACTGGATGGCACTCAATTCAGTGAACGATGTCAATCTTTGGTCCAACTTCTCAAATTGCCTTAAACTAACCAACTGGTTGGAGAGACGAGTGTCGACCAGAAACGTCGACTAGCCCTGGCAACTGCACTCACCCACAAGCCAGCACTTCTTCTTCTGGACGAGCCAACCGTCGGTGTTGAGCCACTGCTCCGAAAGTCAATCTGGCAGTACTTGGTTGGATTATGTGAGGCCGATCATGTTACAGTGCTCTACACTACCAAGTACATCGACAAGGCCAAGTATGCCAACCTGATTGGTCTAATGCATCACGGCAACATCTTGGCACAAGACAGCCTCACTGCCCTGTTGGTTCGTTTCCAAATGGCCACTCTGGAGCGAGTCAGTCTTCGACTGTACGGGATCCTCAGTACTGAACAGCACTCATCAACACCACTGTCTGGTATGTATTGACTTACTATTCATTCTATTCTGTTAATTTATGAGCTAATGTCTACTCTCTCTCTCTCTCTCTCTCTCTCTCTCTCTCTCTCTCTCTCTCTCTTACTCTCTTTCTCTCTCTCTCTCCCTCTCTTACTCTCCCTCTCTCCCTCCCTATCCCTCCCTCTCTCTCTCTCTCTCTCTCTCTCTCTCCCTCTCTCTCTCTTAGCCATGTGCAGCAACATCAATCACCTGCCCGATCTCTGCCTCGGCAAGATCCTCTCCTATTTGCCAATTCGCGAATATTGTCAAGTGAAGCGTGTTTGCTCAAAATGGCACTGGCTACAACGTAAGGCTGGATTGAAGGTGTGCAAGTTGACGCTGGTGGATTCGTGTTCGAGTACCGACTTCACACAAACCCACCAACCTCATGCGAGTCGTCTACTGAACGAGGATGGCACTGCCTTGTACCCGAAACAGTCATTTTCCTCGGTCAACTCGGTGCACTACGAATGGCTCGACCTAATAGAGCTAATTTGTCTGACTATCACTTTCGCTAATGTGACCACACTCGAGGTTGTGTTCACGATGAGCTCAATGCACCAACTGGTTGGAGTCACCATCTTGCTTCGTCAGTTGCACAGCAAACTGGTCACTTTCAAGCTGAGTGTCGATACTGAAGAGTACTGTCGAATACTGGCACGTGTTTATGTGCCACTGTTCGAAACCATCAACTCACTGTCCTCTCTCAGGCATCTGTCTCTACAGTTCCTCAGGTCTCGTTTCAGTTCAATGGAAGAAGATACTTCCCAAATCGATCTGCCAATCATCGCTCGACTCAGCACTTTCTTCTTCTACTCGAACGATGTGGTTGATGTACAGCTCGACACTTTCCGCGACAATGCAGTTCCCACACTTTGGGTATGGTTCAACCATGGTGCAAAATGGAACACGCAGATCTGTTGCACTACTACCGCTTTGGGCACCAATTTTGTGGCCAATTTGAGCGCACTCCCGATGTTCAACTCTCTGCCGATGCACAACTCGAACAGTACTGTGCCCACTTCAGTTCGGTCGCTTCTCTTTTCCTCACCATACAGCGCATTAATCAGGTAGGCATTCGAAAGTTATTTCAGTGCCTCTCCCAACTGTCCCAGTTGCTCAGTTTGGATCTGTCCATTGAGCGGTTTGTGGACGAGGAACCCGATGAAGATGGCGAAGTACTTTTATCCCTCCTGCCATCTGTCAAAATCCTTGTACTGAGTGTCACGAACCAATCAAACCACACAGACATTGCACGTCTCAGCCTTCCTCGAACGATGCCCAACTTGCAGCTTATTGATGCTGTTTTCTGTATTCCTGAATCTGGTAATGCGCGTTGTGGCATTTGTGGCTACAATGAAGCTGATGGTACTGGTGTGGCCATGGAAGTGCTCCACCAATGTGCTCCATCAATTAAACATACTGTGGAGGACGCCTGACCGGTGAGGTCAGGCGTCACACCGTGAGATGGAATCGATTGGACCGCGGACTCGTTTGGTTGTTCAAGGCATTTTATTGTTGGTAATGGACAAGTACAAAGGAGCACAGACTGATGCGTCTGGCCAGTTCGGTGGCTAGAGTCTGACTTATTGAAGTTGTGTCACAGATCGATAGTTGTACGAGTAATGACAAGTCGATCTGGAATGCAAATGGCTGTGGTGTTAGGTGGCGACATGCCTGTGGCATGCGATCACCACAATACTAATAATACTTGTCTCCTAGAATGTGCCCGAATGTGAACACAACAAAGTCGTAATAGTGAGACAGATGCATTGTATACAATGTCGCATCAGGGCACCAACTCGAGCACCGTTCATCGAGTCATGAGTTCGATTGTATTGTAGCACGCCACTAATGCCACATCACGAGATAAGACCTTGTACCGGTCACCGCCATGATCGCTGAACTATTGAGTAGTGATGTGCAGTGTGTGTGTGTGACCTTTTGGCTTAGTCATTGACACGGTCATGTGCAGTCACAATCTCAGTGCACTCAGTGCCATTTGTGGCCGTTGATGGCACTTGATGTTAGTTGACTTTTGGTTAGTGCAAACCACCACTTTTGTTGGTCACTTAGTCTGTCAGACTTGTTTGTCTGTGGTTTTGTTCGCTTCGAGCCGAGTTTTGTCTTACTTTGGTGTTCTAGCCACTCACTTTCTCTCACTCGTCGATCTTTTTCATCAGTTTGCTACAATGGATAGGGTGTCTATGATGTACGGTTTCAAGCTCGAGGATGATTGTGGCCCTTTACCCTCACCCTTGGACAGGAACGCCTCATCACTCCATCGCCTCATCGACAACACTCGTGAAGACTGGTCGTGGAGGCCACTAGATACCTACCTTCAACCAATGACTGAGTTATCGGCTTTTAAACAATCATTCCAGTGGCAATTCGAAGACTATCAAGATAGCACTCACCATCACAACACTCCGAGCACATTGACCAACCGACACGGTGGTGGGTTCAACTTTGCCCGTTCTGCTGAGTCTGGCCACGGTTCAGGCGATCACAACTTTGTTGTGAACTTTGCGTTCAAGTCGTACCCTTTGATGGACCGAATCAGTAGCGACTTTATGCGACTTCACTTGGCTCGTGCAGCTGGTCTTTCTCAAACTTTATTCAATCACAACATTGTGGACAACTTTATGCACACGTTAGCTGCTTACTCGAATGACTCTACTATGGCTTTGCCTTGGTACAACAGTGTGAACCAGTTCTCTTCTAATAAAGCACAACGACAAAGTGATTTTCTATCTTACGACGAGCAACTCAATGCATCACCAGCCGAGTTCACTGTACAGCAACTGAACAACCT
Source organism: Rhizoglyphus robini (assembly GCA_023373905.1). Classification (NCBI taxonomy): domain Eukaryota; kingdom Metazoa; phylum Arthropoda; class Arachnida; order Sarcoptiformes; family Acaridae; genus Rhizoglyphus; species Rhizoglyphus robini. Next base: position 1,332,343 of record JAKIJQ010000021.1, read on the forward strand.
TAATGGCAACATGTTCAACCGAGGACACTACCTGGAAGAGGCCTTCATCGATACTGTAATTGTGGACAGCTCAACTGTGGCACAGATTGTTGGCAAGAATGGTGTCAAGATCATTGAACTCTCGTCCAAGTATAACACGATTGTAATGTGTCCGAAAGAAGGCGAATTTCCCGAGTTTGAAATCCGAGGTGAACGCAATTCTGTCCATGCGATGAAAGAGGCGATTCTCAAATTGGCCAATCACTTCATGGCACTTGAAATGTCCAAAATGAACCAACTGCACATACTCGCCAACAGAACAGGTACGTGACTGTGTCCTCTACTGTGTATTACTAATAACTCACACATTCATTCCATCTAGGCCAGAGTTTGTCCAAGCTGTACGTTCCACCACTGTACGCTGGTCTGATGGCTGGAACAAAGTGTTGGTATTTGGGCTTTCTGCAAGACAATTACAACGTCTTTATCCAAACACCCAGGCCAGAATGTCAACACTTCCGCATCCTTGGCAAACAAGCGGTTATCGACAAGGTGATCAATCTACTGTGGATCCAGTTGTGCACTAAAGGCAGAAGATCGTTCAGAAGAATTGATTCCAACGAGAACGAGGTCCACTTTAACATTTCTCCAACTACATCCTCGACTATGGACACGATTGCACCCGTATGAAGCCTCGACCTACCTCCCCCCAAAAGCAAGAAGAACACATTCGTTTCTATTTGACCAAGTCAGGCTGACATTTGGGCTCTGTCACTCTGAACTAACACTCATTGTAATCATTATCATCACCACACTCGGAGAATGTCTGTTTTCCCTTGCTTTTGTGCCTTATTAATAAACTAATAAATTGAACGGTGGCCCGATACATTGTACAATTAGTATTAGAAATGTTTCGTCTAATCAGGCAGTGAGCCAAATGAAAGTTTACACGTAAAGCACCCACAGCACACTCAGTTTGGCGCTGGTCTGCGACCTATCAGGCTCGGTTTGGCGCCTTTATAAGGAGATGGAGATGAACAAAGACGTTCATTCGACAGCAAGCTCTCGTTCTGGTTGGTTCTCTCCCCTCACCCCTCTCCGCTCCTTGACCCTCACCTTCCCTCACCCATGGACGACTTCCGCTCCTGTACCTTCTTTTCCCTTGGCCTGGTTGGTTCTCCCTCATCTTCTCTCTACACTTCACCCATTTGTTCGCTCGACTTGCATCCTCTGTTCATTCCACCACCAACACCACAACAACCATCTTTATTAATGAGCATCATTATCATCACTGTTTGGATGTCTGTCTAAAGTGGTGAGTGGTGGTGATGGGTCTTGCATCGGAACTTTTATCCTTTTGGGTTTTACAAGTGTAATTGCTCACGGATTGCAGTTTTTGGCTAAATTGTGAGATTTAGATTTAATTTAGAGATGGTGGTGCGCGATATCCTGGAAACCTAAATCAAAATGTTCCTAACAATTCCAACCTACGTGTGATGTCAGTCATGTCAAGATGAGACGGGAATTGATGGCTTTGGAACTGCACTTTTGAGGCGCACCTTCAATGCAACGTCCTACGCCAGGATCTCTCCATCCTGGCGATGACACTGTGGGGGATAGGTTCGTATTCATTTAGGAATTTCAACCTTCCAAACGCGAAGTCAGGAGTGCCAAGAACTATTTCCAGTGCCTTGAAGAACAAACCAAAAGGCAAATGGTATTGGGTACAAGTCAGAAGAACAGCAAACAATAATAAGTTTTTTCAACTTTGATGTCAAGGATGGAGGACCTAAAACAGACACTGACCAACTGTAACTTATTATGTCATGACTCCAACATGTACACATATTCATAATCTCAACACGAGTCAACGGCCAACATTGGCTCTGAAGTTGTATCTTACTGTCATTACTGTATATGAACTAATAAACTATTAGTCCAACAATCTATTTGTCTACTTTCTATACTTTCTTGTTAATTTGATTGGATCACTTGTACGACATTAACAAGTCATCTTTTACTGTGTATGGTATAGAGAGATTGCGATGGCACAATTATATTGGCTTGAATGTCAATTCGATTTTAGTTGATTCGAGTTATAATGCTGCTGTATGCAATCTGTCGGTGGCTAATCATTGACTTATGTTTTGGTTTGGCCAAACTGATGGTGGAAGTGTGTACCTGTGTGTATGATTGTGTATGCCATCACGTGCCAATCATCGATATGAGTCTGAGCGTTGTACAACTGTCCACGGTTGGACCGGACCACTATTGGGCGACCAATTGATCTGTCTGTTTCGGTGATGGCGATTTGGTGGTTGTAGTGCATGTATCTTGACTTCAGCTCGGTTGACATATTGAACGGAGAGAACAACAAGCGAGAAATAGACATAGATATGTACACATGCATGGCAATGTCTCACAGTGCACCAACTCAAGCCATTCAACGATATGAGTTCGATTGTGTTCGAGACAAGATCACTGTTGTTCTGTTGAGCCATATCTCACTGGGCAACATGGGACACTGTGACAAATCAACCGAGCACAAAACGAGCCAATTGGCGCCATACAGAACACATACAACAGAACAACATCACCAGTGCAGTGATCATCATCATCACTAGAAAGTGTCACACCGCTCACCGACGTAAGCCTCGTAAGTAAGTACGTAAGTACTCGATACCATTCTAGCGAATGACTCTGCTTTTGATTGTTTGTGGTGGACCCGACTTGGTACATGTCATCTGTTTTGCTCTACGAGTTCAGTACTGCGCCACTTTCTTGTTGGAACGAACATTGGCCACTCGTAGGCTGTGTGTGTGTTTGGGTGTTCGAATTTGAGATGTATCATAGTCCATCATAAATGCTTGATAAACAAAATGCAAACATATAATGTGTGTGCATGGTCGAGTCTGTCTGATTAGTGAAATGAGTGCTGAGCACAGAGTGGTGCTGCTGGTCCGATCGATGTAGTAGCTCATTTGTTTACTGTGTTCCACGGCAGTCCCAGAGAACGAACAGCACAACTGATGCTTGGCACCGCCACCTGTGAAGATCGAGTTTGATCTCCATTCAGACATTCCAGAATGTTTTTTGATCATGAACATCTTGTAGAAAGTGTCACCGTGCTGCACCCGAATGGCCAACTCATTGCGCTTGAACTGACCATTAAGGTTGTCACCGGCCACATCGCGCAACTGACACGAATTTAGGCCGTGCCCTGGTTCAGTGCCAGTTGAACTATTCACATGAGTAATGCCATTCGCCTGCCAGACCAGTGACCAGAACAGTTTTCATCTCAGCACTGGCCATTTGTCAGTCATTTGAGGGTTCAGCCCTCAACCATCCACTTTGGCCATCTCGTTTGTGCAAGACATAGGTTCCAGAAAGTGGAGACAAATCAACTGCTTCATTTTAAATTTATGTTTCATTGAATACAGTAAATATATAGAATATATAAAGACAACAGTGTTGTATGTGCCCGAGTGCAATTGTAATCAAAATGGTCAGTCAAGTGAGATTCAGTATCATCATCATCACGATTGGTGTGCTAAGACCAATGTAGCATTGCCACTAACAGGCGACTGTGTGTGTGTGTGTGTGTGTGTGTGTGTGTGTTGCTGCGGACACAAGCAGACTAGAATGTGTTCAGTGTGTTCAATGTGTCTGTGTCAATTGGCAAACAGTTGTGTGCAAACATATAATCGATTAAGTAATAAATCATGAGATACAAATTGAAGTGAAGTGATCGTGTACATCGTGTGCATTGAATAGTGTTGCTTCACAGTCAGTTGAGGACTCGTCGAAGTGTCCAATTCAAGTGGCTCGATCCTCCAACTCGTCGTCGTCCTGGTCCTCGTGGTGCAACTCGATCGACACTCCGTTCACAATCAACTTCTCCAGTTGAGTGTCATCAAACAGACGTTTGAGTCTCAATTGACAATTGCATTCTCGATTAAAACAATTCATAATCACCTCGCATGTGACAATGTTTGGAAATGTAGTAAGTGGTTCAATGGCGACAATCGTGTAGGCACATCTGGTGATGGCTGTCAACTTGCGTACTGAATCAGCTGGGGCGAATTGCACACCAGTGCCGTGATTCCTAATGATGGCTCCACGTAGGTCCACCTCGACATGGTCCAACTGATTGAGAGCGGAGATACCCGCAAACAGTGCCTTATTGCTTATGTTATGAATGTATATGTGATCAATTCGCAAGAATTTTATAGAAGTCAAACGAGAAAAGATCCGTTCTCGTGCTTCCACATCAATCGACCAAGTGTTCATTTCAATTCCAAGCTTGGTAAGCTTCTGGACGCTGATTTGGTCAAGTTGATTCAAGTTTTCAAATCGAAAACGAGTGTAGATTTGGCGAATGTTTGGATTTGACTCGGCCAATTGAGCCAGCGTATTGCACAGCCAGGCGTCCTTCTGGTCAGGTTGAGACTTTATCTCGAGACGGAGAAATGTGACACTGGTTGGGATTGTTACTTGCACTCTTTCATAGTTGCCCGTTGGCAGATTAAGAACCAACTCGAGATGTGTCAGGTGTGCCAACTGTCCGATTGTGCCAATCAGCAAGTTCAGTGTGCGACTGACAATTTGAATGTCGGTCTCGTTCCACTCAATCCAGTACACCTTGAGCGATGTCAACTTTTCCTGATATTGCACCAGAAGGGCATTGAGCCGCTCAAAGTACTCTGCGTCGACGCTCTCCTTGTACACAGTCAAGTGAGTAATGTTAGCCAACTTTGCAGTCACTGGTTCAACCAATCGCCAGGGCATGCCATCTCGGTTGACCTCTTCATCGCTCATCAGTCGTGGCCAGTACTCGCGATAATGAGGAAATCGGTGTGCCCACCACTCCACACGGACTGGACGCGGCTCGCGCAGAACCAAATGAAGACGTACAGTCAAAGCTCCCTCAGATTGCTCGTTCCAACGGTGACACACAGGATTGCCGGCTTTAAAGTGTTCGCTCAAGGTTAACTTCATGAATATCTCTTGAATACATTCATTGGGTAGACCCAGAATAGTCTCGGGAGAGTCAACTTGCCCACCATCTTCGCCTAGATCCATAATTGTGGATGGTGCAGCAGCAGCTGGAATGGCGTTGGCCGCTTCTTCGGGCTCGTGTGACTAGTTGTGTAAAGTAGAGTTGGATCAGATAATGACGACAATCAACAAGGAACGGTCACTTACCATTTGAGTCTTCCTGCCGGAACGAAGTTGCATTGTGGTGCGAGTTGGTGAGCTCATGGCCAAAGCGAGACTATGAAAAGCAGCGAGAACATTCACACCATCTCCGCGTAGACCCACAATTGTGCCTCGAGGAGCAGGAACCGTGCTTCTGGTGGCCGCCACTTCGGGCTCGGTTGACTAGTTGTGTACATTAGAGTTGGATCAGATACTGACGATCAACAACAAGGAACGGTCACTTACCATACGGGACTTACTGCCGGAACGGAGTGCCATTGTGGTGTGAGTTGGCGAGCTCATGGCCAAACCGAGACTCTGCATTGGAGAGCGAACATGCACACCATCTTCTGGTAGACCCACAGTTGTGCCAAGAGGAGCACGAACCGAGCTGCTGGTGGCCGCCTCGTCAGGCTCGGTTGACTAGTTGAGTACAGTACAGTTGGGTCAGATAACGACAAGCAACAAGGAACAGTCACTTACCATACCGGACTTACTGCCGGAACGGAGTGCCATTGTGGTGTGCGTTGTGCCTCGTGCAGCTGGAACAGTGCTTCTGGTGGCCGCCTTTTCGGGTTCTTGTGACTAGTTGTGCATTTGGGTTAGTGAACGTCGATCATAACTGCACAGAACAAAGCAAACACTTACCACACGGGACTTCTTTCTAGGACGTAGATCCATTGTTGTGTGTGCTGTCGAATTGATGGAAAAACAGTAACTCGGTATTGGAGAGAGCACTTTCACCAACTTGAGTCCAAATGCTTGCTAAATCGGTTAATCAATCCAAGCGAGAGGTGACTTCTCGTGTAGATGTGATGATGAACACTGACAGACGAGTGGACGACTTGTGCAGTTAGGCACAATGCACACAGCACGATCACGGACCAAACACAGTTATGTAGGATCTTTGTCAGCCTGATGAGTGCACCGAGAGGGCCACTTGGGCCACGGGCAGAAGCAGCAGCACAATCCACTTGACCAAATATGAGAAGGCGCCGGTGACACAAATGCAGCACAGTGAGTGCGACTCACCAAGAGAGAACGTTAGTTATGGCTATTTTAACAGAAGTCGGGAGTGGTGAGCGAGCACTGTGAAAGGCACTGGCTTACAGCGAGCTGCTCAAAACAAAGTTAAAATAGTCGGCATCTATTCTGAATACGTAGGCAGCTTTATAGGCCTCCTAAAGTCTCCGGATTGTACCTTCATGCCCGTCGAGTGCGAAAGTGGACGCGCTCGCGTTTGGTGTTGTTTGTTGTGTGTTGTTTTGACTTCTAATGTGGCTCGCAACTGGCTCACTGTTCAAGGCTCGTTGTGTTCGCTGTGCACACAACGAAAAGTGCCAACTTTGCCCGTTTCTCGAAATCTGTGAGTATCAATCGACTTGTTTAACTTAATTGTGTGTAACACATTTTGTTTCTTTCACTAACAGCTCTGTCTCACGCCTTAAGTGGTGTATGAGTACGGTCAACTGTCTTACCAAATGGCTCAGCCAAACCACGTCTTGGCTCAATAATAATCAAAGCCGAGCCGAACAAGACAGTCAGTAAAGCAGCCACAACACTCGAGTACAACTCGCTTTGTTGTTGTGTTGGTGTTGGTATTGGTGTTGGCGGCGGCTGTTGAGCACGGTATCGAACACCGGGTGCATCTTAATCTCGACGTTCCCAAGAACAGTGCTAATGTTAGCAGTACGATTTCCTGGTCATCATGTCTACCTGTGGCGAGTGGCATTGTTATGATCGGCCACCTTGCATCAATTGCAGCATCTCGGAGTCCTGATCAATAGCACTTTGATTGCGTTCATCATGTCGTACCTTGTTTGCCAAACTCAACCTACTCGGTTACTGTGCTGTTGTTACTGTTCTTGGTTTGCCTCGGAACTAATCGAATCTATCTTTGCAGGCTGCTTTGCTATACTTTGGCCTAAACCTCGGTTCAATCGGTGCTGCTGAACAGTTATCCGTGCACTCAAAAGATGGTATAATGTCGAAGATTATATACACTCGAGTGATGATGGCACCTTCTTCTCTGCCTCGCCCACGTCATCTTTTACTAGTCTTTGGTATTGGCACTTTCCTGTTTGGTTCGAGAGGCACGGGCTCGGCAGTGTCAAGACTGGCCAACCAAGAAGCGGCCATTTGGGCAGTGAACATCAACTTTGGAAACGACGGCGGCGCCCAAGAAGAACTGTCCGTCAACAAGGCTACAGCTAGAATCGCTGGTGCCCGATAGTCGGACAGTCCAACTGTCGAACCTAGTTTGCCATAACTGCTGCAACAGTACAACAATCACAATCCCAACCACGGACCAGTGCACAGAGCAGACTGCAGTAGTTTGGCTTTACTGATCGAATTGTGTCCAAGAACTCGCCACTCGACTCTGTCTCAGATCCGTAACCAGATCATCATGCACCCAATGAAAGCCATTGCATACCAAGTGTCTGGCCAGTGAACACGTAACAATAGCCGAATGGTCATCCTCTCTTGTGTCGAGGCATCATCACCACACGACTCTGTTCCACTTTCTCGATCCCAGTGCACCAGCTAAGCATCATCTGTCCTGCAAATTGCTGACTGATGATTGCCTTGAATCAACCGAAGAAACAATTCTTCTCACCTGTCGATGGGCTAGCTAAACGACAATCTCAACTTGGTGGAGGACGCCCGAATCAGTAGATGCAATCTCGATGGTGAGGCCATCGAGTAGGTGGTCACGGCTTTCGTGCCCGTCAACTCGACATGAAGATTGGCCTGTACAATGGAGTTCTGTTTTGGCAGTTGACCCACCCGATCAGTACTGCACCACTGCACTGTATCGGGTGGACTTGGCCGACATTGCGTCCGGTGCAGCCAAGATGAACTATGCCATTGCTCAGATGATCTTCCAGAAGAAGGGCATTACCACTTTCGCGGTGAGCTGCTTCGACTACCGAATCTACTTCCCCGTGACCACTGCCAAGAACATCTACTCGGTTACGATTGATGGCAAGGACGCCGAGACAATACTGAGGCCACCTAGTTGGTCTCACTGTTGGTGATGAACAATCAGAGTTAGCCATATCCAATGCCGTTGAACCCAGTCGAGAAGGTACAAGCTGTCTTCATGGACACACGTGATAAGATATCCTAGGAGAAGCCAACCACAGTTCGGTGGCTCGGGACGAGGCGCATGGCAAGACTGGCGCAACGAGGTGAGCATCGAAGAGGAGGAAACAGAAGTGCTCACTGTGAAGGTGAACAACATCACCAACTGTGTGGCGGATGAACTCAAGCCCGACACCGAGTACCTGATCAAGGTGCGTGCCTGGAGTGTGTCGGGCAAGGGCGCCTGGTCAGACATGTTCAATGGTCGCACACTGCCATCGCTGGCCACTCGTGGCCTTGCTCCGTAAGCAATTGTGAGCACAGCAGACGGACTGCTCAAGACGGACATTGGCGGCAAGTTCCTGTATCAGCTGGTTTGCAAGTCCGAAATGAGCTCGATCATTAACGGGGTGGTCTGGTACAAAGATCAAATTGTGATCAACACGGAGAACTCAGTGATGGTGTACAACGAGAGTGCCGGGCTCACCACGGTGGGAAATATCACCAATATCGCGTCGCTCAAGGTGGAATGGTTTGCGGGCAAGCTCTACTGGTCGAATCCATTTGAACGGATGATTTGTTGGGCGAATCTCGACGGCAGTCAAATGGAAGTTCTGCCAATCATGACGTACGCCAAGGAGATTGCCGTCGACTCCAAGAATGGCTTCCTCTACTGGTCCACCATGTACAGTATCAAGTGTGTGGCAAGACTGGCGCAACGAGGTGAGCATCGAGGAAGAAGAAACAGATGTGCACTGCGAATGGTTCGCAGTGCAATTCGAATCTGTCTCGCTACTGGTGGACTTGAACTGTTGAACTGGGACAGTTTGTCCCAGTTGGACTCCACCGGAATAGCGTTCAGGTTCTGTTCGAAACAGTTGGCCTCCAGTCGGATTCGATACGTCTAACCAAACGGATCACCATCACAGTGAAGCTGATTGTCGATGTATTTGACCTTAAGTGGCTTTGTCTTGCGGGCCGAAGGACTGTTTGGTTGTTGTTGAATGTTCTGGTTGTACAGGATGGACATCAGTCGGAACATGTCAAAGTAGAACGGCTTTGAGCATGTGTTTGCCTCGAACCGTTCAGCGGCCTGCACTCGCCGAGGAGTGTAACTGGTGTTGATCGTGGTGCACCGCGCTTGTGGTACTCCTCAAGAGTTTTCAACTGCTCAGGCAGTGGCGAGGCATGGCCCACCACCTTAGCCCACGGACCCGAATAGTCGAGACTGATCACATTGATAAAGTCAACATAGGGCACAATCTTGGGAATGTTGTAGTTGTTGAGTGTGGCCACCGAGGCGGGCAGACTGATGCCCATGCCAAAGGCAGTGGAAGCGAACTTTTAGTCGAACTTGTCCAGCACCTTGATCAGATTGTCACGGTCCTTCTCCTGTACGTCATACCAGTCAATCATCACACCATCGAACTGGTACTGGGCCAAGAATTGCACAACCGAACGGACAAAAGTGTCCCGATAGGCGTCACTGCTCGCGGTCAGGGCAAACTGGTCAGACATTGAAGAGCCACCGATGGCGATCATCGCCTTCGCCTTGCCCTTCGCTCGTATGAACTTCTCAACATCATCTAAAGTAAGAAGTTTGTTGTAAATTGATGTTTCAATGTAATGATGCAATATCTTCTCGATTGTACTTACGAAGATCTTTCATTAGATAGGGATCCAGCCACTTGAGTTCGTGTGTTGCGGCCTCAATGCCAAAGTAAGCGTAAACAATGTGAGTGCACAGAGTGGTGTCTGTAAAGTAAGTAGAAATGTATGTTAATGTTTGATTCACTCAATCCAAATGCACAGAACACATACCAATTTCCTCAGGATCCATTTTGCCATCACCGTGCCTCCAGTGAACCCACGACTCATAGTAGCACACAGTCTTGGGATCCTTCGTGGCCTGGTTGACCTGAACCAGTGCGGCCAGGGCAAACAGCGCCAAGGCCAACATGGACAAACGTGCCATGATTGAGTTAGATAATCAAAAAGAAAAGAAAGAGATTGAAGTTGTGAAGAGCTCAGAAGAGAGCACCCAAGTAGAAGAAGAAGATTGTGACCGATCAAGCCGAAGCAATGCCACTTTTATATATCAATGCTCATCACACACTCAATGTCACTCACTCAATGCACTATGGACGACACTCGACTCAATCGAATAGAATTAAAGTACACACTCAAATGGGATAATTGGTGAGATAAAATTAAGACAAAATTGTGGCAATAGTTGGCCAATTATCAATGAGCTTGTGTGATAAGACAAATATGTGTGGGTGATCCAAGTGGATTAAGGTGGATCGAGGTTAAGACACATACATTGATGAGCTCGCACACATTGATCACTTGTCACAAAATCAGATAACAGACAACAACTCAACTAAATTCTGTCAATTGCCAAGGATGTTGAGTGACAAAGTGACACTCTACCAGAATTGACACTTCTCACTTGTCAATCTGACTCAAACTCAATGACCCTCTAGTGCAGCCATTTTCTCTAAAAGTCAAAGACAATCAAACTTTGGTCAAACTGCAAACTACTTGAGAATCTCCACGTGATAGTGAAATTGATTGACAAATGTAGCAATTTGTCCACCACTTGACATTGTCAATCAAACGTAGTAAACTTAGCAGTGTCACACACTTGACTTTCACTTTAGAGCAACTTTGCCTTATTTGAGGTAAAGAGTAGAAGTGCATTGTGATTGATGCGGATACCGATTCGATGCGTTGTCCAGTTAAATTCACAACACACAAACAGATAAGAGCACAGTGATTTCCTCTGAAAATTGAGATTTACTATTGATAAATGTTACATTACATTTGAGTAGTACAGATTGGTTCAAGTGTTGTTTGGTTCAGTCTTTCTGTTTGTGTATGTATTCTATTGTGGATCACACTGTGTGCCCATACTGTCTGTGCCTATTGCACACTCAGCTGACATTGCGTGTGTCTGTTTGTGTCTGTATACTAAAATAGAAAGTGGAACATACCTCGGTTGCATAGCACAACCAACCAACCAACCAACTAAAACTAGGATGCTGCTCGAATGCGGATTCGGCAGACATAGATGAACTTGAGGGAAATGTTGATTAGGACGAGGTTGTGATCGTGTTCCGTGTGGAATGAGGAGCTACATTCGAATGTGACAGTTACCAAGTAATGTTGAGGTTGAGTGGAGAGAGAGAGAGAGAGAGAGGTAGAAGGACAAGGTAAAGCACATTGATGTGTCTGTGTGAGTGTGTGTACAGTGACAATTAGTGTTCATTTTTGGTTGTGTACCTTACAAATATTGACATTTTGACCTGTGTGTGTTGTTATGTGAAACTATGTACAGTTGGAGGAAAAGGATCAGGTCAGGTAAGTGCCATCCGATCTAGACTGCCATTGCTTGAGTTAGCTCTTGTTTGGCCTCTTCCAGGTTCTGTATGAACGAGGCGAGCTCCTGCTTGGTGAACTCGAACGAGATCGATTGAGTGGTCGCGTTCGGGTTTGAGTTGCTCGATGAGTGAACAAACAGAGGAATTGACTCTTCCAAATGGTCGCCATTGGTGTTGTCGTTGTTGCTGACTTCCTCGGTTGGTGGTTCGATGGTGGTGGAGGTGGCCAATAGGCTCGACTGACTGTCCAACGGTCCAGTCGGACGATGAATCACCAAGTTGAGCTTCACTATCGGCTCCTTGATGCTCTTCATGCGATCACTCGACAGCACCACCGACACTGACCAATCATAATTCTCCAGGTAGGCCACCTTTGTGGTGACAGCCTTGAAGACCACAGCCTTGAGCAGCACCTTTTGACGCACCTCGATGCACTCCTGCAGTATGGCTTGTGCCTTTCCCGAGAGCTAGACGAGTATATCAATTAGTGCCTATCAATAGACCGAAAGTACGATATAATTACCGGTTGTTGAGAAATGAGTGTTTCAGGCTCGACCAGTTCACAGGCCAATTGATAGCACAGTTTGGTGAACTGACCAGTCGCCTCGCGTAAGGTGTCCACAGTTGACCACACCGAGGGCACATACTTGGAGGCAAAGGTGGCATCCGCCCAGAGATGAGTCTGTGCAGCCAGTTCGTCACTCATGTGATCAGTGTCACAGCATACATCGAGCACTTTGTGCAAATACTACAAAAGTAAATGAGATTAGTCCGATTGCGTTCGGTACCACCACACCAAGACTGTCAGTCAGTCACTCACCGAAAAGACATCACGATCGGGACAGTTGTCGATGCTGGACAGAAGAGCCTTCGCTTGTTGAGACATCGTGAGGCAGTTGTGGTGTAAGGGTGCGAGAATGCGAAAAGTTGACTCAGAAAGGTAGATTAGAAGGCGAAATCTGTCAAACGAGAGCGAGAACGGACAGCAATGTACAACACACTCATACGGCGAAGCACCTCACACACACACAGGCACAGCCAAACAGTCAGCCAAGTAGCGTGCTCGCCGACTATTTGCACAGTCACTGTCGCGCGCTCGCCACTCGTGTCTATTGTGACCGCACCATCACTGAGCCAAACCAAGTCCACTTCTATTTGTGTCCAAATGTAAGTCATTTTTAATCAAGAGTACACTAATTTACAATTTATAGAACCTCAGAAGTGTGTCAGCAATGGCGAGGTCGTTCAATTCTGGTTGCTCACTCTCAATTACCACTTATTGCTGCACTGTTGGCCTCTTTTTGCTGCTGCTTGTCTGTTGTCTCAATTATGGTTCGTTTACACTTCGAATGCACGTGATTTCACCTTATCTCACTGTTATTGACCTGTTTTAACCCGATTTAGACGCTGTCACCTCGTCTGACATTCAAACCATCTACACCACCGAAGCGTTCAACACGCCCTTCTGGTTGAATCGCTCTGCTGGCAGCCTCAATCAGTCGAATTATGAGCAAATCGAAGTGATGGCCTCACTCGCAGGTCATCCGGACTTGCCTCGCTGGATGAGCTACTACCACCGGAAGGGCTCGCCCGTTGGCTACTTCTATGGCACACCCGAGGCGAACGATGATGGTGACATTGACATTGAGATTGTGATGCTGGACATGCACACGTACAACACCACCAAGGACGCACTCAAGTACAGGATTCACAGTCGAGAGGGTGAGTTGTTGCTGTTGTTTAATGAGTAATAAATATGAGTAAAAAATGATACAATAAATAAGTAATAAGTTGTTTAAATCCTACATGTAGAGACATTCAAATATGAAGCTCAGGTAATGATGAATTGTGTTGATGAGTTGGACATTACAGTGTTTGGCGTTTGTTCCCATACAGATCAAGCTGTTCAATCTCGATCTGGAGGACTTTATCCGGCAGAACATTTCGGTGCCCATTTTGGAGATATTCCAGTACAAACTGTGGCAAAATGAGAGTCTGTACGTAACAAAGTTGGCTCGACCAATTGAGGTTGGTGGTCGGTATCCACTCGACTCACGTGAGAAGGAAGGGTATGTGATGTGTTTGGGTTATGATGACTAATGACTGACTAATCGTTATCGTAGGGTGGTGGTTCGTGTGGGCGGCAGTGCCAATTTCACCAGTGAGTTGCTGCGCTTGGAAAGTGAAGTGGGCCAAATACGAAGTCGCATTCCGTGTCCCAAGCGCTACAAGGCGACCAGTGTGGAGTATATGTTTCGGGAAAGGCAATTGCGGGTCGATTGGTGTCGATTCCAGCTGAGGACTACTGCTGGACCCATCTCCGAGGTTCAGCCAAAGTGGTCCTAAACAAGTTGAGGCCAAGTTAATAGTCCTAGTTGATGGTCCTGTTGCTGTGTTCCTTATAGATGCACTTGTCTGTCGATTGTGTACTTGTAGCCACACTTGGGACACTCTTCCCGACTCACCCTACTGCAATCAGCACAGAACAGATGACCACAAATCAGTGCCACCACGCACACATCAGCCGAGTAGAGTTGTATCTTATCGCGCGAGCACAAATAGCACTGCCACACTTCCCCCTCAAGCATCGACAGTTTCTGTTTGAGTAGTTCGCTTTCACGGGTGGCCAGTTCCAACTTGGCCTGGTACACCTTGTTCGCTCGCTCCAGATTGTGACTCTGTACCTCCTGCTGGGCTTGACGCCTCTCCATCACCTGTAGTTGGTAGATTAGTACTTCTACGAGATCTTTCACCGATGAGATCTTTAGTTCTTGTGTTGATGATGGCGGCGATGATGATGATGATGGCAGTTGAGTAGTTGATGATGTTAGTTGATTAGTTTGCCTATTTGCTTGCTGTTCGCTTAGCTTATTGATCTTTGATTTCTTGTTCTTCTTTCTCAATAATAAATCTGAGAATGAACCCTTCTTGCTTGGTGGCGGTGGTGGTGTTGCCTTTGGTTCTAGTGACGAATTGGCCACTGCCACAGGTAAACTTTGACTCGACTGAGACAGGGCTCGAGATGCAAATGGCGACAGCCTCACTGGAGCTGCACCTTGTGACTGGTTATGCTGATGATGATAATGGTAATTGTGATTGATTTCGGTCCTTACCGAGACAGGTTTGTATGTGATCGAGTAACTGTCCGAATAGCACGAGTCTGAATCACCTTGTTGAGAGTTGGTGCTCACCACTTCTTCTGGCCAGTGATGTAATCGGTTCGGCAGTGTATTGCTCGCATCACTTCGACTCGGTTGATGATGCTGATGATGATGATGTCGAGTGATGGGTGAGTTTGAACTGGACGATGACGATTGATCGGTCAGGTAGGTACTTTGGTTGTTGCTTAGTTCGGTGCAGGACGAGTAGCCACTGACCTTGGAGTGGGTGCTGCTCGTACTGGCACCGGCCACCGTCTTGGTGGTAGTCATTGGTGGCAGACCCTTTGGTAAGTGGCTGTGGTCTTCGTGTTTGTGTGAGTAATCTTCACGTCGATTCACAAACAGATTGTCC
>JAKIJQ010000021.1:1350000-1355000 GCA_023373905.1 Rhizoglyphus robini
AGAGAGAGAGAGAGAGAGCGAATACTGACTTTGCACCCGAGCCCCACTCTTCACTTTCAGATCCTTATTGCTCGATTGTATTCGCTTTAATTGCAATAAACCTATTACAGAAACATACATACAACAGAACATGTAAGTAGTAGTCGATCAACATATGTCTGTGTGTGTGTGCTTTACGGATGATGATTTATGATTTATGATTACAAACTACAATACTAAAAATAGTAATAATAGTCAATCAGTTGAGTTATGACTCTTCACTGTGATTATTGTGCATTGTGTTACGCTCAAATTGGCAATACACTCGATTCGATTCAATTCGATTTTCGAGTGTCTATTTTTAGTTGTTGCACACGAATGATTCATTTTGTGGTTTCAATTTAATTTGTGAGTTTTTAAATTGTGTTTGATTTAACTTTAATTTAACGTATACATTCGAAAGTGTGCACTCACCAATCAACTTATTAACTCGTTCTGTGCAGTACACCTCAACAAGCGTGCGGTCATGGCCGAGCGGTTAAGGCGACAGACTAGAAATCTGTTGGGGTTTCCCCGCGTAGGTTCGAATCCTACTGACCGCGATGATAAAATTTTTTAAAATTTTGTTTATTTTTTATTTGACCAAAAGTAATTAATTAACAGACTTATTAAACAAGACTAATTGCGATTCGTTCAATTAATATTAAACAAATTTGACAAATTGAATGGCATTGTGATAGGATATCATAATATAAGATGAGGTCTTAAGATGAGGGTTCACTGCTTTTCAATAGTGATGAAAATGATTTATAATGCGTAATGACTATTCTTGCGTTATGAATTGAATATATATGTTTTGCAATGTGTGGTCAAATCAAATCCAAAAGCCATTGACTTTAAGTTGCTGTTTGTGTAGTTTGTTTCCAATGAATTGTGCAATGTGTAACATTTTGTGTGTACATCCTCAATTGTGATTGCATCAGCTATTTTCGTTACTAGATCGTATACATTTGGTGATATTTGTGTATTATGTCATAAATGTGTGTTGCTGTAAAACAATGTATGCGTGCTTTATCACTGTTGTGCGCGACTATTGTTGTTCAGTAATTATCATAATTTTATTAGATAAACAGTGCGTGAGCAAATTTGGACGGTTCACTGGCAGTCACCTGACTGGTCAGTGACTTGCGGCATCTCGGACAGGTGAAACGTTTGGTCTTACTGTTACTATCACTGTTGGACGATGACTGTTTCGATGATGAGCACAGCATTGACCGCTGCAGGCAGTGATCACAGAAAATGTGACCACAAAAGGTGGACAGTAGAATGCGCTTCGAGCGGTATATCTCCTCTACCTGATCGAGACAAATTGAGCAGATGACCTTGTAGCGCGACTGTGTGGCCAGTTCGTGTTCCAATTGGGTGCAGCGCTCTTGCAGTGATTGACTCTGCTCGAGTTGGACTAGTTGGCAGCGTTCGTTGTGCACTTTCTCCTGTTTGAGTCGTTGGGAGAGCTGTGCGTTGTGCTCCTGAAGGGAACAAAAGTCGTGGAGAATTGATTGAAGGCTCTGTTTGGGTCGAAAGTTAGTGTTTAATTCGTAACTCAACTAAATAAACCTACCTGACTATCGACAGTGACCTCGCCGTGTTGATGACAACTTTCGATTAGATTTATGATATTCTCGGATAGTTTGACCACTTCAGGTTGGCCAACACTGTTTGATCGTGTGTTTTCGGTCTGATTCAGCGGTTTTGATGGTGTTGAGTTGCTCATTGAACGAATTGATGAAATACTTTTCGAATGACAAATTGGATTACGCTTCTCACTGAGGCTCCTATTGGCAACCAATCGACATTTCTCGTCCGTTTCGAAGCCATCAGGATTATCAAAATATCGAAACTTTCCCTTGAATTTTCCAAATTCGATTTCGCTCCTCTGTTGGGCGTTGAGTTGTAGATGATGTTGACTCTTGGCCGCCAGCAGCAACTGACTCTGCACTGGACTTGTCATACTGTCGACTCGTAACTTTCGTTCTTTTCTCTCCTTCTTCTCCTGCTTGTACTGGCCAATAATGTTGGCAATGTCTTGCTGTGTCTGTCGAACGTGCGCTGGATCGTTGTACATGAAAATATCCGAAGCGCGATGCATGTTCTCATCCACTGTGAGTTCGGATAGATTGGTCAGCGACCGAAATAGAAATAGATTCACACCACCGAGGTTCAACATTTGAGTGAGTGTGATATATATTCTATGTGTGTTTGGTGCAAACACTCGCAGAAGGTTATGCCCACAAGTTGATGATCATTAAAAATAGATAGATCTGTTGATTGCAATAATAAATCAGTGACGATATATGACGCTCAGAAGTTGGAAAGGTAGAGAGAGAGAGAGAGAGAGAGAGAGAGAGAGAGAGAGAGAGAGAGAGAGAGAGAGAGAGAGAGAGAGAGAGAGAGAGAGAGAGAGGAAGTGAAGTGAGTGTTGTGTTATATTAGCGCACCGTCATTGGCGATGATGATGGTCTGAATGAATAATCACATCGAACCGAACTGTCACTGGCTGTAATAAACACTTTATTGTTGTTGATGTAATAATAACATTCGATTCACTTTAGTGAAGGTTCTTTTATATATCGGAAAGGACCATCAGTCAGGGCAGTTGTAATCGTGTTGTGATGATGATAAGGATGACAAGCCAACACGAGTAGAAAGTGATGCTGGCTAGGAGAGTAGTAGTGTACCGAGAATCTATCCATTGACCTCGTCGTATCAACACAACAACACATCCGAGTCTCTCTCTCTCTCTCTCTCTCTCTCTCTCGCCTCTCTCTCTCTCTCTCTCTCTCTCTCTCTGTGCATGTGTTGTTTAGCTATTCTCGCTAATTTGCCAAAGTCTGTCTGTGTAATTCCATTCAGGAACGCACAGTATGGTCCGTTGTAATGTTGTCCGTTGGATAGATTTGTTATTTAGTTTGTTAATTGTGTTGTTCACTTTAGTCACCCAATAATGCAAAACTTTTTCTTTATTATGACTATCTCTGTCCAAACATTGTAAATCAACATCACATCAAATGACAATTAGAGTGTAATGCAAACATACACATACTAGACCCGGTAGTGTTGGTCAACATAAAGAGAGAGAGAGAGAGAGAGAGAGAGAGAGAGAGAGAGAGAGAGAGAGAGAGATGGAGAAAGAGAGAGAGAGAGAGAGATGGAGAGTGAGAGAGAGAGAGACAATCTCACTAACGAAGCCACTAATTGTGCAACTTTATGACTTCTGCACACTATTTCATGTGTTCACTACTAGATCTAGATCAACTATGGGCCAATATAAATGAGAGACTATTTCCTATCATCATTTGGCTTTTGTTTGTTGCAAAAGGCAAACAGACAGACAGTTTGTGTGTTTGTGTTGTGTTGTTGTCTAAAGCTGGATTATCATTATGCAATTCAGGTGAAAACTGGTGGTAATGTAAACTGCAATTAGCAAAATTTGCCATAATGAGCAGCAGAACTGTACGAATAATTTTCCAATTCATTTACCGTTCGATTCGTTGTCGTTTGAAAAGCACATAATCATCGTATTTTCCTCTCACTCTTCAGTCTTAAAGTCGAATGCCGAATGGAAAGTCATCTAGTGACATCTACACAGGCTGAGTGCATATGAACCAAATGGTTGTTGGTTTGTTATTTTGAAACTATAGTTGTTGCACCATTTGTGGAAACTGTTCACAGGTAACGTACGTCAGCCATTACCTGGCCATTGACCAAAGTGTGAGTGTGTGTGCATGGCAATTGCATTGACCAATGTTCTTTATTATTATGACTATGTGTGATTATATTGCTGCATCACTTGTTTGCACACACACACACACAGGTCTGCCCAATGTACAAACATACACACGGTGTGTCACATGTGCACACCAATCACAAGACTTATCATTGTCATCGCGCCATCAAATAAAACAACCAAATACGTTTCCGATTGTATTGTTTTGGTGTAGTGATGATGAGGATGCTCATGTCGACACGGATAGTTAAGATAAGGACCAGGTCGTTCATTAATCGATTCGTTACATCCGATAACTAACTCCGACTCACACATTCCTCTCCTGTCCTGTCAAGGTTTAATAACCCAGGAGATCTGGTGCACTCCAAAACTATGACACACACACACACACACACACACACACACACACACACACACACACACACACACACACACACTGCCTAAACTCCTTCATTTCTGCAGAAGGATGATGCTAATTGTGAGTGTGTGTGTGCAAACAAATCATCAAATGTCATGCGACAGCATGCTAACCAGGCTATCTCTCACACTGGGAGATGGCCTCGTACATGACCATTGACCAATGTACGAAGAGTTATTGAGTCACTTTTGTTATGCATTTCCATGGAATACATACGTGCAAAATGGTTGCCATACTTGCAAGTTCATCCTACCAATTGATGATGATTTGTAGCCTGAATGACTGAGTTCAAGAAGACTTTACACTGTAAAGTTTACAGATCAATCAGAGAGAGGTCACCTGACTGATCTTTCCCCATCTGGGGCACCAAAATCTGAATGTGCGCTACCTGGCCTATGCCACTGTGACCCACTACTCGGATCCGACAGACCGAATGGAGAACATTTCCGACAATCGGGCACTGCCCAAAAAAGTGAAGGATCTATCACGCAACCAAATGGGTCGCGAGAGAGTGTTGTCACCATGTCGCGGAACATCACCGATCCACGAATTTGAGAGCTTGCATTCGGTTGAGAATTATTGAAGTAAATTAGGCATAAGACAGAAAACAACAGTCTGGTTGCCAACATGTTTGCTTTGTACATAAGAACGTACTGTCGTGTCTATCTCAGGTTGTGTCTTTATACACTCGTGTCGTTTGTCTGTCTGTATGTCAGTTATGAGTCGAAATACAGTCATAAGTGATAAGAGATAAGTGAACTATTACAAATCTGTCTGTCTTTTTAGTGTTACATTTCTTGAGCCTGACTGGGTTGG
>JAKIJQ010000021.1:1360000-1422500 GCA_023373905.1 Rhizoglyphus robini
GTTGTTGGGTTTGTTGCAATTCGTGCTACCATATGGTGCGTCACAGAGCGTTGAGAGAGAGAGAGAGAGAGAGAGAGAGGGCGAGAGAGAGGGCGAGAGAGAGAGAGAGAGAGAGCGAGAGAGAGAGGGCGAGAGAGAGGGCGAGAGAGAGAGAGAGAGAGAGAGAGAGAGAGAGAGAGCGAGAGAGAGAGAGAGAGAGAGACAGAGAGAGCGAGAGAGACAGAGAGAGAGAGAGAGAGAGAGAGAGAGAGAGAGAGAGAGAGAGAGAGCGAGAGAGAGGGCGAGAGAGAGAGAGAGAGAGAGAGAGAGAGAGAGAGAGAGAGAGAGGGAGAGAGAGAGCGAGCGAGAGAGAGGGGGAGAGGGAGGGAGAGAGAGGAGGGAGAGAGGGAGGGAGAGAGAAGGAGAGAGAGGGCAAGAGAGAGAGTATAACGATCAAAACAAACTCTTCCACTGGAATGCACTTACCTGAATGACGGTTCACTGATGCAATCGCGCAATCGGGTCAAAAAGTCGCTGGTTTCGATGTAATTCGTGCTACCATATGGTGCGTCATAGCGCAGAGAGACAGTGACTATGAGTTTACGATAGAAAATGGTTTGCTTTTGTGGCACTAACTGACGGTGCTCAATGGCAGATCTTGAGGTTTGAGTGATCTAGATAGTGAGACAGGTCAGAGGTTGTTGGTTGTTTTGCTGTTTGTTGTGTGTGCACAGGGAGACGAGAGAGGAGAGAGTGTAAGAGGACTGCGAGGAGCAGTGGTGCTCTGCTGCTGCTGCTGTTTAAGAGTGCACAAAAACAAAACAAACACAACCGTCACTGTGCGAAGATGCCGAAGCGGCTGCTGTGCTGTTCAGCTTCATCGTATAAACCCGAACTACGTAGTTCGTGTCGTATACGTAGTATGTCCGAATAACAGTGTGCGCACTGCCACACCCTGACAAGCGACAGCAACAACAGTGCACCACTGCAGTGTGCACTGATCGTGAGCTTTGTCTTTTTGCCTCTGCAGTACACACCGAGTCTACACACGAACCTTAACCACACACAACAGCACTCTGGCTTATCTATCTCACATTATCTTACTTTATCTCACACGATCTCTCAAACTACTAATCTACACTGAAAATCGCCAATCCGTATCACGAAGTTGATATTAAGTTGCAAATTCGTTTTCACTGTGTCCCTTTGAGTGCTGTTCGGCAACCATATGGTGTGCACCGATTGAGCGAATCCAACGAGTCGTGCGTCCGATTGCCCAATCTAGGTCTTTCAACTTGGCCTGAACTGATAATTATTCATACCAAAGTGAGTACACTCCGTTTTACTGTGTTTTAACTCGTTTTTCTGTTTTGACCGTCACCTAGCCTTCCGTAGGTTACTTCTGCTGGTACAGCGGCGGTGAGCTTTACCAACCAACTCGCGCCAGACTTGGGTAATCGATTGCAAACAGTTGAGTATTGTATTACCTATGTAAGTGCACATCTGTTTGCGTGTGTCTTGATCGTCTTGTTCTTCATTTGGAACAGTCTCAATAGTCTAAATATGGAGCAACCCGAACAACTCAATATGGAACGAGGCGAGCAATCCAATATGGTGCCCGCCATACCATCCAATTTGGACCCAGCCGAAGCACACACAGGTGTGGAACCACCGTGTCACCGTGTACTGGCGATCCCCGAAATGTTCCTCATGATCATAACGAAGTTGGAAGTGTGGGAACAGATCAAGATGAGGCGCGTTTGCTCCAGCTGGAAGACCAAAATTGAAGACCAGATCATGAACAGAGAACCTATAACTTGCTTGATGATCAATGTAAAGGACGCTCTTGTTGGGGAATTGCATCTGTTGGAACAAGAGCCACGGCGTGTACAGACATGGCAACCGAATGCGAGCATACGCAGAATGCAATTTGAGTTTGCCTATAGAAAGCCAGATAATGCCTCATCCAGACAGGCACAGATCACAATCAGCGATCGAGCATTCAACGGGGACACCACCAAGGCACTTGGTGCTCTATTCTCGAAGATTCAAACACTGATCGTCTACTGGGACACTGACGATAGCGAAAAGAATATTGAAGTTTTGTTTGAGATGATGATTCTGATGTGCAGTAAGTTGACTTCTTTTGGATTCATCATGTCGGGCAGTATGTACAACATGCAAGTTCTGCCAAAGATTTGTTCCGCAATCAACACACACGGCAGACCTCTAGAGCAGCTGCACCTAATGGTGCCTAATGGTGGTAGTATTGAAGATGAACAATACCGAGGACTTGTTGAAATACATCCAATTATTGGCGAGTTGGAGAAGGCCACTGAGATGGTGACCAACTTTAGCTTGTCTAGCATATGGCACAATTACCTTGCTCATGTGGGCAAACTTGGTGCCAAGAGTAACACTCCACTGGACAGTCTGAGCTTACACCCAAAAGTGGCGACAGATGTCATTAAGGATCTAAGAAGCGCAAAGGACAAATTCGTTTCGGTGAAACGATTACAATTGGTCGAAATCAGCAGACTGAAAGATGTGCAAAAGGTGGTTAAGTTCTTCCCAAAAGTAGAGCAACTGCATCTGACCTTCGACGAGCCAAGCGGGGTAAGCGACAGAAAGTTCTGAAAGAGCTCTCTCTCTCTCTCTCTCTCTCTCTCTCTCTCTCTCTCTCTCTCTCTCTCTCTCTCTCTCTCTCTCTCTCTCTCTCTTCTCTCTCTCGCCCTCGCCCTCTCTCTCTCTCGCCCTCTCTCTCTCACTCTCTCTACTCTCTCTACTCTCTCTCTCGCCCTCTTTCTCTCTCTCTCTCTCTCTTTCTCTCGCCCTCACTCTCTCTCGCCCTCTCTCTCTCTCTCTCTCTCTCTCTCTCTCTCTCTCTCTCTCTCTCTCTCTCTCTCTCTCTCTCTCTTCTCTCTCTCGCCCTCGCCCTCTCTCTCTCTCTCGCGCTCTCTCTCTCTTTCTCTCTCTCTACTCTCTCTACTCTCTCTCTCTCGCCCTCTTTCTCTCTCTCTCTCTCTCTCTTTCTCTCGCCCTCACTCTCTCTCGCCCTCTCTCTCTCTCTCTCTCTCTCTCTCGCCCTCTCGCCCTCTCTCTCTCGCCCACTCTCTCTCTCGCCCTCTCTCTCTCTCTCTCTCTCTCTGTCTCTCCCTCTCCCTCTCTTTCCTTCTCTATAACATCATCAATCTCTCTCAATCATACTATGAGTAACCGATGACATGTGTCCACTACACCAAATTTAGTTTCACTATGTTCCCTTCCACTCGCTTCACTCGATAGTGCATCACTATACTTAGAGACTGCTGTATGTTCGTCTTCTTCATTCTGCCTGATACGCTTTTTTGTGTTGGTGACTATCGTGAATGTTTAAACCATCATCGATCGAAGTCTCATAGTTTGGTCAGCTTTTGTCATTAGCTCTGTGAACGTGTGACAGTGTATGTGACTTTGTGAGTGAGGAAAGTTCTAGACTTGACGAAAACAGTCGACTCGTACGATATATAAAGACGACTGATTGTGTGACCAGTTCAGTATGTCGTTTAATTTCGCGATGTGCAGTGCTCCTCTCCCTCTCTAACGAATCTTCTCCATTTCCGGCTCTCAACTCATTCTCATTCAAACGACGGTTCAGTGCTTAGAACCTCGCCATACCTTTTCTCATCCCCTGTCAACTTCATTGTACCTCCACGATGACCTCAACCTAGGATTCTGTAAGTGACTATTTGTTGTGTTCTTTTCCTTGGTGATTTTTGTCTATCATTGGGTTTCCTTTTATTCGTTCCATCGAATTGTTCCTGATTGTGTTTGTCTGTCTGCCTATGTTGACTCTGTCTCATTCTCCACTATGTTACCAGACATTGTCACTCTGTCTGCTGTAACTGCACTTGATCACTGATTTCTGTCTCACCACACTCGGTGACTACACTCCGCAGCCTCACTTAACTTCATTCAGTTACCTCACTTGCTAATTGAAATCTTTAGTTTTGCCTCGTCTCTCCCTTCAGGTGGATGATGAATATTTGTACACCACATGATCCTGATGGCAAACTATGGTCCTGGTTTTGTGCTCACCTGCACACATGCTCGTTTTTGTTGTTTGATTTGGTAATCAACAAACGTTCGTAGACATCGCCACAAGATGTCCTGATGGGAAACTATGGTCCTGCTTTTGTGCTAACATGCACACACGCCCTTTTTTGTTGTTTGATTTTGGAAAAATTCAAACTTCGGATCACCACCACCGTCATCATCAACTTTATCATCTGATCATGGAATTCGGTAAGTGCATATTTGTTCATTATTACTATCGTTTGTTCTGTCTCGCACTCTAACCACCATCTCCATTTGTACTTTGTAACTCCGGTGACATGCTTTCACCACTATGCCATCACAGCCTTCAACACAAGTCAACTTTCTCTTCGGGCATCAAGACCCAGACTCCGGTCTTGGTGCCCACTATGGCCAACATACTTCTAACGTTCGTTCTGGTTGGCGCCCAATGCTATGCCATGCCACAATGGCCTGATCTATCTGGGCAAAGTCAAGACAGCCCTACAATGCTTTCATGGGCAGTCGGGTTGAGGCCCAAACTATGTTTGAAATTGCACAAGTGTGCCGCAATGGTGATTGGCATGGAATTGCGGCTATGCCACAATGGCCTGGTCTATCTGGGCAAAGTCAAGACAGCCCTACAAGGCTTTCATGGGCAGTCGGGTTGAGGCCTAAACTATGTTTGCCATTGCACAAGTGTGCCGCAATGGTGATTGGCATGGAATTGCGGCTATGCCACAATGGCCTGGTCTATCTGGGCAAAGTCAAGACAGCCCTACAAGGCTTTCATGGGCAGTCGGGTTGAGGCGCAAACTATGTTTGCCATTGCACAAGTGTGCCGCAATGGTGATTGCCATGGAATTGCGGCTATGCCACAATGGCCTGGTCTATCTGGGCAAAGTCAAGACAGCCCTACAATGCTTTCATGGGCAGTCGGGTTGAGGCCCAAACTATGTTTGCCATTGCACAAGTGTGCCGCAATGGTGATTGGCATGGAATTGCGGCTATGCCACAATGGCCTGGTCTATCTGGGCAAAGTCAAGACAGCCCTACAATGCTTTCATGGGCAGTCGGGTTGAGGCCCAAACTATGTTTGCCATTGCACAAGTGTGCCGCAATGGTGATTGGCATGGAATTGCGGCTATGCCACAATGGCCTGGTCTATCTGGGCAAAGTCAAGACAACCATTCAAGGCTTTCTTGGGCATTCGGGTTGGCACCCAAACTATGTTTGCCATTGCACAAGTGTGCCACAATGGTGATTGTCATAGAACTGCGGCTATGCCACAATGGCCTGGTCTATCTGGGCAAAGTCAAGACAACCATTCAAGAATTTCTTTGGACCTCAGGTTGGCGCCCAAACGATGGTCGCCATTGTGCAAGAGTCCCCAACAGATGATAGCAGGCAACCGTAAAGAGGTCAAACCGAAGTTATATGTAAAGGTGAGTCCCCAGAATAGAGAATGTCTATTGTTTAGTATTGTGTTTATGTTGTCTATTGTTTTTTCCTCTTCCCCTACAGGTCGTATTCTACTATCCATCCACGAAGTGCTCACCTACCTGCAATTGCAACCTCGGCATGGAACCTTACATCAAGTCGCCAAAAGAGGCCAAACCGTAGTTATCGGCAAAGGTTAGTCACCAGAAAAGGGAATGTCTATAGTTTTTGTATTGTATTTATCCGGTCTATTGTTAATATTATTCTTTTATCAGCACAATCACTATCACTTATCTGTTGTTTACCCCTCTCCACCTACAGGCCGTATTTTTCTCTCCATCCACGGAGTGCTCTACCTGCAAGAAGTTCACACTTGCAAGTGCAATCTCAACATGAAATTCTACATAAGGTCGCCAAAACAAGTCAAACCGTAGTTACCAACCGGCAAGTTGCCTACACCTGCAAATGCAACCTAGACATGGACCTCTTAAAAATGGGTTACATGTATCGGCAACGCTCGCCTGCCTACAAGAGCCTTGTTATTTGATTTCGTAATCACATTCATTTTGTAATTTAACAAACACCAATAAAAGTTATTACTAATTTAATGACACTCTGAACTTAATGAGATTAATTTGTTCCTGTGTGCTGTGCGATCACAAGTTTTGCCACCGTTGAGTTGGTGGTGGTGACACTCTTATGAGTGATTTAGTGAGTATGATTTGTTCGGAGTGCCGCACGGTCAACCCATTGTTGTGTTCACCCGATGGCTTCAACTTCTCTGGCCAAATGGCTGCCTACGTAATCACTCGCTCAAAGTGTTACTTTGAACTCAGTCCTGTCGCAAATGATGGTGTGGTCGGCCTGTGTTGCCTTCCCAAACAGTCATCATCACTGGGTTGGCCGTTAAAGTGAGTGAGATGTGTGCTCGTGTATGGTAAAGAACAAAGTCGACAGATGCACTGTGAGAGATGTGACTCGGCTCAACTGTATCGATGTGTAACCACCGCCATTATCATCACCACCACTGTCATGTAGTGTGTGCCTGTCAGGTCAAATTGAGTTCAGACTACTCAATGGCACACCGACAGAATAGTGCTGTGTGGTGGTGGCGTGGTAATGCCACTGTTTTGGTGCATCTAGTTTACTCATCTGCATTGGAGTAGGATCTGCATTTGCTGTGGAACAAGCAAGACTTGATGGCCTGGTTTGTGATAGTAATGGTAATGGTAATGGTGATGGTGCAGATGGTTACTCGTGGTCGGTCGTCCGTGGCTCATCATTACACTGTCCGCACTAGAACCATTCAGTTGCATTCCCATTGATTGCTACACTTGTGCCGTTGCTGTTGATGGTGGTGGCAGTGGATACATTCTGTTGGTGTGCCAGAGGCAGCACTGTTGGCTAGACTTTGATTCGCAGATATTCTGCATCTTTCTAGATCTCGTATCATATCAACAATTTATAATCTCTCTCTCTCTCTCTCTCTCTCTCTCTCTCTCTCTCTCTCTCTCTCTCTCTCTCTCTCTCTCTCTCTCTCTCTCTCTCTCTCTCCTCCCTCTCTCTCTCTCCCTCCCTCTCTCTCTCACTCCCTCTCTCACTCTCTCCTCTCTCACTCGCCTCTCTCTCTCACTCTCTCTCTCTCTCTCTCTCACTCTCACTCTCGCCTTCTCTCTCACCATCACTTGCCCTCTCTCTCGCCCTCTCTCTCTCTCTCTCTCTCTCTCTCTCTCTCTCTCTCTCTCTCTCTCTCTCTCTCTCTCTCTCTCTCTCTCTCTCTCTCTCTCTCTCTCTCTCTCTCTCTCTCTCTCTCTCTCTCGCCTTCTCTCTCGCCATCACTTGCCCTCTCTCTCGCCCTCTCTCTCGCCCCTCTCTCTCTCTCTCTCTCTCACTCACCCACTCACTCACTCACTCACTCCAGCCGCAGCAGTGTACACAAAGTTGGTCTGATGAAAGTAACCACCGAGTTAGTCCCGCCAAGTGTTGCCCGTGTCTAGGCCAATGTTGGTGATGTTTTGGTTAGTTTTGGTTGATATCCGTAGAAGAAGATACCCGTACAATCTGAAGCCAACACGATACCCTTTGTCTATTATTTATTTACAGTCAGTACAAGAATACAATCATAATGTTTGTCATACAACTTAAGTTTACAGCATTCGAATGAGTGTGAGTGAGTGTGTTAGTTTAGTTAGCGAATTGACAGAGGAGTGTGAATCACTTTGGACAGTGTTGACCTTTGACCTGGGTAATGCCAAACAAGGGTGAGAAGATGTCAGCCAATACAAATCCATTGAGGTGTGCCTTCGCCATGGCACAGTTGGCGCACTTCAATGCAGAGTGGTGAGCGCACAGGTAGGTCAATCGATGGTCATCTACCTTGAAGACAGTGCTGTCCTGTTGGACCGGCTTGTGGTTGTCATACTCCTTCAGGTGAATCCAGACAGAAGTGAGCCGAAACAGCTTCAACTTCCACACCAAGTCAAGCTTCAGCTGGTCAGATTTGGCCTGGCACCAGGTGAGCACATCACGGGTTTGAGCGTACTCATCGTCGGGAATGCACACCCAGGCGGTGTCACAGTGAGTGTTGTCACTGTTCGAGTGCAAAAAGAAGTGCACAGTGCGAAGCATAGTCATCGTGTCCGGGCACTTGTAGTCGCCCAATTTGATTTCATGATACTTGGTGAGAGCAGTCACTTGGTCAAAAGAGGGAATGAGCTCCTTGCGCTCTACCAGAGAGTGGAACTCAGCGGAAATGCCATTTTTGACCGAATATCTCACCAAACCGATCTCGGCAGGGATGCACTTGCCAGGTGTGTGCAGAAAGACATTACTAGATGCGATAGTGAACATGGGCAGGGTTGGGTATTGTCCGAAAAAGTCAAACAGGTCGAAGAACTCGTCATTCGAATCGGTACTCTTCTGCAGCTTGTCGAATAGGAACATCTCCGATGCAGTCAAGTCGTGCCAAACATCTTTGGTTTGATCGCAAAATGCATCCCATTCTGACTCCAATTGCCGTTTCAGTTCGGTGATCTGCATGTCCACCACTGAAGGTTCGTCATCCGAAGTAGAAGAAGAAAATGAGGAGATGGGTTTAGCTGGAGGAGCCATCACGATAGAAGGAGTACTGGTTAAGGTGGAGGTGGTGGTGGTGGTGGGCAACAGCTGACGGCGAGTGACCAGTGTGGATTAGAAGAGAGAGTAACCACCAAAGAACGTTAGCTTCTGAACGAGTGGGCTAATAGGATGAAACTGTCAGTCCTGTACGTTCATCAACGAAAAACGCTAACAACCAACTTCACTCAACATTAGACACTAGTGTGGTCAAGTACAGTGGCAGTCGCACAGGCAGTACACGAACTTTATGAAAGTTGCACACGAATGGACAGTTTGAACTTTTCAGACTTTAGTAGGCCAAATGGAGATTGATGAAGCAGCAGCAGCAGTTGCAGTCAGTCAATGGTCAAGTAATCAGTGGTCAACGGTCAAAGAACACAGCTTAATCAGGGCACATTTACTCAATTATGGTTTTGATGGTCGACTCTGACTAGAAAAGTGACAATGATGACCGTAACTAGGTAGTGGAATGGTTTTTAACTTTTATTGAGTTTAAGTGTTGTTCGTGGCATGCAACAGTCATGTCTTTCAACTGATTATACTGACGAAATGCCAAATGAAACGTGGTAGAAATGCTGATGCAGTTTGGGCTTGTGCTTGCCCGTAGAGTTTGTTATGATTTGGTTGATTTGGTGTGTGTGTGCCATTATCGGTGATCATCGACACACACAGGTCCTAACATACACACAGAAAAAATGAATCGAATCAACAGTTTCAATTGGCAAAACTCAACTTATCCTTCTCAGTTTGGTGTGTGCACATTCGTAAGCACAAGAATACATTCAATCGTCATTGTATTTGGTTGTGGTGTCGATTAATTAAGTGCAAAAGTGAGGGATAGTGCTGTGCCAACTTTTGTGCCACTTTCGCTAGTGCAACATTTGCACAACCGAACATGAGAGAGCGAGAGAGAGTGAGAGAGAGAGAGAGAGAGAGAGAGAGAGAGAGAGAGAGAGAGAGAGAGAGAGAGAGAGAGAGAGAGGGTGAGAGAGAGAGAGAGAGAGAGAGAGAGAGAGAGAGAGAGAGAGAGAGAGAGAGAGAGAGAGAGAGAGAGAGAGAGAGAGAGAGGGAGAGAGAGAGAAAAAAAGATTATTTTCTGCTTGCTGCTAGACAATTTATTGATTATTAATTTATGATCTCATATTCAAGTAATCGTGTGACACTCGATAATCACAGTTTGACCATGCGGACGAGTTCGACAGCCGCTTCATGTGACCATTTGGCTAAAGAATGTAATGCAGGGAAGCACTGCAATCAAACGCCGACCAGTGTGACTGTGCAGACGGATTCGACTGTCATTGCGAGTGCAGGTGCATGTTATTGAAGGGAGTCAACGGACAAGATGGCGTCAACTTCTTTCAAACGGTCATACATTTCCGAACTGCTGATCAATCGTCGGGGCCTCAGACCTAAACCAACCATTTGAATCTTTCGATAGTCATATCTTTAGCCGGAAACGAAAAAAGAATTGGGACCTTTTCCGTTAAGGTTCGAATGGAATCGATGGATAAGCCCGAGATGCATCAGCTGCATCCCGCCTTTGGCTTTCAAACTGGAGCGAATATATCGCAACAAGAAGCAGTCACTTACCGAAGCCGATGTTGAGGCCAGCGTTGAGAACTGGTGAAGGAAAAGGTTGGATGGAGAGGGAGAAGTGACTTTACTGTTTAAGCAAACAACACACTGAACAGGGCACACGATCAGCAGCCTTTATATATCGTCCAAGTCGACTGTTCTTGTCAAGTCTAGAACTTTTCACACTCACAAAGTTCATGCACTTCCACACAGAGACGCAGTCAGAAGACTAAAATAATGGTTTTGATGATTGCTCGACTCGATGATGCTGAATTGTTTGTAGTGTGAAATGAAGTGACAATGAGAGCGCGTTTTGTGTGTGGGACCTGAACGTTTCGGGTCCGGTGACACTGACCAGCCATTGGTGTAAGTGTTCAATCTTATTGACTTACTGACAAGTAAGATCTGGAGGTGGTGATGGTTGATTGGTTTTGTCGATGATGTCAAGAGATGAAGTTGAAAGGTGGAACACAAGTGAAGAAAGTGAAACAAGCACATGAGTTGAAATCGTACACTGCATGTAAAAGAATAATCATAACAACAGATGTTAACTAACCTTTGAGAATCCATTAAAGGTGATGGTGATGGTTGGTTGGTGATGATGTGATGGCTATTAGGTCGATTCATGCGATAAGTTGATGGAACAAGTGAAGATGAAGGTAGACCTAGGGAGTGAGTGACCGAACCAGACTATCCAGGGCGAGAGAGAGAGAGAGAGAGAGAGAGAGAGGGCGAGATAGAGAGAGAGAGACTTGGTGAAAGAGAGAGAGAGAGAGAGAGAGAGAGAGAGAGAGAGAGAGAGAGAGGGCGAGAGAGAGAGGGCGAGAGAGAGAGAGAGAGGGCGAGAGAGAGAGAGAGAGAGAGAGGGCGAGAGAGAGAGGGCGAGAGAGAGAGGGCGAGAGAGAGAGAGGGCGAGAGAGAGAGGGCGAGAGAGAGAGGGCGAGAGAGAGAGAGGGCGAGAGAGAGAGAGAGAGAGAGAGAGAGAGAGAGAGAGAGAGAGAGAGAGAGAGAGAGAGAGAGAGAGAGAGAGAGAGGAGAGAGAGAGAGAGAGAGAGAGAGAGAGAGAGAGAGAGGGCGAGAGTGAGAGAGGGTGGGCGAGAGAGAGAGAGAGAGAGAGGGCGAGAGAGGGCGAGAGAGAGAGAGAGAGAGAGAGGGCGAGAGAGAGAGAGAGAGAGAGAGAGAGAGAGAGAGGGCGAGAGAGAGGGCGAGAGAGAGGGCGAGAGAGAGAGAGAGCGAGAGAGAGGGCGAGAGAGAGAGAGAGAGATAGAGAAAGAGAGGGCGAGAGAGAGAGAGAGAGAGGGAGATAGAGAGATAGAGAGATAGAGAGAGAGAGAGAGAGAGAGAGGGCGAGAGAGAGAGAGGGTGGGCGAGAGAGAGAGAGAGAGAGAGAGAGAGAGAGAGAGAGAGAGAGAGAGAGAGAGAGAGAGAGAGAGAGAGAGAGAGAGAGGGCGAGAGAGAGAGAGAGAGAGAGAGAGAGAGAGGGCGAGAGAGAGGGCGAGAGAGAGAGAGAGAGAGAGAGAGAGAGAGAGAGAGAGATGGGGAGAGATAAACGGTCTTTATTAGTTCAAAACTAACCAAAGAAGGAGCTGCTCACAAAACTAGTGAGTTGCCTTACGACACAGCATAGTAATCAATCTGATAAGACAATAGTTACATACATGAAATTTGAGGGTTACAAAAATGAATACTGTAAAACAATGTGAATACTGTAAGTGGTGTAAATACTGTAAATATAAGTCAAACAAAAATGTCTAGCCATAAATGTGAAAGTGAATCATACGCACTGAACATGACAAAACTGTCTCAGCTAACTCGGGTAGTGCTTTCTTATCCAAATGGAACCTGTCGAAGAAGTCGACCATTTGGGTACTCACAGTCCCTCGCGCTCCCATCCATAATCCAATGACCTCGCAGTCACGATTCTCGATTATCGGATACTTCTTGCATAGGTCGTCGTAACAGCTCTCGTAAATTGCTTGCTTCTCCTCTTGAACTTCTTTGCCAACATCGTGGTTGTCTTCCCATCGTACAGTCGGGTCTATGATGTAGACCTTGTCAGAGTTGGCCTCGAATGCGAGGATGTCCACAAATCGATTGGCACCATCCCCGTCCTTGCAGTACAGCTCGACAATACAGGTGAACCCTTTGGCGCGAAGTAGAGCAGCAAGTGACTCCTTGACCTTGTTGTGGCGTTGAATGCGGCGTTCGTCGTTAAAGTAGCAGGCACCGAGGACGTGTCCAGGGGTTTCTTTCTCTCTGCGGGTTGCAGTTGTGCAACGACGGAAAAGGTTCGATGTCTGAGCTACATTTCCAGCTACACCGGGAACTCCCAACAGGTTGGCGTAACCTGTACTCAGCTTGATGGCGGCGGTCCATTCTGAGCCGGATAGAGTATTCTTGTCGTAGACGAAGGCGTTTCCTTTCGGGTATTCTTTGAAGTGTTGTATACCGCAACCTTGCCACTGCTGGGTGCTCCAGAAGGCGAAAGTTAGTTAGCGCAGTGCGTTTCGAAGTTGACGTGCAGTATAGCCTACGAGTTGAGTTGGTGGATCACACATGTTGCCAAGTTCCTGAATACAGATGGCCATTTCTTGCTCGCAGTTGTAGACCTCGTGAAAAAAGTCCATCAGGAACAGTGGACAAGCGCTTCGCCATCGCAAAGTGCTGAAGGAGAAATTCCCACTCACATTTGATCATGCCCAATCCACGATACTTCCTGGGCGAGTAGATCATACTGGTCGACGCCTGCTTAGGTAAACCAATGATGTCCTTCACACTGGTGCGGATGATCTTGTCGAGCAGTCGGAGAGTGTCCTTGTTGACCTTGCGAAGAGGTGCTGCTTGTAGAGGAAACACCAATCTGGGCAAAACGTATTGGTTAAAGATGTTGAGTTTTTGGTCCCGGTTGAGCAGAGGCGAGACTTCGACGTTCTTTGCGCACTCCTTGAAGTTAGCAACTGTATTGTGGTCGAAGATAAGTTCGTTGTTGAAGGTGTGACCGAGGTATCGAATCACCTCCTTCTCGTGGATACACTTGATGCTCATGTCGTCGATGATCAGGTTTCCTGGGGCCAACTTGCCCTTCTTGATGTTGATAGCTACACTCTTCTTGGGGTTTACCTCCAATCCAATGACCTGAAACCGCTCGCGGGTCAGTTGCACAATTCGTCGAGCATCCTCTTCCGAACCAGCCGTCACGGCCTGGTCATCAGCAAATCCAGTGAGTGCGAGTGAGTCATGTCCTTCAGACAGTTGGTATCCATAGCGGTTGGCAAATTCAGGTTCGCAGATCTCTTGGTAGATGAAGTTGATTGCGAGATTAAAAAGGATCGGTGAAAGTGGTCCACCTTGAGGGACTGATCGGTTGACTTTGATCGGTTCGGATCGAGCAGTGCCTATATCGATGCGGATGGAGTTGCTCTGCAACAGAGACATGATGAGGCGTTGAAGATTGTTGGAGACACCTTGCGACTTGAGACTACGCTCAATGTGATCATGACCAATGTGATCGAAGGCCTTAGAGATGTCCAAAAAGACGACAACGCAGTCAGTCTTCTCCTCCTTCGCTTTCATAAGGCAGGCGTTGATGAGTTTAGCATTGAGATGACATCCAGGGACGCCCACAACGAAGCCACGTTGGTTGATGTTCAGGTCGATCTGGTCACGCAAGTGTTTGTCTAAAACTCGCTCAATGATCCGTCGTAGAACCGAGTAAATAGTGATCGGACGCCAGTTGGTTACATCCTCAAGGTCACCGTCCTTTGGGATGAGCACGGACTTGCCCTCGCAGAGTCCGGACGGGACCACTCCTTGTGCCAGCATAATCGAAATGACGCGTTGAATGATGTTACCAATGTTGAGCTTGCGAATAGTCTTGACTAGAACTCGATCGTAACCAGGAGACGTGTCGATACTAATCGCTCGTATTGCACTGTTCACATCCTCGACCGACACGCTGATGTCCTCTTTGGTATCACTGGAAGGGTAGTGGTCAAGTTTGCGATCGTTGCTCGTTTCGAATATCGACTCGAAGTGATTCTGGAGGCTCTCAATCGGGATCTTGCAAGCACCCTTGTTAGACTTGCCAGACATGATCTCTTGAGCTATCTGCCTGCGTTGGTAGTTGTACTTGTATTGCGCCAATTCCCAACGGTACTGTTGACGTCGGCGTTTTCGGGCATTCTTAGCCGTGCGTTGTGGATTAGTGGAGCGGGCGTATTTGGCATTGACGATCGAATTAGAGTTGTTTACCTTCTTCTTCTGCCGCTTGCGGTAGTACTTGACCGCTGGATGTACAGGACCAGGAAGATGTTCAGTTGCCTCGAAGAGGAACTTTTGGAACTCGCAGAATTTGGTGTCGAAGTATTCGGAACCATAATGATCAAAGTTGTTGTAGAGCGTGTCGAAAACATTGAACCAGATATTGCACTCGGCCGAGAGGTTCTTGTGTGCCGGATCGGCGGGTGCGGGGTTGTCACCGGGATTGTCGGTCTCCTGGATTCCGTGAGCAGCTTGGTATCTGGCAACTCTTGCATCGTTGTGCTGCACTGGGTGAGCACTGGCCAGATGGGGGTTGAGCCCATGTTGATCCTTGAATAATCGTGGACAGTATGGACATTTCAACTGTGCTGATGTTGATGGTTGTTGGGAGTCAACGACGTATGGTACTGTTGGTTGAGGTTGAACCGATACGGGAGAGAGATGGCTCACCAGTGAGAGCAATGGTACAGTTCGAGGAGGTGTTGCTGGTACTACAGGAACTGGTGCCGGTACTGCAGGAGCTGGTGCTGATGTTGATGTTGGTGCTGGTGTAGATGGCGGTGGAGCACGGTATGGTTTCTTTTTGGATGCCTCCTTTTCCATTTTTTCGCGATCGCGATATGCCGAGTGAAGAGGACAAGCATGATTTGATATTATTTGTGATATGTGGTTTCGTACACCGTGCTCGCTCTTCAGCACACTGGGGCAGCCAGCGACGGGACACACTACTGGCATTGTGCAAACTCAGCGCAACGCGTGAGTGCACACATGCGCAGACGGCAACAGGCAGCACACAGACCAAAACAAACCGGACAAAAATGAAGAATCGGGCTTTTCGGACAGAATATACTCGGGAAATTCACAAAATCGATGGGAAAAGTACTTGGTGAGGTGGCAGAGTCGAAATCAAATCATCGATGGTAAAAAAGATACGTGACGAAAAAAGAAAACACTCAAAACATGATGTGCGGTGCTTGAGTTGGCGTGGAAAAATCGTTTTTCGTGTTTTCGTATCGTAGATCGATGGAACACATGCAAAATGCACATCAATAGATTCAGGGAGCTTAGCTGCTTCCAACAATGTAGGATACTAGGGTAGATTCGAGCAACTGCCACCGAAAAGAGGAAAATACAAAACAATAATACGGAGCACGATGTGCACACGACTGAGACGAGAGAGAGGGAGGGCGAGAGAGAGGGCGAGAGAGAGAGGGCGAGAGAGAGAGAGAGAGTGATAGAGAGAGAGAGATAGAGAGAGAGAGGGCGAGAGAGAGAGAGAGAGAGAGGGGGAGATAGAGAGATAGAGAGATAGAGAGAGAGAGAGAGAGGGCGAGAGAGAGAGAGAGGGCGAGAGAGAGAGAGAGAGAGAGAGAGAGAGAGAGAGAGAGGGACGAGAGAGAGGGCGAGAGAGAGAGGGCGAGAGAGAGAGAGAGAGAGAGAGAGAGAGAGAGAGGGCGAGAGGAGAGAGGGTGGGCGAGAGAGAGAGAGAGAGAGAGAGGGCGAGAGAGGGCGAGAGAGAGAGAGAAAGAGAGGGCGAGAGAGAGAGAGAGTGGGAGATAGAGAGATAGAGAGAGGGCGAGAGAGAGAGAGGGCGAGAGAGAGAGAGGGTGGGCGAGAGAGAGAGAGAGAGAGAGAGAGAGAGAGAGAGAGGACCATCCTGAACGAGATCTTACTGCATAATTACAGTGAATCGCTAAGATCGATCTCCTTTTAAAGAAGACATCGAGCTTTCTAATTGGTCAAAGTGTAGCACCTTATTCATTGTGCAGTGCAAGTGGATAAGTAGGACCAACACGTTGGTCAACGAGTGATCTGATTGGTTGAAAAGCTGCGCCCCAATGATTGTGTAGATGGCGACGATGGCGCGTGTGTCGCCCAACCAATCATAGCTGTGCCAATGCATACTCACACCCATGCCTGCACCGTCACAACTCTAACTCACCGTTTGGTTTGCCTGGCAATACAAAGGGCCCGCTCAACAATCATGGTGAACATTGAGGCACTGCCTGGGATCTTCATTGAAGACGACAAATACAATCAAACCGGAGTCATGGTGAAAATTGGGGCAGTGATCTCATTGGACAAGACACAACCAGTCCGCCATTTCACTTCCACAGCTCACTCCAACAGTGGCAACTGCATTTTAGTCACTGTCCATCGACCTAATTGGCTACAAATGGACCAATGCGACAGTGGTCTGGCCAGTCTTGTCTGGTTTGTCTGTCTGAGAGCACAATCTCCACGGTCATCTTGTCAACGTGATCGAGCGATAATAGAACACACAATATAGTTAGAATCGATTGTTGCCCGTTTATTACGTCGTTTTTAAATTGAAATGTTACATATTGTTTGATTGATCACACACACACAACTGAACTGAGAGACTAAACACTAAAGTGGAGAACGTTTCAAGAATGATCCGAGAGTAGTCAAAAGTGACAAAAGATGCCAAAACTAGTATAATTGAACAAAGGATTATTCAGATTAGAACATACTTTTTCCTTTTATAATCTTCCCCTTCATCGACCAAAAGTTCCTCGCTCTCTTCGGCCGGTTCCTCCGCGTAAACCGGTCCTCCACAACATTGAGAAGCAGCAATGCTGGTCCAACTTCACTTTCATTTGTGCGAAATGGTTCTTCTGGTGTTTCACGTTTCCAGTAAGTTTTGCCCAACTGCGGGAGTCTTTAAAATTGAAAGACAAAAGTTGCGTGAATCCGTTAAGAAGTGGAATAAATTCCAAAATGTTGATTGGATATCTATCCTGTCCAATGATGGTCAAGTGCTGCACGTTTGGCAGCATAGCAGACAGAATGGCAATAAAGTGGAGAGCAGTGCCATAGCCAGTGTGGTCCACATCCATCGGTTGTCCCTCATCATCTATCAACTGCGCTTGGCGTTTAGCCTGATTGAAAGCATAAGCAGAGAGCACAAGAGTGCGCACACAGGTCCATGGCGCGTCTCGACTTATGATAGCGCGATCCCAAAAAGCATCGTGCAAGCCATCATCATAAAAGTTGAAACCAATGTGCAGTTCGTTCAACTGGGCCAGTCCAGAAATGGCATAAATCGCCTTCACAGAGAAATCGGTCTTCTAAAAAGGATGACAAAACGGTTAAACAACTTTGAGGGTGAGGGCGAGGGGGGAGAGGGCGAGAGAGAGAGAGAGAGAGAGAGAGAGAGGAGAGAGAGAGAGAGAGAGAGAGAGAGAGAGAGAGGGGCGAGGGGCGAGGGGCGAGGGTGAGGGCGAGGGGGAGAGAGAGCCAGAGAGAGAAAGAGGGCGAGAGAGGGCGAGAGAGGGCGAGAGAGGGCGAGATAGGGCGAGAGAGAGAGAGAGTGAGAGTTGGAGAGTGAGAGAGTGAGAGAGTGAGAGAGGGCGAGAGAGGGCGAGGGTGAGGGCGAGGGGGGAGAGAGAGAGAGAGGGCGAGGGTGAGAGAGGGCGAGAGAGGGCGAGGGTGAGGGCGAGGGAGAGAGAGAGAGAGGGCGAGGGTGAGATAGGGCGAGAGAGGGCGAGAGAGTGAGAGAGAGAGAGAGTGAGAGTGAGAGAGAGGGCGAGGGTGAGGGCGAATGGGAGAAAGAGAGAGAGAGAGAGAGAGAGAGAGAGAGAGAGAGAGAGAGAGAGAGAGAGAGAGAGAGAGAGGGCGAAGGCGGGGGAGAGAGAGAGAGGGCTAGGTCAAGGAAGACAACATACCGAACTCAACAAACGCAAATGCTGCAATTTAGGAGCAAATTTAGTTAGGCGATTTATAGCCAAATTGCTTTCATACTGTGTATCGTCCAAGTCTATACACAAATGGGTAAGTCCTGGGAGCCAACTTGGATAGCCCTCCTTAAAAATCATAGGTTTTACGGAACCGACTAAGTAATCCTCGATGAACCAAAGACGTGTGCATTTTGGGTTCAAATACTGTGGCAGAATGTTGTCCGAAACACTGGAAGCATACACATTGCTCAAATTAACAGAAAAATGCTCAAGTTGTCGCAAGGTTGGTTGCATCAGTTCCATGGAGTTGACGTACAATTCTTCCAAGGACGACTTGCTATCGAGCCAATCCATATCGAGATGGGTGAGTGCAGTCATACTGTTGATTCTGTTAGCCAAGTCAGTGCTGTCCAATTTCAGTGGGCCATCTGCGTCTACCATCAGCGAGAAATGGGTTATTTTGCCTGTCCAGCAGTTTGTCAGCTCCAAATAGTGCTGACTGATGACGAGCTGAGTCACGCTTGGATAGTATGCCTCAAGCATTGAGGCACGTAGCTTGGCTTGTGGCGCCAGTTGTATGTAGACGGCCTTGTCCAGGTCGATTGCACCAAAGAAGCGAGCATTCAACTTTTCAAAGATGTCGAGTTTGTCCAAATCATCAAAATGCACCAAACAAAGCGTCTTGACCTTCTCTGGAGCGGAAATGCGGAGATACTCTGCTTGCCATTGTTCACAGACTCTACGCCAATTACGCAAATGGTTTGGGTTTTGGGCGTAAATCAACTCCATGAGATGTCGAAAAGCATCATATGTAAGAGTCAGCATCTCCGGGGAATTGCGCAAATCCTATTACAAAGCAATATGCAACGACAATGGTAAGTACAAAGTGAGTTACACGACTGCATTGAGATCACTTACCCGTACGACTTGTCGTTGTTGTTGGTCAGCTGGAGCGTCCATCCTGGTAGAGATCGAATGATAGTGACTGACAAATGAGAAATGAGAGCTTCAATGCAGAAGAGAACACGAGGTCACTGTAATGCCAAATGTCACGGAGCGAAACTTCGAGAGCGACTGCCAAGCAAACAGTGAGAGTGGACTATTCCGATACCGAGCACACAAGCCCGAGCGAGCGAGATGCCACACAAAGGTGGAAATAGGCTGCTGAGTTCGGTGTGATGGCAGATAAATACCGAAAATATTCTGCAAAAAAGCAATTATCCAATAAATCATATTCACTTCAAAAAATGCATACCAAATTGCGTGAAACTAAATGAGGCGAGAAATCATATTTATAATTCAAACGTTGCTCTTTTTGAAGATAGAGGACGCTAAGTTTTTTGGATGCTTTGGAGAAATTAGATTTACAGTTGAACACGAAGTAGTCCAGTCACTCTGGCATGCCTAACGCGCAAACGATCACGACTGATTGGCGAGGAAGAGGAGAAGAGAGGTGAGTAGAGCGAAGTGGTAGCGCTGTTATTAATTTCGTAAGCCACCGAGGCTGCACTCGACCGTGCTCAGTGCTGTTCGGTGCTGTGAGCGCGCTCGGATGGCAGGCACTCGGTGGTCACGTACGCCGTTAGTGTGTGTATGATGTGTGCCAACCTACTCCTCCTCAGCCTTCTCACCCTCTCAACAGTACAACGCATGCGCACGATTCTGCGCGCTCTGTTGGCCTACTTCTCTACCTTCCACTGTACAACGAACACGCTCGATTGTGCCGTCTCACCACTGGCAAAGGTCACCTTCAAACGAGGCAGCCTCTCGCTATCACACCCAAACTCGACTGTCGACTATTTGAACATGCTCTAGCAGTTGTCTCACAATAGTCGAGGCTCGATCGCAATCCGAGTGCGGCACTCGCTGACTGTGTTGTTGTGTGTGTTTCGCTCGAGTGTTGTGGCACATGGACATCATCACTACTATCCTCATATACCAACCGCTGTGTCAATCTGTGCCCCTTGCCGGTCTCAAATCGGGCAGCCGTAATTGTTCAACATCAACACGAAACAGCCGTGAGCTTAACGGTATGAACTCCCAAATGGTAAGTCCACTGTCAATCATGTCACTGCCTTACTGTGTGATTACTTTGTATAGTGCGATCCTCGTGCAGTGTCTAATCTGTTCCACTCACGACGAGCACAATGAAATGGACACAACTGGCCGGTCCTTAGCCAAACCAGAATGAGCGCAATCCAGAAACACGAACTGGCAAACAACCGACGACATCGATGGCCGCAATGAGACGAACACCACTGATCGGTCCATTGCCAAAGCAGAATGGGTACACTCGAGACACACGAGAAGACAAGCAAATGGCCAATCATGATTGGGGCAATGAGATGAACATAATTGATCGGTCCATTGCCAAACCAGAATGGGTACACTAGAGACAGGATCAGGAAAGCGACCGAGGATGATGATGGCGCGCAATGAGATGGATACCGCTGACCAGTCCATAGCCAAACCAGAATGAGTACAGTCGAGACATACGAGAATGCAAGCAAATGGCCACTCACGATTGGCGCAATGAGATGGATACCGCTGACCAGTCCATAGCCAAACCAGAATGAGTACAGTCGAGACATACGAGAAGGCAAGCAAATGGCCACTCACGATTGGCGCAATGAGATGGATACCGCTGACCAGTCCATAGCCAAACCAGAATGAGTACAGTCGAGACATACGAGAAGGCAAGCAAATGGCCACTCACGATAGGCGCAATGAGATGGATACCGCTGACCAGTCCATAGCCAAACCAGAATGAGTACACTCGAGACATACGAGAAGGCAAGCAAATGGCCACTCACGATTGGGGCAATGAGATGAACATAATTGATCGATCCATAGCCAAACCAGAATGAGTACACTCGAGACACGATCAGGCAAGCCACCTAGAACAAAGTCTGGCGCAATTTGATGGATACAACTTTTCGGGCCTTAGCCAAACTAGAATGAGCGCCAAACTGCTTTCAACGTAATGACTGCTCAAAGTGTCTCATTGAGCGCAGTCCGACTGGCGGGTTATGGTGTGGTCGAACTGGGATGCAGTACTCTCATTAGTCTCAGTTGTTCAATTTCTAAGTCCTCGCGCGCGCGTCCATCACCAAACTAAAGAATCAATAAAGGCTCAATTCCATAAGTGTGTACACTGTTCATTAGCTACTGCTGTGTCACAAACACGGAACAATCTGTCCATTGACATGTTTAACTTGATCAACCACCACACAACACAACACACACAAACCGAGAAACAGAGAAATGGCTCAAAGCAATCGAATCTGTCAATCACAATCGAAAAGTCAATAAGTGCACTGCACACACGCACGCACACACACTCGGGCAACCAACAAACCAATCTGTTTGGCTTTGTTTATATCTTCAGCATCATTACCATCGTACCAAGGTACAGATTCGACTGTGTGCGATGTTTGGTATGTCATTAAGTAAAATAACAAGACAAAACTAGTCAAATTAATTAACCCAATCGCAATGCTGCACCAATAACCAATTGGTATGAATCGAGGTGATATGTGTATTCACTGTATGATCGGATTGAACGGACCGTCGGTCGAGACATTGGCCAACATTGCCTTGGACACGCACAACACACAACACACACGTGCAGTGTTCGAGTGAGTGCAGAGAGAAGAGAGTTGCACAGTGTTCGTTCAATTTGTGTGTGCAGTGTTCGGTGTTTGTGCTTTGCTTGGTGTGTGTGTGTGTGTGTGTGTGTGTGTGTGTGTGTGTGTGTGTGTGTGTGTGTGTGTGTGTGTGTGTGTGTGTGTGTGTGTGTGTGTGTGTGTGTGTGTGTGTGTGTGTGTGTGTGTGTGTGTGTGTGTGTGTGTGTGTGTGTGTGTGTGTGTGTGTGTGTGTGTGTGTGTGTGTGTGTGTGTGTGTGTGTGTGTGTGTGTGTTTTTGTTGACTTTGACTTTTGGAAATATTAACAAACAGATCGAATGGTCAATGTGAACTGACCGATGTATGTTCCTGTGGCAACCGTGCTTGCTCACAATGGGAATGAATGATTTTTCAAATTCTGGGTCCCTCGACTGGTATGTATGTCTGGTTGCTGGTAGTGACTGATTTTGATCGAGAGTGAACTGACATAATATCTTGCATCTGGTGTCGAAGTCGAATTGGTGATGGCATATGATAACTCTCTAGTAGAGCCTGGCTTGCCACTGACTCAAGCGAGATCGCTCTTGCTCCCGGTAGCCCATCCAAGCAGTCTTGTCGCGGAGTGACTTTCAGGGCCGTTTGAACATTTCCGGGATATTTAGCAAACGTGGAAGATCACATTCGAAGTCAGGATCAACGAATGCAGACTATTTGAGCTTTTGATCGATGTAGAAGAGAAACTCAGGATTTTAGCTATCTCATGGAAATTGAAGTTATTCGGTGTAAAAGTTGATCATCGTAGTATGATGCGCCATTGATCGAGACGTCAAATGGTCAAAAAAGCGAGTCTCTATGACCTACCGTTACGGAGATAGCAAAGATAGTGTATTGGCGAAAATCCACTATCGTTGGATCAACTCAGTTTATATCCCCGAGGTCAACTATGACCTTTGCCCGGTCTAAATCTGACTGAAATTACCGATAGTGCGGTATTATAATGAAATAACGACATCGATAGTATCGCTCAGCTGTAATCGATGGCAGTAGGAGATCGAATAGCATTCTATTCGATAAATCAAACAGTTATCAGTAGTGCAATCACATTTACTCATGCTCAATTCGAAACAGACTGATGAGAGAATTCGAAATTAAGAATTCGATTTTAAACGAGACAAAGGCGTGTTTTGTTGTTTTGTTTTCTTTCATTATGTTTTTGTCTTCGTCCAGTGCAGACCTGTCTCTCGTTTCATCTAATGGAACCCAATTCAACGAATTCAACAACTTAACCTCCAAAAGAATCTCGTTTTTGGAAACCGAACTTGTTTCTCTCGACTCCATCATCAACAACCATGGAACCACCCAAGCAACCTCAAGCGCTACCAAGAGCGGTGGTTGCTCGTGTGGACATCTCTCACGTTACGTTCCACAAGTTGACAAAGTTCACCTGTTTGCCAAGGAGAACATCAACGGCCACAGCCATCCCTCGTCATACCAGACACGATGATTCACACTCGTGTGCTTGTTTGATTTTCTTCACGTGTTCCACTTATCAACTCCATCCATGGACCACATCGACTACACCAACCAACCATCACCACCTTCAACGGATTCTCAGAGGTAAGTAATTCTCTTACTATCTATTTACTTAGATTAGGCTGTTATTATTAGTGTATAGCATAGGAACTTCGCCTTCATATGAACATGTACAGAGAAAGTTAGTTAGTTGAACTTGTTGATGCACAGCGTGAACATAACATGAGTGATCACACATTTCAGTCATTAGACGGGGGACTAGGATTTGGAACAATGTTTTCTCAGTATTCTCATACGGAGATAGCAAGGATGGTAATTTTGTGACAATCCACTAACGTTGGATCAACTCAGCTCATATCCCCAAGGTCAACTATGATCTTTGTCCGGTCTAAATCTGACTCGAATAACCGATAGTACGACATTTTGTAGAAATAACGACATCGATAGTATCGATAAGCAGTAATCGATGATTGAATAGCATTCAATTCGAACAAGCACACATTATCAGTAGTTCAATCACATTTACGCATGCTCAATTAGAAATTGATAAGAGAATTCGAAATTAAGAATTCGATTTTAAACGAGACGAACGCGTGTTTTGTTGTTTTGCTTTCTTTCATTATGTTTTTGCCTTCGTCCAGTGCAGACTTGTCTCTCGTTTCATCTAATTGAACCAACTTCAACGAATACAACGACTTAACGACTTACCAGGACTTTGGATACCGAACTTGTTCCTCTCGACTCCTCATCGTCATGACGTGCACTCTATCAGCAACCATGAATCCACCAAAGCGACTTCAAACAACACCAAGAGCTGTGGCTGTGACATCACCCGAATCGTGCAACCAGTTGACCAAGTTCGCCTGCTCGCCAAGGAGAACATCAACGACCAAAGTCATCCCTCGTCATACCAGGCACGATGATTCACTCGTGTGCTTGCTTGACTTTCCTCACGTTGTCCACTTACCAACTCCATCCATGGACCTCATCGACTACACCAACCAACCATCACCACCTTCAACGGACTCCCAAAGGTAAGTACTTCTTTTTACTATTTATTTACTTAGATTAGGTTGTTATTATTGATAGAGTGAACTCTAGTGCTAAACACACATTAGTGTACACACGTGTGCTTGCTTGAGTAGTCAGTGTAGAGTACGATTGTGCACTTGCACTGTTGTAGATTTGTGAAAACATAAGTTTATGAGTGAATGGCCATGCTGGTTGAAATTCCTTCTCCATGCTCTCCGGTAGGATCGATCTCTCCCGTCTTTCTTCTACTTTTCTCTCTCGGACTGCAGCCATGGTGCCATCTCATCTCCTCATCGCTTTCTCTCGCCAAGTAGGTACCTTCTCAACAGTACCTCGCTTTCCCTCGCATGACTTGTGCCATCTCCTCGCCCTGGTCACCTCTCACCAACCAACTCGCACATTCACTTTCATCACATTCCTCACTTGTTCCACCTTGTGCCAACTTCAGCCAGTGGCCTTATGGACTCAACCAACCAACCAACCAACCATCACCACC
The DNA here is from genome assembly GCA_023373905.1 of Rhizoglyphus robini. NCBI lineage: Eukaryota > Metazoa > Arthropoda > Arachnida > Sarcoptiformes > Acaridae > Rhizoglyphus > Rhizoglyphus robini. The sequence goes on from JAKIJQ010000021.1 coordinate 1,384,811, forward strand.
TCCAATGGAACCTCAAAGGTAAGTAATTCTTTTATTATCTGTTTACTTAGACTAGGTTGAGGTTATTATTGATATGCTTCTAAGCATAGGAACATCTCGTCATATGTGTTTTTTGTTTCTAGCTCATGCGTGCCATTTCATACTTACGTGTGACTAGAAGATTGTGTCTTCATGTGCCACCACTCATCCAGAAGAGGAGTTCCCGATAATGCCAGAGGAACAATGCAAGACTAAAGTGGTGAGTGATTGAGCCATCAAGTTATTCTAGAAGACATATTGCCATCAGCAACAGACGGCAACCCAATTTTTAACAAGCTTGTAACCAAACAAGAAAGCTTGGCAAAGTCACGAAGGTTCCTCAAACGCCCCAATGTTTTGGTTCGTTATGCAATTGCTTCTTCTTTGTTAGTTCTTTAATTGTTGCACTAGATAGCTCACCGGGCTTCTAGTGGACGTGTGAGGGCTAGGGCTAAGTTAGTCAGCTCTTTAATTGCTGCACTAAATAGCTCATAGAGCTTCTAGTGGACGTGTGGGAATAGAGATACGGTTTTGGCAACTCTTTAATGGCTTGGCAAGGAACTTGGCCACTCCTATCCAAGCTCTCGTCTTGGATGGTTTTATCCCCTCTCCCTGCCTCTAGCTGTTGCCTTTTCTCGCCTGGTTAGTCTCATTTCCTATCTCCCTGGTCACCTCTCTTCACCCTACTCGCTCATTCCCGTTCATCACTTTCTTCGCGTGTTCCTACTGCCAACTTCATCCATTGGCCTCATCGACTCCACCAGGCCACTATCACCACCACCTTCAATGGATCCTCAAAGGTTTGTACATCTCTTATTCACCTATTCACTTAGATTAGGCTGAGGTTATAATTGATAGGGTACTAAGCATAGGAGCTTCTTATCATATGTCATGTGATCGCATCGCTCAACAGTAATCGGTAGAAGACCGAAATGCACTTAATTCGAAACAGACTGATGAGAGAATTCGAAATTAAGAATTCGATTTTAAACGAGACAAAGGCGTGTTTTGTTGTTTTGTTTTCTTTCATTATGTTTTTGTCTTCGTCCAGTGCAGACCTGTCTCTCGTTTCATCTAATGGAACCCAATTCAACGAATTCAACAACTTAACCTCCAAAAGAATCTCGTTTTTGGAAACCGAACTTGTTTCTCTCGACTCCATCGTCATCAACCATGGAACCACCAATGCGACCTCAAGCGCTACCAAGAGCGGTGGTTGCTCGTGTGGACATCTCTCCCGCTACTTGCCATCAGTTGACCAAGTCCTCCTGATCGCCAAGGATTTGTCTTCATCAACGATCACAGCCATCTCTCATCATATCTGTGCTTACGACACGATGATTCACACGTGTGCTTGCTTCACTTTTATCAGGTCTTCCACCACACTCAACTTCATCAATTCACCTCATCGACTACACCAACCAACCATCACCACCTTCCAAGGTAAGTAATTCTCTTACTATCTATTTACTTAGATTAGTTCGCTATTATGTATAGAAGCCTAGGAACTTTTTGTCATACATGAAAGTTAGTTAGTTGAGCGTGTTGGTGCACACAGGGTGGACTGTTAATGGGCGATAAACCACTCATTAGACTGGGGACTAGGATTGGTTTTCGCAATATTCTCATTGCGACTTATTTTGTATTCTAGATTTTGCGTGTTCTTCACACTCGTGTGCGACTAGAAGATTGTGTCTTCATGTCCCACCACTCATCCAGAAGAGGAGTTCTCGCCCATGCCAGAGGAACAACTGAAGACTAAAGTGGTGAGTGGTGGGACAAGCGACAACATACTCAAGGCATATCACCGATTTCTACACCCTGGCCATTGATGCCGAGCAAGATGCTGACCAACAACAACAACGACCCAGGTGTGTAATTTGCCTCAACCTGATACCCACTCTAGGGTCAGCCATTTCCGGTATGTTTGAATGTATCTTCTTGTCTGTGAGTGGTAGTGCAAATGACGAAAGTCAAAACACCAGTCAACCAGTGACCATCTATAAGGTCAAAGTAGCTGCCGAGGCACTAGGCTTCGGTTTTGTGCCTGACTTGGGATCGTCGCTGACCCGCCCGTCAGCAATGGCTCTGCTTCGGCTAGTTTGTCTGTTTGTACCAGTGCCAATGATAATGAACGTCCAAATGGTACCCAACCAGTGACCATCGATAAGGACAAAGAGGTTGCCGAGGCACTAGGCTTCGGTTTTGTGGCTCACATGCGAGAACCTGAATCTCGTAACTGCCACTTGTCTCCGGGCATAGGTCCTACGAACCTGAATCTCGTAACTGCCACTTGTCTCCTGGCATAGGTCCTACTAAAACCTGAATCTCGTAACTGCCACTTGTCTCCTGGCATAGGTCCTACTAAAACCTGAATCTCGTAACTGCCACTTGTCTCCTGGCATAGGTCCTCCTAAAACCTGAATCTCGTAACTGCCACTTGTCTCCGGGCATAGGTCCTACGAACCTGAATCTCGTAAATGCCACTTGTCTCCTGGCATAGGTCCTACTAAAACCTGAATCTCGTAACTGCCACTTGTCTCCTGGCATAGGTCCTACTAAAACCTGAATCTCGTAACTGCCACTTGTCTCCTGGCATAGGTCCTACTAAAACCTGAATCTCGTAACTGCCACTTGTCTCCTGGCATAGGTCCTACTAAAACCTGAATCTCGTAACTGCCACTTGTCTCCTGGCATAGGTCCTACTAAAACCTGAATCTCGTAACTGCCACTTGTCTCCTGGCATAGGTCCTACTAAAACCTGAATCTCGTAACTGCCACTTGTCTCCTGGCATAGGTCCTACCAACCTGAATCTCGTAAATGCCACTTGTCTCCTGGCATAGGTCCTCCTAAAACCTGAATCTCGTAACTGCCACTTGTCTCCTGGCATAGGTCCTACCAACCTGAATCTCGTAAATGCCACTTGTCTCCTGGCATAGGTCCTACTAAAACCTGAATCTCGTAACTGCCACTTGTCTCCTGGCATAGGTCCTACTAAAACCTGAATCTCGTAACTGCCACTTGTCTCCTGGCATAGGTCCTACCAACCTGAATCTCGTAAATGCCACTTGTCTCCTGGCATTGGTCCTACTAAAACCTAAATCTCGTAACTGCCACTTGTCTCCTGACATAGGTCCTACTAATACCTGAATCTCGCAACTGCCACTTGTCTCCTGGCATAGGTCCTACTAAAACCTGAATCTCGTAACTGCCACTTGTCTCCTGGCATAGGTCCTACCAACCTGAATCTCGTAAATGCCACTTGTCTCCTGGCATAGGTCCTACTAAAACCTAAATCTCGTAACTGCCACTTGTCTCCTGACATAGGTCCTACTAATACCTGAATCTCGTAACTGCCACTTGTCTCCTGGCATAGGTCCTACTAAAACCTGAATCTCGTAACTGCCACTTGTCTCCTGGCATAGGTCCTACTAAAACCTGAATCTCGTAACTGCCACTTGTCTCCTGACATAGGTCCTACTAAAACCTGAATCTCGTAACTGCCACTTGTCTCCTGACATAGGTCCTACTAAAACCTGAATCTCGAAACTGCCACTTGTCTCCTGGCATAGGTCCTCCTAAAACCTAAATCTCGTAACTGCCACTTGTCTCCTGGCATAGGTCCTACCAACCTGAATCTCGTAAATGCCACTTGTCTCCTGGCATAGGTCCTACTAAAACCTAAATCTCGTAACTGCCACTTGTCTCCTGACATAGGTCCTACTAATACCTGAATCTCGTAACTGCCACTTGTCTCCTGACATAGGTCCTACTAAAACCTGAATCTCGAAACTGCCACTTGTCTCCTGGCATAGGTCCTCCTAAAACCTAAATCTCGTAACTGCCACTTGTCTCCTGGCATAGGTCCTACCAACCTGAATCTCGTAAATGCCACTTGTCTCCTGGCATAGGTCCTACTAAAACCTAAATCTCGTAACTGCCACTTGTCTCCTGACATAGGTCCTACTAATACCTGAATCTCGTAACTGCCACTTGTCTCCTGGCATAGGTCCTACCAACCTGAATCTCGTAAATGCCACTTGTCTCCTGGCATTGGTCCTACTAAAACCTAAATCTCGTAACTGCCACTTGTCTCCTGACATAGGTCCTACTAAAACCTGAATCTCGTAACTGCTCGAGCTCATTACGGCCTGCCCGCACAGCCACCAATGGTCGAGTGTTTCGCCAATGACAAATACGCTGAATTCATTGACAAGTTTGTGCACGATAATTTGGATGATTTGGAGAAGGTAAGGAGCAATACATTCTAGACAACATTAACTTATCTTTGCTCTCTCTCTCTCTCTCTCTCTCTCTCTCCCTCTCTCACTCTTTCTTTCTTTCTCTCTCCCTCTCTACTCTCTCCCTACTCTCTCCCTACTCTCTCTCTTTCTCTCGCTCAGTCTCTATCGCCCTCTCTCTCTCTCTCTCTCTCTCTCTCTCTCTCTCTCTCTCTCTCTTCCTTTCTCTCTCTCCCGCCCTCTCTCGTCTTCTCTCTCTCTCTCTCTCTCTCTCTCTCTCTCTCTCTCTCTCTCTCTCTCTAGTTGTGGCGCTTTCTGATTTCGCTCACTGCCAAGGATTGCTCAATTATGGTGGCAATCCAACGAGCCGATCCGACCAGTGTCAGCCGAGGACTGGGCATTGTGCAGCAGGGCACCTCAATGTGCACTTTGGTGGAGGACGCCGAAAGTGGCGTGCACTATGTTGTGTCCATCTCGATCACTGATCTTGACTTTAAGCAGGCCTACAAGATTCAGCGCTCTCTGCACAATGACCGTCGCATGATCAAGGCCTTCTGGAAGGCACTGCGCAACGAACCGTCCTCTTTCCCACCCGAACTGGTCAACAACTCAACAACAACTACAAAATTTACCGTAAAATCTCTAACAAGCGCCGCATTCAAACAAGCGCCGCATTCGTTTAAGCGCCGCAGAAAAAAGCACTGTGGACGTTACGGGAAACCGGTTTTTCGGCCAAAAATTTGCTGACGAAATTAACAAGCGCCGCGGCGCTTGTTTGAGATTTTACGGTATTAGTCGATAGTCGATAATGCATTTGTCGACACTTCCTGTGATGATACTGTGATGATGATGATGACACACACACACTCTTGTGCACACTGTCTGTGCTAACATGATAACACAAATCTAGAATTACTATTCGATTCTGACCACCCACACAACTTTTCACCTTTTGGCTTTCACTTTCAAACACACACACACCAGATTGCATGCACTCACTCACTCACTTTGTGTGTTTGGTGTGTCCACGATGACATTTGTCCTCTCACTTGCACAAGTAGACCTTGACCTTACAATGTATTCACTACTACAACTATCACTTGTTTACTACACGTTTTACTCTTCTTCTTTAGCACACACAACATCCAACTCTGTCTTGTTGTTGTTGTCAATTGTGTTTTAATTTGATTGTTTGGTATTTATTATTATTATTTATTGTATATCGATACAAACGATTCTCTTTCTCAATTTAGGAATTATTCTCATGTATTATTATGTTTGATTTATATAATATTATATCATAATTATGGTCACATTATTAGTAAATATTTTTGATTGATTTACTTGAATTTTACTCGTGTAAGGACTGAAGATGGCGATTTTCTGAGGAGAGAAACATTCCCGGTTATCTGCTTACAAGTGCGCAGGAATCTTCCTGGTAAAGGGCGCCACTTGGCATCAGTCCAACTGCACACTTTCAATGTGGCGCTGTACAAGGACCAATCAGAGGGCGCCATTACCACCTGCCTGCCTTGGCGTCACTAGTCTCTGTACTTTCCATGTGGCGCTGCAGGTCGACCAATCAGAGCTCGTCTACCAGCTATAAAAGAGGCGACCCGATGATGGGACAAGCTCATTCGTCTTCAAGCTCTCGTTTTGGATGCTTGTCTCCCCTCTCCTTTCCCTCCTTCCTTTCCCTGGCTGGTTTCTCCTCTCCCCTTCGTTTTCACTTGGACCCTTCTCGTCTATCAAGTCCGTTCTCATCTCTCCGGTCTCCTCTCATCACCAAACTTACCCGATCCCTTTCATCACATTTCTCACTTGTGTTCCGCCTGCCAACTTCATTCAATCGACTCCACCAACCAATCACCACCACCACCTTCAAAGGATCCTCAAAGGTTAGTAGTACTTTCTCTTATGATCTGTGTATACTTAGATTAGATTAGGATACTGCTGATAGAGTGCTAAGCATAGGAACTTCTTGTCTTATGAATGTGTGTAGAGAAAGTTTGAGTTTAAGTGTAGCCGTTACCTTAGTTGTGTTGTGTTTGGGTACAAAGAGAGTGACCATTTATGGGCGATCAGCCTCTCTCATCAGACCGGGGACTAGGATTTGGAACAATGTTTTTGCAAAATTCTCATTGCGACCTAAAATGTCCTCTACTTTTACTTAATGAACCTTAGAGCTAAACTCTTTAGTAGACAGGGCCATGACATTTTTTCGGCTTACTGGAGAGCGATCAGCTGATTGTACCAAGTAAAGCTCGATTTGCTCTAATGTACACATATCTGATTGCTCATTGATGAGTCACGATGACTCATATGTGTGCTTGTTTAAGTGAGCAGTGCAGTGATGTACGATCGGGCACTTGCTTAGTTGTCAGTTTGCGAGTAGCCCACGTTGATGAGTCTGTCGACCATGCTTGTCTAACACGCTCATTCCTCTTTAAACTGCTCTCGTATCATTTTGCAATGGTGCCATTCTTCTGGCACCTCCATCCCATTTACTTGTGCGCCCTGTCTATCTCCTCAACCACTCTACAACCACCGTCATTTTCTAGTTTGTTTATTCTTGCACTTGGTTGGTCTGCACACTAATGTGTGGTTAGAAGATTGTGTCTTCATGTCCCACCACTCATCCAGAAGAAAAGTTCTCGCCCATGCCAGAGGAACAACTGAAGACTAAAAGTGGTGAGTGGTGGGACAAACGACAAAAGCCACTTTGATTCTTCAAGGGAGAAAGTTATAAGGCACCACTCTGCCGACCCCCAATTCGCCGGACCAACGGGCCACCTCACAAAGGAAGACTTGCAAGCAGCCTTTCAGTGCCCCTTCCAGAAGACCGACAAGACCCTTTCACAAAGTTCGTACTACTGTACACAGAAATCGACCCAACTGGAACGACTCGACCAGGGCAATCTGGTGAAATGTGAGTCTGGCTTCCATCATGTAGAAGACGTTCTGAATCCGATCCCCAATCAAGGGTCACCAATTTCCGGTATGTATGAATGTATCTCATTGAATCCCACTAAACCTAACATACCTCCCACAGGCTGTAATCGTTTACTACGAGAAGCATCCACCGATCCCAGTCTAGGATCACCAATTTCCGGTATGTATGAATGTATCTCATTGAATCCCACTAAACCTAACATACCTCCCACAGGCTGTAATCGTTTACTACGAGAAGCATCCACCGAACCCCACTCTAGGATCACCAATTTCCGGTATGTATGAATGTATCTCATTGAATCCCACTAAACCTAACATACCTCCCACAGGCTGTAATCGTTTACTACGAGAAGCATCCACCGATCCCCACTCTAGGATCACCAATTTCCGGTATGTATGAATGTATCTCATTGAATCCCACTAAACCTAACATACCTCCCACAGGCTGTAATCGTTTACTACGAGAAGCATCCACCGATCCCCACTCTAGGATCACCAATTTCCGGTATGTATGAATGTATCTCATTGAATCCCACTAAACCTAACATACCTCCCACAGGCTGTAATCGTTTACTACGAGAAGCATCCACCGATCCCCACTCTAGGATCACCAATTTCCGGTATGTATGAATGTATCTCATTGAATCCCACTAAACCTAACATACCTCCCACAGGCTGTAATCGTTTACTACGAGAAGCATCCACCGATCCCCACTCTAGGATCCCCAATTTCCGGTGTGTATGAATGTATCTCATTGAATCCCACTAAACCTAACATACCTCCCACAGGCTGTAATCGTTTACTACGAGAAGCATCCACCGATCCCCACTCTAGGATCACCAATTTCCGGTATGTATGAATGTATCTCATTGAATCCCACTAAACCTAACATACCTCCCACAGGCTGTAATCGTTTACTACGAGAAGCATCCACCGATCCCCACTCTAGGATCACCAATTTCCGGTATGTATGAATGTATCTCATTGAATCCCACTAAATCTAACATACCTCCCACAGGCTGTAATCGTTTACTACGAGAAGCATCCACCGATCCCCACTCTAGGATCACCAATTTCCGGTATGTACGAATGTATCTCATTGAATCCCACTAAACCTAACATACCTCCCACAGGCTGTAATCGTTTACTACGAGAAGCATCCACCGATCCCCACTCTAGGATCCACCAATTTCCGGTGTGTATGAATGTATCTCATTGAATCCCACTAAACCTAACATACCTCCCACAGGCTGTAATCTAGTATTACGAGAAGCATCCGCCAATTCTGTGGGAATTGCATCCAGAAATGACGTCAGCTCTCTGGATGTATGGATCGACTACCTGCGAGGAAGGCATTAGCCGGGGTCCCATCCTCCCGCATAATGATCTGGCCCGAAGCTGGATCGATTACCAGCGAGGAAGGCTTTAGCTGGGGTCCCATCCTCCCGAATCATGCTCTGGCCCGAAGCTGGATCGACTATCTGCCAGGAAGGCTTTATGCGGGGGCCCATCCTCGCGCATCATGATATGGCCGGAAGCTGGATCGACTACCTGCCAGGGAGGTTTAAGCGGGAGGCCATCCTCGCGCATCATGATATGGCCGGAAGCTGTATCGACTACCTGCCAGGGAGGCTTTAAGCGGGAGGCCATCCTCGCGCATCATGATATGGCCGGAAGCTGTATCGACTACCTGCCAGGGAGGTTTAAGCGGGAGGCCATCCTCGCGCATCATGATATGGTCGGAAGCTGGATCGACTACCTGCCAGGCAAGCTTTGTTCGGGGGCCATATACAAACTGCCGCTTAAATGACATTTTTGTATTAATTCTTTTTGTAATTGTCTTTTACATTTATTATAATAAAATGATTTAATTAATAATCTAACTAATGCTTTTGCTGACTTTAACATTTGGAAATATTAACCATCAGATCGAATGGTCAATGTGAACTGACCAATGTATGTGCTTGTTTCAACCTGGGCTCACACTGGGAAAGAAAGGTTTGTTAAACTCTGGGTCGCCCAACTGGTCTGTATGTCTGGTTGCTGATAGTGACTGGGTTTGATCGAGAAGGAACCGACATAGGATCTCTTGCATCTGGTGTCGAGGTCGAACTGGTGATGGAACCTGATAAATCTCTAGTAGAGCGTGTCTGTCTTGTCACTGACCCTAGCGAGATCGCTCTTGTTCCCGTTGGCCCATCAAAGCAGTCTCGTTGTCGAATGACTTTGCAAGAGATTGGAGTAGAGTGGTCTGTTGCTGTTGTTATATTTCTCCATTCCCCGTCGCCTTCCCTCGCCTGGTTGGTCCGATCTCGTCTACCAATTCTCCTCTCATCACCCAACTCGCTCCGTTTCATCATTTTCATCACTCGTTCCACCTGCCTGTTCAATGGACCCTCAAAGGTTAGTACATTCCTTATTGTCTGTTCACTTAGACTAGGCTGAGGTCAAGTTGATCATCGTAGTCTGATGCGCCATTGGTAGAGGAGTCGAATGGTCAAAACCCGTTTCTCTATGACCTACCGTTACCGAGATAGCAAAAACGGTGCAATTGTGAAAATCCACTATGGTTAGAACAACTCAGTTCATATCCCCAAGGTCAACAATGAACTTTGACCGGTCGAAATCCGACGAATAATCGATAGTACGGTATTTTGTTGAAATACCAACATCGATAGTATCGTTCAGCAGTAATCAATGACAGTAAAAGATCGAATAGCATTCAATTCGAACAAGCACACATTAGCAGTATATGCAATCACATTTACGCGTGCTCAGTTTGAAACAGACTGATAAGAGAATTCGAAATTATGAATTCTATTTTGAACGAGACGAACGCGTGTTTTGTTGTTTTTTTTTCATTATGTTTTTGCCTTCGTCCAGTGCAGACCTGTCTCTCGTTTCATCTAATGGAACCCAATTCAACGAATTCAACAACTTAACCTCCAAAAGAATCTCGTTTTTGGAAACCGAACTTGTTTCACTTGACTCTCTCATCAACAACCATGGAACCACCCAAGCAACCTCAAGCGCTACCAAGAGCCGTGGTTGGTCGTGTGGACATCTCTCACGTTACGTTCCACAAGTTGACAAAGTTCACCTGTTTGCCAAGGAGAACATCAACGACCACAGGCATCCTTCGTCATAGCAGACATGATGATTCACACGTGTGTTTGCTTGACTCCACTTACCAACTCCATCAAAAGACCTCATCGACAACACAAACCAACCATCACCACTTTCAACGGACTCTCAGAGGTAAGTACTTCTTTTACTATCTATTTACTTAGATTAGGTTGTTATTATTGATAGAGTGCATAGCATAGGAACTTCGCCTTCATATGAACATGTGCAGAGAAAGTTAGTCAGTTGAACGTGTTGATGCACAGCGTGAACATAAATGAGTGATCACACGTTAGACGGGGGACTAGGATTTGGAACAATGTTTTCTCAGTATTCTCATACGTAGATAGCAAGGATGGTAAATTTGTGACAATCCACTAACGTTGGATCAATTCAGCTCATATCCCCAAGGTCAACTATGATCTTTGTCCGGTCTAAATCCGACTCGAATAACCGATAGTACGACATTTTGCAGAAATAACGACATCGATAGTATCGCTAAGCAGTAATCGATGATTGAGTAGCATTCAATTCGAACAAGCACACATTATCAGTAGTTCAATCACATTTACGCATGCTCAATTAGAAACAGACTGATAAGAGAATTCGAAATTAAGAATTCGATTTTGAACAAGACGAACGCGTGTTTTTTATTTTTTTTCTTTCATTATGTTTTTGCCTTCGTCCAGTGCAGACGTGTCTCTCGTCTCATCTAATTGAAACAACTTCAACGAATACAACGACTTAACAACTTACCAAGACTTTGGATACCGAACTTGTTCCTCTCGACTCCTCATCGTCATGACGTGCACTCTATCAGCAACCATGAATCCACCAAAGCGACTTCAAGCACCACCAAGAACTGTGGCTGTGACATCACCCGCATCGTGCCACCAGTTGACCAAGATCGCCTGCTCGCCAAGGAGAACATCAACGACCACAACCATCCCTAGTCATACCAGACACGATGATTCACTCGTGTGCTTGCTTGACTTTCTTCACGTTTTCCACTTACCAACTCCATCCATGGACCTCATCGACTACACCAACCAACCATCACCACCTTCAAAGGACTCTCAGAGGTAAGTACTTCTTTTACTATTTATTTACTTAGAATAGGTTATTATTATTGGTAGTGTGAACTCTATAGCTAAACACACATTAGTAAACACACGTGTACTTGCTTGAGCGGTCAGTGTAGAGTACGATTGTGCCCTTGCACTGTTGTCGATTTGCGATAACATATGTTTATGAGTGAATGGCCATGCTGGTCAAAATTCCTTCCCCAAGCTCTCGGGCAGGATCGATCTCTCTTGTCTTTCTTCTACTTTCCTCTCTCGGGCTGCAGCCATGGTGCCATCGCATCTCATCATCGCCTTCTCTCCCCATGTAGGTCCCTTCTTAACAATACCTCGCTTTCCCTCGCCTGACTCGTGCCATCTCCTCGCCCTGGTCTCCTCTCACCAACCAACTCGCACATTCACTTTCATCACATTCCTCACTTGTTCCACCTTGTGCCAACTTTATCAAGTGGCCTCATGAACTCAACCAACCAACTAACCATCACCACCTTTAATGGAACCTCTAAAGTAAGTAATTCTCTTATTATCTGTTTACTTAGACTAGGTTGAGGTTATTATTGATAGGGTTCTAAGCATAGGAACATCTCGTCATATGTGTTTTTGTTTCTAGCTCTTGCGTGCCACTTCACACTCACGTGTGACTAGAAAATTGTGCCTTCATGTGCCACCACTCTTCCAGAAGAGGAGTTCTCGATAAAGCCACAGGAACAAGACTAAAGTGGTGAGTGGTGGGACAAGCGAAAAACTCTCGAGGCACAAGCCATCAAGTTATTCCAGAAGCCATATTGCCATCAGCGACAGACGGCAACCCAATCGTCTTAAAATCTTAACCGTACAAGTAACTCTTTAATTGTTGAACTAGATAGCTCATAGAGCTTCTAGTGGACGTGTGGGGACTAGGGTTACGTTTTGGGTAGCTCTATAATTGTTGCACTAGATAGCTCATAGAGCTTCTAGTGGACGTGTGGGGCTAGGGCTACGATTCTGCAGATCTTTAATTGTTGCACTAGATAGCTCATAGAGCTTCTAATGGACGTGTGGGGCTAGGGCTACGATTCAGCAGATCTTTAATTGTTGCACTATAGGTTATTATTATTGGTAGTGTGAACTCTATAGCTAAACACACATTAGTAAACACACGTGTACTTGCTTGAGCGGTCAGTGTAGAGTACGATTGTGCCTTTGCACTGTTGTCGATTTGCGATAACATATGTTTATGAGTGAATGGCCATGCTGGTCGAAATTCCTTCTCCAAGCTCTCGGGCAGGATCGATCTCTCGCTCGTCTTTTTCTACTTTCTTCTCTCGGGCTGCAGCCATGGTGCCATCTCATCTCCTCATCGCCTTCTCTCGCCAAGTAGGTCCCTTCTCAACAATACCTCACTTTCTCTCGCCTGACTTGTGCCATCTCCTCGCCCTGGTCTCCTCTCACCAACCAACTCGCACATTCACTTTTATCACATTCTTCACTTGTTCCACCTTGTGCCAACTTCATCTAGTGGCCTTATGAACTCAACCAACCAACCATCATCACCACCTCCAATGGAACCTCAAAAGTAAGTAATTCTCTTATTATCTGTTTACTTAGACTAGGTTAAGGTTATTATTGATAGGGTACGCATAGGAACTTCTTGTCATATGAATGTGTAGTGAAAGTTAGTTTATTGGTGTACCGGGTGAGCATTTATGGGTGATTTGCCACTGATCAGATTGGGGAGTAGAATTTGGAACAAGTTTTTCGAAATATCTTCATAGCGTTTATGTTCACTCCGAATTGGTAATCTATCTGTAGTTTGTGGGAGTTGTGGCACAAACTCAGGCATACTTATATGCTTCGGTGTTAATGTTTGTATGTTAATTTTAGATCGATTTTTGAACATTTCCGGGATATATAACCCAAGTTGAACATCCCATTCGAAGTCAGGATCGTCGAATGAAGATGATTTGAGTTTTTGATCGATGTAAACGTGAAACTCAGGATTTTAGCTATCTCATGGAGATAGAAGATATTCAGTGTCAAAGTTGATCATCGTAGTCTGACGCGTCATTGGTTGAGGAGTCGAATGATCAAAGCCTCGAGTCTCTAGGGCCTACCGTTACGGAGATAGAAAAGATGGTGCATTTGTGAAGATTTAATATCGTTAGATCAACTCAGTTTATATCCCCAAATGCAACAATGATCTTTGTCCGGTAAAAATCCGGCTGGAATAACCGATAGTGCGGTATTTTGTTTAAATGCCTACATCGATAGTATCGCTCAGCAGTAATCGATGGCAGTCGAAGATCGAATAGCATTCAATTTGAATAAGTCCACGTTGTCCGTAGTGCAATCACAATTACGCATGCTCAGTTCGAAACTGATTGATAAGAGAATTCGAAATTAAGAATTCGATTTTAAACGAAACGAACGCGTTTTTTGTTTGTTTTTTTCATTATGTTTTTGCCTTCGTCCAGTGCAGTCGTGTCCCTCGTTTCATCTAATTGAACCAACTTTAACTAATTCAACGACTTAACGACTTACCAGGACTTTGGATACCGAACTTGTTCCTCGACTCCTCATCGTCATGACGTGCACTCCATCATCAACCATGAATCCACCTAAGCGACTTCAAGCACAACCAAGAGATGTGGTTTTTCGCGTCAACATCACCCGCATCGTGCCACCAGTTGACCAAGATCGCCTGTTTGCCAAGAACAACATCAACGACCACAACCATTCTTCGTCATACCAATCACAATGACTCACTTGTGCTTGACGTTCTTCACGTTATCCACTTACCAACTCCATCCATGGACCTCATCGACAATACCAACCAACCATCACCACCTTCAACGGACTCTCAGAGGTAAGTACTTCTTTTTAATATCTATTTACTTAGATTAGGTTGTTATTATTGATAGAGTGAACTCTAGAGCTAAACATGTATTAGTAAACACACGTGTGCTTGCTTGAGCGGTCAGTGTAGAGTACGATTGTGCCCTTGCACTGTTGTCGATTTGCGATAACATATGTTTATGAGTGAATGGCCATGCTGGTCAAAATTCCTTCCCCAAGCTCTCGGGCAGGATCGATCTCTCTTGTCTTTCTTCTACTTTCCTCTCTCGGGCTGCAGCCATGGTGCCATCTCATCTTCTCATCACCTTCTCTCGCCAAGTAGGTCCCTTCTCAACAATACCTCGCTATCCCTCGCCTTACAAGTGCCATCTCCTCTCCATGGTCTCCTCTCACCAACCAACTCGCAAATTCACTTTCATCACATTCCTCACTTGTTTCACCTTGTGCCAACTTCATCCAGTGGCTTTATGGACTCAACCAACCAACCAACCATCACCATCTCCAATGGAACCTCTAAAGTAAGTAATTCTCTTATTATCTGTTTACTTAGACTAGGTTGAGGTTATAATTGATAGGGCTCTAAGAATAGGAACATCTCATCATACGTGTTTTTGTTTCTAGCTCTTGCGTGCCATTTCATACTGACGTGTGACTAGAAGATTGTGTCTTCATGTGCCATCACTCATCCAGAAGAGGAGTTCCCGATCATGCAAGAGGAACAATGCAAGACTAAAGTGGTGAGTGGTGGGACAAGCGAAGAACTATCGAAGCATAAGGCATCAAGTTATTCCAGAAGCTGTATTGTCATCAGCGACAAACGGCAACCCAATCTTTAACAAGACTGTAATCAAACAAAAAAGCCTGGCAAAGTAACAGAGATTCCTCAATCGCCCCAATGTAGTGGTTCGTTATGCAATTGCTTCTCCTTTGTTAGTTCTTTAATTGTTGCACTAGATAACTCATAGAGCTTCTAGTAGACGTGTGGGGCTAGGGCTACGATTCTGCAACTCTTTAATTGTTGCACTAGATAGCTCATAGAGCTTCTAGTGGACGTGTGGGGCTAGGGCTACGATTCTGCAACTCTTTAATTGTTGCACTAGATAGCTCATAGAGCTTCTAGTGGACGTGTGGGGCTAGGGCTACGATTCTGCAACTCTTTAATTGTTGCACTAGATAGCTCATAGAGCTTCTAGTGGACGTGTGGGGCTAGGGCTACGATTCTGCAACTCTTTAATTGTTGCACTAGATAGCTCATCGGGCTTCTAGTGGACGTGTGGGACTAGGGCTAGGATTCTGCAACTCTTTAATTGTTGCACTAGATAGCTCATCGGGCTTCTAGTGGACGTGTGGGACTTGGGCTAGGATTCTGCAGATCTTTAATTGTTGCATTAGATAGCTCATAGAGCTTCTAGTGGACGTGTGGGACTAGGGCTACGATTCTGCAGATCTTTAATTGTTGCACTAGATAGCTCATAGAGCTTCTAGTGGACGTGTGGGGGCTAGGGCTACGATTCTGCAGATCTTTAATTGTTGCATTAGATAGCTCATAGAGCTTCTAGTGGACGTGTGGGGCTAGGGCTACGATTCTGCAGATCTTTAATTGTTGCATTAGATAGCTCATAGAGCTTCTAGTGGACGTGTGGGGCTAGGGGCTACGATTCTGCAGATCTTTAATTGTTGCACTAGATAGCTCATAGAGCTTCTAGTGGACGTGTGGGGCTAGGGCTACGATTCTGCAACTCTTTAATTGTTGCACTAGATAGCTCATCGGGCTTCTAGTGGACGTGTGGGACTAGGGCTAGGATTCTGCAGATCTTTAATTGTTGCATTAGATAGCTCATAGAGCTTCTAGTGGACGTGTGGGACTAGGGCTACGATTCTGCAGATCTTTAATTGTTGCACTAGATAGCTCATAGAGCTTCTAGTGGACGTGTGGGGCTAGGGCTACGATTCTGCAGATCTTTAATTGTTGCATTAGATAGCTCATAGAGCTTCTAGTGGACGTGTGGGACTAGGGCTACGATTCTGCAGATCTTTAATTGTTGCACTAGATAGCTCATAGAGCTTCTAGTGGACGTGTGGGGCTAGGGCTAGGATTCTGCAGATCTTTAATTGTTGCACTAGATAGCTCATAGAGCTTCTAGTGGACGTGTGGGACTAGGGCTACGATTCTGCAGATCTTTAATTGCTTGGCAAAGAACTTGGCCACTCCTATTCAAGCTCTCTTATTGGATGGTTGTATCATCTCTCCCTTCTCCTACCCTGTCTCTGGCTGGTGCCTTTTCTCGCCTAATTGGTCTCTTCTCCTATCTACCCGGTCACCTTTCATCACCCTACTCGCTCATTCCAGTTCATCACTTTCTTCGCCTGTTCCAACTGCCAACTTCATCCATTTGCCTCATCGACTCCACCAAGCAACAATCACCACCACCTTCGATGGATCCTCAAAGGTTAGTACATCTTTTATTGTCTATTCACTTAGATTAGGCTGAGGTTATAATTGATAGAGTACTAAGCATAGGAGCTTCTTGTCATATAAATGTTTAGTGAAAGTTAGTTTATTAGTGTTTTGGTGCACCGGGTGAACATTTATGGGTGATTTTCCGCTGATCAGATTGGGGAGTAGAATTTGGAATGATGGAATGGATCTCCTTGAAATTGAAGATATTCAGGGTCAAAGTTGATCATCGAAGTCTGATGCACCATTGATCGAGGAGTCGAATGGTCAAAGTCCCGAGTCTCTTTGACCTACCGTTACGGAGATAGCAAGGATGGCGCATTTGTGAAAATCCACTATCGCTAGATCAACTCAGTTTATATCCCCTGTGACAACTACGACCTTTGTCCGGTCAAAATCCTACTGGAATTACCGATAGTACGGTATTTTGTTGAAATAACGACATCGATAGTATCGCTCAGCAGTAATTGATGGCTGTAGAAGATCTAAATGGACTCAATTCGAAATTAAGAATTCTATTTTAATCGAGACGAACGCGCGTTTTCTTGTTTTTTTCTTTCATTATGTTTTTGCCTTCGTCCAGTGCAGACCTGTCTCTCGTCTCATTTAATTGAACCAACCTCAACCAATTCAACGACTTAACCTCCAGACGAATCTCGCCTTTGAAAACCGAACTTGTTCCTCACGACTCCCTCATCATCAACCCTGGATCCACCCATGCAACCTCAAGCGCAACCAAGAGCCCTCGTGTGGACATCTCGCCCGCTATTTGCCACCAGTTGACCAAGCCAAGGATTTGTCGTCATCAACGACCACAGCCATCTCTCATCATACCAGACACGATGACCCAAGTGTGCTTGCTTCACTTTCATCACGTGTTCGACCACTTTCAACTTAATCCATTGACCTCATCGACCAAACCAACCAACAATCGCCACCCTAATAGGTAAGTACTTCTCTTACTATCTATTTACTTAGATTAGGTTGCTATTATGGATTGAAGCATAAGAACTTCTTGTCATAGATGAACGTGTACAGAGAAAGTTAGTTAGTTGAGCGTGTTGGTGCACTGTGTGGACAGTGATTAGCCACTCATTAGGCTGTGGACTAGGATAAGGAACAATGTTGCCGCAATATTCTCATTGCGACTTATTTTGTATTCTAGATTTTGCGTGTTCTTCACACTTGTGTGTGTGACTAAAAGATTGTGTCTCCGTGTCCCATCACTTATCCAGAAGAGGAGTTCTCGCCCATGCCAGAGGAATAACTGAAGACTAAAGTGGTGAGTGGTGGGACAAGCGACAACATACTCAAGGCATATCACCGATTTCTACACCCTGGCCATTGACGCCGAGCAAGACCAACAACAACAACGACCCAGGTTCGTCATTTGCCTCAACCTGATACCCACTCTAGGGTCAGCCATTTCCGGTATGTTTGAATGTATCTTCTTGTCTATGAGTGGTAGTGCTAATGACGAAAGTAAAAACACCAGTCAACCAGTGACCATCGCTAAGGTCAAAGTAGCTGCCGAGGCACTTGGCTTCGGTTTTGTGCCTGACTTGGGATCGAGGCTGACCCGCCTGCCAGCAATGGCTCGGCTTCGGCAAGTTTGTCTGTTCGTACACGTGACCATCTCTAAGGTCAAAGTAGCTGCCGAGGCACTTGGCTTCGGTTTTTTGCCTGACTTGGGATCGACGCTGACCCGCCAGCCAGCAATGGCTCGGCTTCGGCTAGTTTGTCTGTTAGTACACGTGACCATCTCTAAGGTCAAAGTAGCTGCCGAGGCACTAGGCTTCGGTTTTTTTGCCTGACTTGGGATCGACGTTGACTGGCCAGCCAGCAATGGCTCGGCTTCGGCAAGTTTGTCTGTTCGTACACGTGACCAACGCTAAGGTCAAAGTAGCTGCCGAGGCACTAGGCTTCGGTTTTTTGCCTGACTTGGGATCGACGCTGACCCGCCAGCCAGCAATGGCTCGGCTTCGGCAAGTTTGTCTGTTCGTACACGTGACCAACGCTAAGGTCAAAGTAGCTGCCGAGGCACTTGGCTTCGGTTTTTGCCTGACTTGGGATCGACGCTGACCCGCCAGCCAGCAATGGCTCGGCTTCGGCTAGTTTGTCTGTTAGTACACGTGACCATCTCTAAGGTCAAAGTAGCTGCCGAGGCACTTGGCTTCGGTTTTTTGCCTGACTTGGGATCGACGCTGACCCGCCAGCCAGCAATGGCTCGGCTTCGGCTAGTTTGTCTGTTAGTACACGTGACCATCTCTAAGGTCAAAGTAGCTGCCGAGGCACTAGGCTTCGGTTTTTTGCCTGACTTGGGATCGACGCTGACCCGCCAGCCAGCAATGGCTCGGCTTCGGCAAGTTTGTCTGTTCGTACACGTGACCAAAGCTAAGGTCAAAGTAGCTGCCGAGGCACTAGGCTTCGGTTTTTTGCCTGACTTGGGATCGACGCTGACCCGCCAGCCAGCAATGGCTCGGCTTCGGCAAGTTTGTCTGTTTGTTCTAGTGCCAATGATAATGAACATCAAAATGGTACCCAACCAGTGACCAGGTCAAAGTAGCTGCCGAGGCACTAGACTTTGGTTTTGTGGCTCACATGCGAGAACTTGAATCTCGTAACTGCCACTTGTCTCCTGGCATAGGTCCTACCAACCTGGATCACGGAACTGCCACTTGTCTCCTGGCTTAGGTCCTACTAACCTGAATTTTGGGACTGCTGCTCGTCGCAACAGTAACTGCCTTCACCCTCACCTTGGCAATTACTGGACTGCTTTGTACTTGGGCAGTCTCACATAGCAATGTGGACAAACTGACAATACCGACGGTCACCTTTCGGGTGACCGTTGAGTGTCCCTGTATGCCTTCAAGTTGATACTCCACTTGACGGCTTTGTGCCAGAGCAGTCTCATGTAGAAATGTGGACAAACTGACAATACCGACGGTCACCTTTCTGGTGACCGTTGAGTGTCCCAGTATGCCTTCAAGCAAGTTAATACTCCACTTGACGGCTTTGTGCCTGGGCAGTCTCACATAGCAATGTGGACAAACTGACAATACCGACGGTCACCTTTCGGGTGACCGTTGAGTGTCCCAGTATGCCTTCAAGCAAGTTAATACACCACTTGACGGCTTTGTGCCTGGGCAGTCTCACATATCAATGTGGACAAACTGACAATACCGACGGTCACCTTTCGGGTGACCGTTGAGTGTCCCAGTATGCCTTCAAGCAAGTTAATACACCACTTGACGGCTTTGTGCCTGGGCAGTCTCACATAGCAATGTGGACAAACTGACAATACCGACGGTCACCTTTCGGGTGACCGTTGAGTGTCCCAGTATGCCTTCAAGTTGATACTCCACTTGACGGCTTTGTGCCAAAGCAGTCTCATGTAGAAATGTGGACAAACTGACAATACCGACGGTCACCTTTCGGGGTGACCGTTGAGTGTCCCAGTATGCCTTCAAGCAAGTTAATACTCCACTTGACGGTTTTGTGCCTGGGCAGTCTCACATATCAATGTGGACAAACTGACAATACCGACGGTCACCTTTCTGGTGACCGTTGTTGACCGAAGTCAAAATTGGCCAGAGTTCAAGCTGCTGGTCGCCGACCAGAAAACCAAGACGAAAATCAAAACGACAATGAAAAGAATGATAAAATGCAAACTATGATTGAAAGGACATGTTCGGTTGATTAATGTAAGTATATCATTGCTAGTGTTGATTGCATGACCATTTTAGCTTTACTTAGCAACCGAACTGGCCTGGTCTTCTGCCGGATGGTCTGCCAACCTAACCATGATGGAAAGGTCGAGTTCGGTTGAATCATGTAAGTATATCATTACTTGTGTTGATTGCTTGACCATTTTAGTTTTACTTAGCAACCGAACTGGCCGTGTCCTCTGCCGCAAACTCATTCAATTGTGCTCAAATTGCGCTATATTCCTCAACGATAATATCTCGTAATAATAAAATTGCTATAATATTTTTAGTATTTTTCATCTTTTTTGCATTGTTTTGTCTTGGATATTTACGATCCTTTCCACTTAATGACCATTGTATGGTTAGTTGGTGCCAGCGTTTGCGTCTGGACTTGATCATCTCTGACTTATGAACATTCGAAATGACACTGCGTCTGGTTGGTTTGGTTGGCAGTGATCGTTGGTGCTGGTTGTGGTTCGGTAACTCGTTTGTTTGTGTGCTTGTTTACGTCAAATGTGACCGTAAATTCTGTAATAAATTATATATGGTAGTTCAACACAATGAGAGAGAGAGAGAGAGAGAGAGAGAGAGAGAGAGAGAGAGAGAGAGAGAGAGAGAGAGAGAGAGAGAGAGAGAGAGAGAGAGAGACCCAGATAAATCATTGCATAGGTCAAAGTCCCTGTCCTCATGCTTCAATCTTGATGCTGGGACACTACCTCACAGACTGCACGATGGACGAATGGGACAGTGGTCACGCGCACGGATAGTGCACCAGTTACCACCTGAAAGGCAATACCACTGCTGCATGTGAGCGAATTAGCGAATCGATTGACCGAGCTGTGTAATGTACAAAAAGAACGCGCACTCGTTCAGTCAGTCGAACAGTGGTTTTAATGGAAAAATGCCGCAATGATCAAGGCAAACAGTGAATATATTAACTGACTTGTGACACTACACAATCAATGAGCTAACTGAAAAGAAACGGCCAAGCACCGAGCGACAGAACCGAGTAATGTCAAGTGATTTCGATGCTATCGAGGTGAGCCAGCAATCAGTGCGCGAGAGAATCATTGAACCGAGTTTGTTTAGTGTGTGTTGTGTGGTGCTTGATCAAGTTGAACAGGTCAAAGGATAGATCGTTTCGTGTTTGTGGCAGTGAGCAGTGGCTAATGAACAGTGTGCACTGATGGAATTGTGCCTTTATTGATTAGTTGGTGATATGATTGACTCGTGCGCGGTGACGTATTAATTGGACAACTGAGACCAGCGAGAGTACAGCAACACAGACCGATTACACCATCTGCGACGACAGCCATTTGGCAAGAGAGAGAGAGAGAGAGAGAGAGAGAGAGAGAGAGAGAGAGAGAGAGAGAGGAAAAGAAAGGGAGAGAGAGAGAGAGAGAGCGCGAGAGAGAGAAAGAGAGGGAGGGAGAGCGAGAGGGATAGAGCGAGAGAGAGAGAGAGAGAGAGAGAGAGAGAGAGAGAGAGAGAGAGAGAGAGAGAGAGAGGGAGGGAGAGAGAGAGAGAGAGAGAGAGAGAGAGAGAGAGAGAGAGAGAGAGAGAGAGTGGCATTGCTCAGGTGGACACTTGTTCTGGCCAGACTCCAATGAGTACAAATTGGGCGATTGGCAATGCATAGATGGTTGTGTGTGTCATTGGGAAAAAACAACAGCACTAGTTTCGGTGTTTTGGAACAGTTGCATGAATGATCTCTCACTTTGGTGCTTTGCCTAAAGCCCCCAAAGGAAGAATGACACTCCACACAGTCATCATCTAGTCAACATGATTGAACACTAATAGCACACACACAATATAGTTAGAATCAATTGTTTGTTTGTTTATTATGTTGTTTTGAATTGAATGATACAAATTGTTAGAATGTGCACAAGCATTTGAGATTGAATTGAGTGGGTAAACACAAAAGTGGAGAACGTTACAAGAATGGTCAGAGAGTGGTCAAGTGCACAAAGGAAATAGGAATTAGTGTAATTGAACAAACGACATTTTCTATCAATAAAAGCACACAATGAGGACTTAAAAATGAATGAATGAATGAAGTACAAACAAGAAGCCTATTCAGTTCCAGAACTAAATCCATAGTCGCTCTCATCTTCGTCACTCATGAACGAAAGTTCATCACTTTCTTGATCCTGATCCTCCTCCTCGAACTGCACATCATTGGGCATCAACATTGGACGAGCCACCGGTTCAATTACGGGAAATGGTTCTTCAGGTGCATTACGATTGCCACTAAGACTTGAAACTAGACCCTTGAATTTGTATGACAAAAGTTGTGGGAATGCGTCAATAAGTGGAACGAATTCCTCAATGTCGAACGGAAAGCGCTCCTCTTCAATAATGGTCAAGTGCTGCACGTTTGGTAGAAAAGCGGACAGAATCGCTATAAAATGGAAAGCAGTACCATAAACAGAAAGATCTTCATCCGGTTCTTCATCATCCTCATCTGACGACTCATTTTGATAAACTTCATTGAAAGCAAAAGCCGAAAACACAAGAGTGCGCACACTGGTCCACGATGCGTCTCTACTGATGATAGTGCGATTCACGAAAGGATCGCACAGTGTTTCATCATAAAAGTTGAAACCAATGTGCAGTTCGCTCAACTGGGCCAATCCAGCAATGTCAAAGATGACGTCCAATGCGAAATCGACGACGTCAACGTCTGCCGCAATGAGATGGACGCAACCGATCGGGCCATAGCCTAACCTGAATGGGCGCACCCGAGATACACCAGTTGGCAAGCTGACGACGTCAACGTCTGCCGCAATGAGATGGACGCAACCGAACGGGCCATAGCCTAACCTGAATGGGCGCACCCGAGATACACCAATTGGCAAGCTGACGACATCAACGTCTGCCGCAATGAGATGGACGCAACCGAACGGGCCATAGCCTAACCTGAATGGGCGCACCCGAGATACACCAGTTGGCAAACTGACGACGTCAACGTCTGCCGCAATGAGATGGACGCAACCGATCGGGCCATAGCCTAACCTGAATGGGCGCACCCGAGATACACCACTTGGCAAGCATCAGACGACGACGATGGTCGCAATGAGATGGACGGAACTGATCGGGCCATGGCCTAACCTGAATGGGCGCACTCGAGCACTTAGTCTCTCTCTCTCTCTCTCTCTCTTTCCCTCTCCCTCCCTCTCCCGCTCCCTCTCTCTCTCTCTCTCTCTCTCTCTCTCTCTCTGTTTCGTGTGTCACATTCGTTAGCACACTGACCTAATCGTCGCTTTATTGATTGTAGTGCCGGTCAATTAGTGCCAAAGTGAGTGGCAGTGCTGAAACAACTCTTGTGCCACTCTCGAAAGGACAATGTGCACAGTAAACATGTGCCAACTGTGTCACTATCAAAGGATCAATAAGCAGCACACATGAGCATTTCAGAGTTTAAGTTTTATTGAGTCGATACAAATTATGAATGGTAAAGCAAAACAAACAAGTAAAACAGATTTAACAGGACAAGTGACAAGGACAAACGACCATCTAAGTAGGAGAAGGTGAGTTGGTGTGAGGAGGCAAATGAGAACTAGAGTACCTTATGGTGGTGGCGACAGGCCGAAGTAAGTGCCAAGAGGCACAGTGCTGATTGTGCTGAGAGTATGAGAATTACGATTGTGCTCCAAACACATTACCGATAGCACAATATCTAGTGTATGACTCGCAGTGGCCACCACGAACAACAAACACACAACTCAGCACACACTCGACTCGCGCGAATGTGTTGTGGCTGTGTGTGTGCTCCGTCGCGGGCCGCGACTCGCTCGTTGCGGACAGGCATCACTCGCCAGCCGCTCAAGCAGTGTACAACTGTGCCTTTATAGGTAGCTTTTTTGTAAGAGCACATTTAGCGGGCATCGTGTGCATTGACGAAAATTGAAGAAAAATACATTACACCGCTCTTAGAGAGTCGAGTGACGGTGAGTGCACTCGATTGCATGTTGAACTACTGTATGAGCGTCTCTGCTTGCCTGTCTGTCTGTCTCTCTCTCTCTCTCGTATGTTGTCTCTGTGTGCACTCTGTGTGACTTGACTTGTGTGTTGTTCGTTCTCTGCATATTGGGGGAATAGAAACATTTGGCAAACAAACAAATGACCATTCAATAAATTTTATTGATATATACGAGTAATACACACATTCAATCACGTTCACAATAAGGTCGGAATGTTTGGGTTTGATCAACGGACCAGTTTCACCTTCTTCTTCTTGTTGCACTTGAGGACTGAGTGCATCATTGGTTGGAGATGGCGAGAACCGCTGGTGCTAAGGCCGGTGGACGGATGTTCCGTTGCCGGTTGCTGGTCATACAGCGCGGCTAGCCTTATCTTTTAAGCGGCGAATAGAACTTGGCTTGGCGCACACTTCGCCGTCCCTGCATTGATTTGTGCTTTCAAGCTGCGTAGAAAGTCACTATGTAGAATGGTCGACTAGTGACACTCGGGGCCAGTCGAGTCTCGCAGGAAGTGCCGTAATGGAGTCATCGGTACAACTGTTACCGCCGTTCATGATGTCTTCTTCATGGAAGACTTGTGGCGGCTGGTAGACAGAGTTCAGTGCTGGCGATGGCCTTTGAGATGCTGATCGGGTGAAGGGAGTCTGTTGGAGACTCAATCAGATGGTAAAGATGAAGGACTGTAGGTTGAACATTGAGAGTCTACAGGTGAGTCAACCAGGCAAGTGGCGTGGTGAGTCGATGCACAAAACATTACAGAGAGAGAGAGAGAGAGAGAGAGAGAGAGTGTCATGCACTCGTACTCCCATCACGGAGTGAGCTAGGTTTACTTGGAACTTGGTTGTCAGCGGGTAATGTGCCGAAGTCTGGCCAAATTGGAGGTTGATCCTGGAGAGAGGGGAGAGAGAGAGAGAGAGAGGGAGAGAGAGGGAGAGAGAGGGAGAGAGAGAGAGAGAGAGAGAGAGAGAGAGAGAGAGAGAGAGAGAGCAATAAGACAATCTTGTCCCGCTCCACCAGGCCAGTCAGTTCAAATTATGTTGAGTTTGTTTGATTGCCACTCACTAGGCAGCGCCACGGTCTAGCTTACTCTGTGGCCATCGGCTTGTTCTGGATGACACACGCAATGACTGTTATCGTGTACTTTGAGTGATCTCGCCAGTCGACAGTAGTCGTGCTGTTGCTGACTGTTGGGCACTGGGACTGGGCCATTGATAGATCAATGATTGACAACTAACTAACCGAGTTAGGTCAATTGCCAGCCTGGGCGGCCAAGTTAACATTGCGCTCTGAGTGTGCGAGTGCTATGTGTGGTTCGCATCCTCTGCATCGAGTTTGCATTATGAGCGGCGTCTACCTGAACCAGTCATCAGTCTGTGGATCGACCTGATCCACACAACGTGGTGTGCACATTAGCCAACACATGAATGCACCATCGTTACATTGTCGTGCTTGTGATGCCGATCAATTAGTGCCAAAGTGAGGCACAGTGCTGAGCCAATTCGCGATCAGTAAGAACAACAAGTGCCAAGTGCCAAGTGCCAAGTGCCAAATGCCAAGTGCCAAGTGCCAAATGCCAAGTGCCAAGTGCCAAGTGCCAAGTGCCAAGTGCCAAGTGCCAAGTTCCAAGTTCCAGTGCCAGTGAGCATGTATGAGGCTATGTCGCTGCTGCAGATGATGATACAGCCGATGAGCAGTTGCCGTTCTAAGTAGTGCTAATTCAATGTAGCATCACCAGCAGTCGTGTGGGTTTGCTTTAGTGTCACCACATTCAATTGAGCCACTTTGATTGTTGTCACATCGATCTAATCGTGCCTTGCACATGAACTGCACAGTCGAACAGACCTAGACAAGGAATAGAATGAATGTTAGATTCGTTCAAGTACGGCCTGTGTTGTCTGTCTATCACTTTCACTTCGCACTCCACTGACCGTCCTGGTAACACCATTTACAGCTTTCGGCAATTCCTTTTCTGGCCTAGATGTATCGATGCTTACTCGGCAGCCACGGTTGGGCTGCCCTTGCCGACGGTGCCGCAACCGTCGCAACTCAATTGGAGGCAATACGAATGTGTGTTCATTGGCACATTAGGGGATCCATTGAGGTGACATGATCGAACCACTGCACAACACACAAGTGAGTCATCAAGATGTGATCTGCTGGCTCTATCTGGCTAAGTCACACTTCAATCGTGTGCCACTTGGCCTGCTCGGTGGCTGCTCGGAAGAGGTTATTCTTGAAGTTGTGTGCACCGCTGCAGGTCTGCCGAGTAATTAGAGAAAGTAGCGACAGAACGCCAATTCAAGATTCGATGTAGACCATCACCAGCAGTCGTCGAGTTTGATCAAGTGGTGCGACCATCAACTGAGCAACTTCAATGTGGACAGAACTTAGATTGTGCTACATTGCACGTGAATTGTACAGATGAACAGAGTTGTTGCCTAATTAGGAATAGAAAGAATGTTAATGTTACTTTGATGTGCTGTCTATTGTCAGCTTACCACATTCACTGCGAACTGCACAGCCAGTCCTGGTGATTCCATTTGCTTTCTTCGGTTATTCCTTTTCTGGTTTCGTTGTATGGTTGACCCACCGCCGCCACCGTTACCGCCACCATCACTACCACCACAGCCTATTGGGAGGCAATACGAATGTGATGTGTTGTGGCATCTGTGCCTGGTAGGCGGATGCAACTGGATGGGCCATAAATAGATGATGAGGCTGTTGCTGCTGTTGTGGCGCTACTGCTTCCTTTTAGGAGTGAGATTGTTGATTTGCGTGGAAGAAAAATGGTGACACAGCTGGGTGCGACCCAAATGGCTGTGACTGCTGGTGATGATGATGATGGTACTGCTCTTCACTGGAGACAGCCTCGGGCTCTTCTGATCGAGATGTGGTGATCAGCAGATGCGCCACTAGTGCGTGGGCTTGTGGGGCTGGAGCCGAACGGACAAATTGACTATAGTCTCACCATTGTCTCAGTCTTGGGCCATCGATAATATCGTGACCGGCCATTGGGGACACCTGATTGTCCTCTTCGGATTCATCCAGATAAGCCATTCGGGACAGTGGGCTTGGTTGAGCAATTGGAGCAGCCATTGGTGAAGCAGCGCTCAACTTTGGTCGAAGCATCATTCGAACATAACCTTGAGGGATTTCGGGCTCGGGCTGAGATTCCGGTTGTGATTGGTATTGTTCCTGAACAGCGTTTGGAGAGGACTCCTGCTCTGGGTTGTGATGGCCACATGGCCTGGGCCTGACTGAGATGAGCTTGACTTTTGCACCATTCGTGGCATATCTTGTGGTATCATTTTGTGTGCTGCCTCTTGTGGCATCATTCGTGGCATGGCATAGGATCTCATCACTGGCGATTGTGGTCCATTGCGGAAGGAGCATGCGTGACATCATTGGGAGGTACACTGGAACGGGCACCTCGACAACGTGTGGCTGTGTGGTCGGGATTGTTGTTGTGGAGAAGCAATCACTGGACTGTGAGCCGATGGGCTGTAGTGAAAGTATACGGTCGAAGATGGAGCAGAGAGTGGACTGTAGTTGACCATTGGCTGGGCGGATGGTTGATAGCTTTAAGTGAAGATATGTGAGTCTTAGTTATCGGATACCTAAGTCAAAGTGAACAAACCTTTGTTGTTGTTCATCACGAGAGATGACTTGAATCCTTGGTGAAGGCTCGCTCTGTGGTCTGCTGATGAGCAGAATCACTCGTTGTGGCTGTTGTGGTTCCATCGATGGTTGAGGTGCCTCTAATCGACGGTAGCTGGCTTGTTGAGCAGCTGCAGCAAGAATAGCGCCAAGTGGCGACATTGGTCCCTGTTGTCTCTGAGCACAATAAAGTCCTCGTTGAGGTTGGGCAGTGAACATCATCGAAGTTGGGCCTTGATGTTGTGCGGCAGCGGACGGTGCAGGTCGACCGTACATGATGTTTGTGCGCATTGGCTGCTCATCAACTGCATTGCCATAGCCATAAGGCGATTGAGCTTCCATGTTGATCTTTGGTCGAGCAATGATGATAGGCACTGGAAGCCCTCCTCAGCAGACGAGTCCAACAATTTGCTTCAATCCGAATCGGTCTCATTCGAACCGTTCACATCGGGAATGGTCTCAATCACAATCGAGGACGAGCCATCAGTCTCACCGCCGGTCACATCCTCCGACTTGCCACCATCAGTTGGATCAACTGGAGTGCCGACTCAGTGGTGGTACGGGTGGAACTAGTTGGAATCGTGTCCGTGGTTGTGGTTGCCTCATTCAACGACTCAACATTGGGCAGGGAAGCCAACTTTGTCAAGGCATCCTGGGCATCCGATTCAGACTGTACAATTGAACTCAATGGGCAGAAGACGAGATTCGGACTCTTCGAGTAGGAATGCAATGCCATATTCATGTTTCTATATTGAAAGTCGAAGGGAAACATGTTAGCCTTTAAACTCTCCAAATCCTTCAAGTCTAATAAACGAACTCGTCTTCTCAATTATGTAAATCAAACTCTCCTTTGTATGCAAATCGCATTGAGTCATTGAGTGTCTGTCTCTACTTTACATTTCTCACACTTGTAATCTATGAATAACTCACTTTCCATTATATCTCCATCGAACGAGATCAATCAGAGAGATGGTAAGTGGGCGGAGAGTGAATGAACAAGAGCGAGTGAGAGATAACAATTTACATAATATTTTTCACTTTTTTTTTGCTGTTGTTCACTAAACTATTCTATTTAGAGCTATGATGATGATGACGATAATGAAGTGAAAAGGGGGAAAGAGAGAGAGAGAGAGAGAGAGAGAGAGAGAGAGAGAGAGAGAGAGAGAGAGAGAGGGCGAGAGAGAGAGGGCGAGAGAGAGAGAGAGAGAGAGAGAGGGCGAGAGAGAGAGAGAGAGGGCGAGAGAGAGAGAGAGGGCGAGAGAGAGAGAGAGAGAGAAGGCGAGAGAGAGGGAGAGAGAGATAGGAGAGAGAGTGGGCAGAGAGAGAGAGAGAGAGAGAGAGAGAGAGAGCGAGAGAGAGAGGGCGAGAGAGAGAGGGCGAGAGAGAGGGCGAGAGAGAGAGGGCGAGAGAGAGAGGGCGAGAGAGAGAGAGAGAGAGAGAGAGAGAGAGAGAGAGAGAGAGAGAGAGAGAGAGAGGGCGAGAGAGAGAGAGAGAGAGGGCGAGAGAGAGTGGGCGAGAGAGAGAGAGAGAGAGAGAGAGAGAGAGAGAGAGAGAGAGAGAGAGAGAGAGAGAGAGAGAGAGAGAGAGAGAGAGAGAGAGGGCGAGAGAGAGGGAGAGAGAGAGAGAGAGAGAGAGGGAGAGAGAGGGCGAGAGAGAGAGGGAGAGAGAGGGCGAGAGAGAGAGAGGGCGAGAGAGAGAGGGAGAGAGAGGGCGAGAGAGAGAGGGCGAGAGAGAGAGAGTTGCATTCTTGGTTGTCTACTCACCTAAGTGGATGAATTCACAATTGTCAATCCTAACTTCAAATGGTTATCGCTTCTTCGTTGGCGAGCCGCGCGCAATCAACAACATCAGCTCAAGTGTACTACTTCAAGCACAAAAGACAGATTCGAAACGAATGCGTGCATGTTTGGTATGGCATGAAGTCAAAAAGAAAAGCAAGACAAAACACAGAAAAGAACAAGTCACATTAATTAACTCAAACTTTATTAAAATATAAAAGTAATGTAATTCAAAAGGCGGAAATACAAACATTGAGCAATCATCGGCATCTCAGACGTACAATCAAACATAAAACATATAAAAGGGATACAAAGCAAAAATAAAAGTACAAACAATAAACGTGATAGACATTAAAACTGACAAACAAACTGAAAATGATAGACATGAAAAGAATAAATAAATTAAAAGTGACAAAGAATAAAGGTAATAATAAGTGCCGCCATGTCTGAGATGCATAGTCAATCGAAGACATGATGATCAAGGAAAGGCGCTCGGATTAAGATGCACTCGCCGATAGCCGATCTGGTTGACGAGCCACTGATTGTACAGAACAAAGCCCTGATGCTCATCGGCCATGCCATAAAACACCTCCTGCAGCACAACAATCATGTACAATAGTCCAAACAGATAGATCAAATTGAAAACAACATGCCAATCGGCATACGAATTGACAAAGATGCTAAGCAAAGCCAAAACACTAATGCCCATAAGAATGAAAAAGAGGACAATCTGAGCCGGGACACGCAAGCGCTCCATTGCATACTGAAACATCATTGAGATGGAGTTAGCACCAGGCCTGTACGCCTGGGTGTCCAAGATGTAATCCGGTTGATAGCGCTGTTGGCAAGGAATGCAAATCGGAATCTCGGTCGGGTATTGCCTACCCGTGTAGATTACGCGACCAAGACAAGCCACATGAATTATGATTGTGCCCTTGCAGCCACATGGCCGGATCAACTTACCATTCACAGCCTGCGGGTCGAGACCTTCATAGAAGCGTTCGTCGGCGTTCTCACCATCGAAAATGCGTTCCAAACAGATGCAGCATCCTGGTCGCATTGCTGCATAACGCGCCAATCGACGTTGCGCCTGTTGGGCTCGAAGCTCCTTCTGCATCACCAGGCGTCTGTTCTTACCAGCCATAGCGGAGGATAAAGAGTTGTCGATCGCGATCGATCAGCAACAACGACTTCTCACGAACAAACAGAAATGTCCCAACAGAAGGTAGCAAACCAATCCAGCGAATCGGGCTCGCCTGTTGTACGAGCAAACAGAATGAACATGCAATTTGCGTATTTGATCACTTATTCGCTGTTTAGTACATTTTTGCCTAGAGTTAACCAAGTTGACATACTTATTCAGTCATATACTCACACACATATACCACACCGAACACTGACTGAATTGACTCGTATTGGCACATGTCGAAAACCGATCAGCCACTCTACAGACACTCGCACATTCTCTCATCTGCGTCTGATTTTTTGTAAATATTACTTTTGATTTGAACTATGATCATGACAATGTGTGTGCTGTGTGTACATCGAATTAGGGCAAAACTCTCTCTCTCTCTCTCTCTCTCTCTCTCTCTCTCTCTCTCTCTCTCTCTCTCTCTCTCTCTCTCTCTCTCTCTCTCTCTCTCTCTCTCTCTCTCCGTCGAGAATACGACGAATGAACGAGCACAATATTGAGAGTGTCCACATACTCAAGAGTGTGGTGCACCATGCAAACAACTTATTGTCATTAAGTTTAGTTTGGTGCACTCTGGTGCCCTCAAAACGAACGGCCACAGAACAGGACAACTGTCAAAAATAATGAGCCATTCAATGTATTGGACATTGTGTAGACTGTGATTATTATGCCACCAAAAAAAAAGAAGAGGAGCACAGTGCACGTTGTAATAATAATAAAGTTGTCATATACTGACATATACAACACACAGACACATCACACAATCGAACAGAACATCTCATGTCACTTGGTCACATATTTTGTGTGTGTGTGTGTGTGTGTGTGTTCCATTGACAAGACAAAATCGATTAAGGATATCGAAAGTCAAACGCAACTAAAACGGCAGCAAGCGCACGATGGTGCCAACCAGCCCGATCGGTCACATTGTGACGCACACTACAGCGGACGAGTATGAACAACCGAACAACCAATCGATTGTGCAAACATACATTCACATTGCACACACACACTCACTCACACACACTCACTCACTCACACTCACTCACTCACTCACTCATTGATTAGCCATAGACACACTCTTAATATTGTGTATATTAATTTTCTTACCTTAATCGAATCGTATGCGTAACCACAGGGCGCACACACAGACACGCGTTGAGCAGTAGCCGAATCTTGTTGGACGGCCGGGGCGCCACAAGTAGGATTGTCTTGCAAAGCAGTAGAGCTAAGATGATGCGGCAAGTAAAGAGATGGGTGACTTGCGTACACTATAAGACAAGTCAAGATGTTCGGTGTACGAAGACGATCAAGACAGTGTGGAGGATGGAGATGCACGAGAGGTGATGATAACACACTGCAGAGCACAGACAAGAAGGACAGCGGGCAATTGAGTGGATGCTCAATGGAGAGAGGACACAACGGCGATGATGATGATGATGCCGGCGAGAGAGAGAGAGAGAGAGAGAGAGAGAGAGACAAAGGCTCGCTCGATCACAGGCACACTTCGATTGACAATACAATGATCAATAATGACTGGCAGACGTATGACGCCGTAGTAGTAGTAGTGCCCTGCTCGCTATGGATAGTACGTCGTAGTACACTCTAACAAGTGTCCCCCTGGCGATGGCGCCTCGCAGATCACAGATCAATCGGTTTGCACCCGATCAGTTGATCTAATTAATTAATCTCTCAATGTATACTGCGCATTCAATCACCAATAGACAAGTCTCGCTTCGTTCCCTCTGTGTGTCTGACCACAAAAGGAAATTTAAATATAATAATATTCTTGTGCAATGGCTTACTCAGATAGATTCGGTTTTTTCACTCTCTCTCTCTCTCTCTCTCTCTCTCTCTCTCTCTCTCTCTCTCTCTCTCTTTCTGTGTGTGTGTGTGTGTGTGCATGTGTGTGTGTTGAATCGTTCACTGGTGCAGACATTGGTTCCAGATTTTCAATACAAACTTACTTTGCATTCACAAACGAACAAACACACAAAAGTCGACACAACAGCAGCAGTAAATCAGCTTTCGTTTAGCTTTTGACTGCCCCAAAATTAGTGATGTGTGACATATTCGTGTGTGTGTGTGTGTGTGTGTGTGTGTGTGTGTGTGTGTGTGTGTGTGTGTGTGTGTCACAGCCAGGTAACCTGTATAGTACCTGTGCTTTTAACAATAGCACACACACACCTGGCACAATACAATACAATTGAAGCCACACACACAAAAAGGCAATTTATCTCTACTCTGTTCGATTATATAACATGTTTTGAAGTTCGAATTTCGAACAAATGATAACATAAATTGTGCTATAATATTGATTGTATTATGTGTGTAATGACATGTAAAGCAATGCATTGATCGTTCACACGATGTTTACTTTGTAATTGTGAGTGTGCCACAAAAATCAAATTAACTTTACCACCGCGCGCACAGTCTTTCACTTTACCTTCATTGGTGAGTGCATGTACGTACCCTGCCCGCGTACTTTGGCCAATCTAGATTGGCTTAAACGAGGCCTGGTGAACACAACCTCAATCATCGCTCTACTCTGCCCTCCACTGACCACTCACCTTTCACTTGGCCTTGATCGATATATAGATTGGGACCGTTCTTTTTCTACTCCACCACCACTAATCACTCAAAATCGCTAAAGATAGAGCACGTCGAGGTTAGGGGTTGTCTAAACTAATTGTTGTTAGGTTATGGTGTAGAGGGAGAGACAGATATGTTCGTTTACCAAAAAAATAAATGGCGAACCGGTGCTAACAAATGTCGAGTGGTCAGTACAACTTGAGTGGAGATGTGGACTGGTTCAATTGGCACTTTGAGCGATACAAAAAAGTCGTCGGTAGCTTGCAATCTGCGTACTGTCACCAATTGAAGTTCAGCCATGGACCGGTCAATCGTGTATGTGACAGTCAGTTGGTCGATCATTGATAACTGTTTACGTCTGAGTGGAGCAACTGCTCTGTGTAATCTTCATTTGCGTATATGGCGTGTGTGAGCTAAGTCATCACCAAATTGAGAAGAAGGACAGTACGGATATATCGGAAAATGACAAAATTATTAGTGGTGGGCCATCGTGGGTGGTGGTGAACGAGTTTATTCTGATTCTGACATATAGTGTCCACTGCGGAACCTTCTGGCACGAACCAAGCAGACCAAACTCGATTTGGCTTCGACGCGGTGGTGGTGTACGAGGTTGGCCTGCTGCTGGCGAGAATGCGTCCACTGCGGAACCATCTGGCACGAACCAAGCTGACCAAACTCGATTTGGCTTCGACGCGGTGGTGGTGTGCAAGGTTGGTTTGCTGCTGGCGAGGATGCGTCCACTGCGGAACCTTCTGGCACGAGCAGAGGTGACCAAACTCGATTTGGCTTCGACGCGGTGGTGGTGTGCAAGGTTGGTTTGATGCTGGCGAGGATGCGTCCACTGCGGAACCTTCTGGCACGAACCAAGCAGACCAAACTCGATTTGGCTTCGACGCGGTGGTGGTGTACGAGGTTGGCCTGCTGCTGGCGAGGATGCATCCACTGCGGAACCTTCTGGCACGAACCAAGCAGACCAAACTCGATTTGGCTTCAACGCGGTGGTGGTGTACGAGGTTGGCCTGCTGCTGGCGAGGATGCGTCCACTGCGGAACCTTTTGGCACGAGCAGAGATGACCAAACTCGATTTGGCTTCGACGCGGTGGTGGTGTGCAAGGTTGGTTTGCTGCTGGAGAGGATGCGTCCATTGTTGAACCATCTGGCTCGAACCAAGGTGAACCAAACTCGATTCGAAGGTGTATGACCCATCACACACCTAACAAGAATTATATCATCAGACAATCGGCAGATTTTGACAGTTTTATCTGCTCGAGTGCAGCTTCAGCCACTAAAAGATGAGTTATTATCAATTTGTGCATTCACCAATTACCTTTTCTGGTAGTGTAGGTATCATGTGTACTTGCTTGGCCCGGTGACTTTGAGGGTTTACCGTTGAACAAGTCAAATTCTGATATGTCATTCACATACACAAAGCATATGATCGTTGTCTTGGCATTGCAATGAGCGGTGTCCAACAGGCAACTACAGCACTGATAAGATATATGAGATAAGAGTGGTATTTAGACTCTAATATAGATACACTTACTTACATCAGTATCAGAAAGTATTCAGTCTCCAATCGGGGGTATCGTATACGGCCAATCGAATGAGGCAAACTCTGCTGGTGACGACGATGATGATGGTGATGTCCTGTGTAGCTAATCAGTCTAAACACGAAGCCCTACGCTCGAGCAGTCACTAATTGCCGATTGTTCCGTGACGGCACGCGCACGTACTTCCGACTCTGACTAATGAGAACGTGACTTTTGACGCTAAATGGCGAATCAAGTGCCTCATTTGATTGTTGAGTAGTAGTACAGTGACATGGCTTACTTACCACGGTGATGGTCACACTTCACACTAATGATCTTGCTGTGTCACGTTGCGCTATTCAGGTGACTGACAACCGCACTCTGAGGCAGCCACCCGTCTCGATTACGATCGCAAATGTGACATTAACGAGACGGTTAGACGGTTGTCCGGAGATTTTGTTCTCGATTAGTGTTCGTGTTTACGCTAATGGAAAAAAGCAATGAACAAACACACTTACATTTGTGTCAACACTCTTGTGAATGCTTCCAACTTAGCGAAAGATTGACCGATTAGGACACGCGACGGGAGATTAAGAGAACTGACAGACAGGACAAAATCAAAGAAAGCGACACTTGTTTGCTCACTTAGTTAATAATAAACGATCATTATATTAAAAGATTAAAAGTCAAGACATAGGATTGTGAATGCATAATAATAAATAAGACATGAATCAAAGAAATATAACCGGATTAGGCACGTATGGATGGTAAACTGGGGGGTTTGCTAATTACTCAACGGTGCATCTCACTATTCCTATTCATTGTAATAGTTATGTAATAGTCAATCAATGTAATAAATAAAAGTGGAAATATAGTATAATTACTGGAAAATGTGTCATAAAAGTGTGTCATGTAATGTCAAATCAAATTGTATAGACCTGGATATGGTCGATGAATGGTCTCGGTACTGGAATCGGCATTCGGCACTCGGCACTCAACAATTACTTTGCGCTACTCGGTCCTGGTTTGCTTGCCATCTTCTCGAAGGACTGTTCTCCTGCGTCGTACTGCATTGGAACGTCAACTTGTGCTGGATACAGTTCCTAAAGTACAAAACAGTAATGGGTGTAATGAAACAATTTAGACAATTTTTGCGCTGTGCTGCACGCAGCGTGAACGCTTATAGAGAGGGAAAGAGAGAGAGAGAGAGAGAGAGAGAGAGAGAGAGAGAGAGAGAGAGAGAGAGAGAGAGGGAGGGAGGAAGGGAGAGACAGAGAGACAGAAAGACAGAAAGACAGAAAGACAGAAAGACAGAAAGACAGCGAGACAGAGAGACAGAGAGAGAGAGAGAGAGAGAGAGAGAGAGAGAGAGAGAGAGAGAGAGAGAGAGAGAGAGAGAGAGAGAGAGAGAGAAGCCTAACCAAACGATTTCAATTTCATTTCGATTCACTTTCTATGCATCACTGGCCTAACACAACAACAACAATAACAACCTACCTGCAAAAGGTCCTTCCATTCTTCTTCGGAACCAACATCACCATCGCCTATCACACTTTGAGTGCGAGTGATACGTTTGGGCAAGATCTTCCAGATTGCCCATAAGGCCTCAACAAAAGAGCGATTTGTGTTGATTGGCAGAATTTGGTTGATTTGTTCGATCAATCCATCGGCCAAATAGACACAAAACTCGGCTTTGCTGTACTCAAACTTTTGGGCAAACTCAGCTTCAAGTGCAATTGCATCCATTTTCAAGTCCTTCGCCAAATTGTTGAGTTTACTCTTTTTGCGAGACACAGAAACAGACTCAAGTTGGGCAACCCGTCCTCATCTACGTCTTCATTGCTGACGCGAACAGTGATGCCAAGTGCACGAGCACAGCAGCTTGGATGGAACTTCTTCGGCCATCATCATCATCGGAGCAACAAATTCCAGACGAGTTGTCACAGTAATAGCAACACTTTCCCTGACAAGCGATTCAGGTCTCCCATTTGTAGTCTCTAGGGCGTGGATCCAAATGGAATTGCAAATTGAATGTGCCCAAATTTTTGGATAGACTCGCACAAACACACCACCGTTCTGCTGATGGCACAAGAAGCAAGTGACTGATCGGTCTGGGCTCCAGTGACAGCGGTCACAAAGCCAATTGTCTTGCACTTGGCTTGGCGGCTCACGCACACACGATTTGTGCACCGAAATGTTGCATGATGCACAGAATAGATCTGAATTAGACTCAGCACAAGCCATGCAGAGAGTGTGCTCAGGGTGGTTAGTGTTCACAGTTTGAGCGCCAATTTCCAAATACGAGTTGTCTCGAAACAAAACTAGAATTTCGGAGAACACATCCAATTCAACGCCAGTGCCCAATATAAAGTTTAACTTCTTCAGAACTGCGGGCAAGTCCTCTTTCTCGAAGATTTCGTACACATAATCGACATTTGACGGAGACTTGAAGAAACTCATGCTTCCTTCCATTCTTCCTCTGAGCTTCTCAAAGGCCACTATATCGGTAGCATTTGGTTTCATTCTTTTTCCAAATAGCTTTCG
>JAKIJQ010000021.1:1427500-1467500 GCA_023373905.1 Rhizoglyphus robini
AGCGATGTCCAGAGGCCGGCCGCAAACGAACAATTTATTATATAGTTCGATTGACCAAAACATCCAATTTGATCGAACTCCAAGTGAACAGACGAAGCGAAACAGGCCGACTAACTTGACTGTGCGTTCGATGTAGTGCAATGAGCCTTCTTGCTTGCTTGTTTGTTTGCGTCCTTTGATGTTTTGGGAAGAGTTGGGGGCCTTTGTGAACGAGTGCCATGCACTCGGCCGAATCGCTTCTCCCGCTGGCTAATTAGCCGAAAGGGGGACAAGAAGAAGAAGACAAAGTCGATGACAATAACGATAAGGACGGCGTCGAAGGCGATTATGTCGGTAAAAATAAAAGTGCCATTAATAAGTGTTGCCACACTATTGTACTCACTTTATGTCTCACGTCTGCTGCCCAATGGCGAATGTGCCAATTGGTCATTGAGTTGTCAATTGATAGCCAACTTAAGTTCTGTTCGATGCAAGTGCAATTCGATATGTGCTCGAGGGTATGTGACTTTGAGTTTATCGTTAATGCCCACTGTTTGTCACTGCCACTGAGCCGGCAGACGGTCGACGCGTGAACAACAAATGTGCACATAATTCATAATCACTTGGCGACACTCCTATGGCGGCTCGCATTATGAATGTCACATGCAGTGCAAATGGCGGCATTCACACACACAAAAGTGGCTGCATAGCCCGTCCTGAAGGGAGCTATCATTAGTCTCACTTGAGTTCATTTTGTCTGTCGTCTTGTGTGTGTTGTTGCCTACAAAATGTTATTTTGTATCTAATTGAGTGTTTATATATACAAACACAACAAACACAACAAACAGAACACGTGATGGAGAGGAGCCCACAAATGCACACACACATACATACTTCAAACGATGAACACTCTAATCAAGCCACAAGCCGCGGACGAGAGAGAGAGAGAGAGTGAGAGAGAGAGAGAGAGAGAGAGAGAGAGAGAGAGAGAGAGAGAGAGAGAGAGAGAGAGAGAGAGAGAGAACAGAATTGTTGTTTTGATAGGAATAGACAAACTGGGCAGTGGTCAATTCGTCACTGAGTTGACCGACCATCGGTCAGTAGAGCATAAACTCACAAATCAAGTTCTATAGCTCGATGTATTCAATGTATATTAATGATAATTTAATGAGATGAAGATGGTCTCGTTAGACTGACACGGAGTGGTCGGTTCGACTCTGTTGGCTCGCAGTCTCAAGTAATGGCCATTCAGTGGGAAATCATTAAAAGACTGAGGCAGTGTTTGCATTGTTGGCCTTATGAGTCTCTCTCTATCTCTCTC
This sequence comes from Rhizoglyphus robini, assembly GCA_023373905.1. Classification (NCBI taxonomy): domain Eukaryota; kingdom Metazoa; phylum Arthropoda; class Arachnida; order Sarcoptiformes; family Acaridae; genus Rhizoglyphus; species Rhizoglyphus robini. The sequence continues at coordinate 1,428,801 of JAKIJQ010000021.1, forward strand.
CCTCTCTCGTTTGTTCGCTCTCTACTCTCTACATCACGAATGAGTAACACAATACTTTTTATTGCTTTGCCGCAAATCACTGCTGCACCTCTCTGCTCCATGAGTTGAAAGTGTCCACTGGCCACAATTCGATTCGGCCACTTTTAGCCAATTCCAAGAAAGCCAAATTTTTGTGAACAAACTAATGTTCAGGCCAATTTGGTGGTGGTAGAAGAGGGAGAGATTATCCCAAGTAATAAAAGTGATATATTGCTGTTGCACTGGACTTGTTCTCTCGCATGGGAATGTGCATGCACGCAACTAAACCAAGCACGCTGAAGTGATCATAGAAATCTGTCTAATTTGTGTGTCTTGTAAGGTGGATATTGCCATCGACTAGTACCATACGATTCGATTCGATGAAAATGGCAGGAATGGCAAGTGACATTGGTGCCAAGTGAGCGTGTGATTGAGTTACAATTTATGAGTTTTCCATTGCACGTTCGAAACAGATAGTCGAGTGAATTTGGCCAAATGTGGACAATTTAAACAATGTTAACGAACTTGGGACTGGACTGACTTATTGGTCACACCAATTCATTCAGCCTCACGACAACACAAATAAGCGATCTTTTCACTCAATAAAGCGACATTCAAAAGCAATTCGATTGTGTATTTAATTATTATTATTAACGCACTTGACCACAAATGGACCAATGCGACAGTGGTCTGGCAAGGCAATACACCACCATTGCTCCATATCACATCAAATGCTCACGGCACCAGTGGCCACTGCCAGTCAGTCACTGTCCGCCGACGAATCGGTTACTGTGTTGTTGTTGTTACTGTTCTTGGTTTGCCTTGGAACTAATCAAATCTATCTTTTCAGGCTGCTTTGCTATACTTTAGCCTAAACTTTGGTCCAATCGCTTCTGCCAAACAGTTGTCCACACACTCAAAAAGATGGTCTCTGTCGACGATTGCATTCACTCGGATAATGATGGCACATTGTCTTCTGCCTTGCCCACGACATCATTTCGTAGTTTTTTATATTGCACTGTCCTGTTTGGTTCGTCATGGTCTAACTCGATACCACCGCTAGTGTTGTAATCAACCACATCACAATCCAAAGGAACTTACAAATAGCCACAACCGAGACAATCAACACAATGAGACATTGAACGAGCAACTTGATTGCCGTGCCACCAACAACAACATAGTCGAGCACTTGACTGCACAAAGCGTGCACACACACACACAAACACAAGTGTTCCAACATGTCATGACATGAGCTGTATCCAAGCGGCAATCGACAGTCACAACCAAACATGACGAGTTGGAAAAGGAACGAATCAAAGAAAAACAAAACAGTCAACGAGAGGCACGGACTCGGCTGCAGCCATCGAACGATGGCTCGACCATTCGGCGCGATGATCACAGGCTCAACTGCCCTACAAGCGGACTCACACTATTAATACTAATACTAATTAATTATTTAGTATGTTTGTGGCAGATATCTCTGCTAATTGCTCACTGATGATTGCCTTGAGATAACCCAAGTCTCCTTACGTTCCACTTGTAGCCTACTGCAAACTCGAACACTTCTGCTCACTGCACTCTGGAGCAAAGCAACATCACCAGTGCAGTGATTATCATCATCACTGGAAAGTGTTCCACCGCCACTTTTTCGTTACCAGACACGAAGCTGCTTAATGTTGACTGACCAACTAACAGAAGTTGCCACTAATCATATTATATATATGTTCCAATAATAAACGATTGATCACGGATGTCACATACTTGTCACGGAATATGCTGTGCATAGATTAAAGTTCATTTCTGTCTTGTTGGAAAGGAATGTGCATGAGTTGTATGTTATGATCGAACACTTCGAGCGCACACGCATTGCATCTATCGTTGGCTTGTTTTCTTGTGTCTGAACTCACTTGAGTCACTATGCACTTTGGACTCATCAGAAAGCGTGCATCACCACATGACCGCTTTGGCCCCAAATGCACTGTACAATGAATGTGGCGCCGTGCGGCGCCCAATCAGATCGATTTACTTCTTTATATGGAGATGAAAATAAGCGAACACCGTCATTCTGCTTGCATCTTTCGTCCTGAATGGTTCTCCTCTTTTAACCCTCTCCTTCTCTCTTATCTTGAATGTTTCCATCTCTCGTCCCATTCCCACTCTTCGCCGTTTTGTTGGCTCAACTCAATTCAACTGGCTACACCGGATCATGATTTAAAAGCATCACCACCACCGTCTTCTACCCTCATCATTATACCAAACCAATGGATGCCCATCGGTAAGTATTTTTATGTTTGCTTTATTATTGTTGGATTCCTGTCGCACTATTCACTACACTTCACATCACTCCTTGCCATCATTCTATGGGTCATCGATCTATGGCATGTACAACACCAAATTTAGTCACACTATGTACCCTTCAACTTCCACCTCTCTCTCTCTCTCTCTCTCTCTCTCTCTCTCTCTCGTCTTGAGTGGACACATGGTCCACCAGGCAATCCAACAACACCTCCGGCATACGAAGCCGTGCCTATGCGGTTAACAGTGGACACCTCACCACAACCAGGCCTGAGCGCCCCCGTAATCCACGACAACCGCAATGTGAACCGGCGGCCGTGGATTCTGTGGGCGCTCTGCCCCAGGCATTCCACTGAAAGTATCAACACACGAACTCGAGTCTAGTTCGGCTCACATTAGCTCGTGTCCGTGCACATTCGAAAATAGAACCAGTAACTGGGACGAATGCAACGTGTCTGGCACTTCACTGCTGGAATGACTGCTTGTTGCAAGATGTTTGATGCATCAGTGGAAATGCTGGTGTTGGTGCCGCTCGTACTGACTCCTTCATTAGGAAAATGGCTTTTCCGAGAGATTGTCCGAAGAATAGGCAACTCGAGGCTCGGAAAGCGCCGGTCGGTTTCGAATCTGTGTTAAGATACGAATGAGCGGGCGGTTAGGACAAACAAAATCGATGCACGGTGCAATGTTCAACTAAACCAAATAGAGAGGTGACACAGACATGAGTCAGCAGCAGCACACAGCACACACTCTCGATTGTGTCGATGGCTATGTTGTGTGTGTGTGTGTGTGTGCTTACTCGCCTCTTGTCTCACTCGTTGTGTGTTCTGTTTATCTTTTGCTCGTCTTTTTCATCTTTTTCCATTGGCTTCACCGTGAACAGCATCATCACCGAACGAATGAACGTGTAAGCAGACACTGGTCGAACTGGTCTATTTCTCCTTACGCTCTAGTTCGAATCCAGTCTCCTCTCAACTCTTGTGGCCTTCTTTTGCGTCAGCTTTCTATGTTTACCGGTGAGAACTTTGTTGTTGTTGCTGTTGTTCGTATTTGTCGTAGCTACTTTGTTTTTGTAACCTTTTCACTCTACTTTATTTATCTGATTGCATTTCTGTGAGCTCTACTGTGCTCAATCTTGTTTTGTTTGGTTGTTAGTCTGTTGAGGTCTGTAGCTCAGTTGGTAGAGCTGCAGGCAGTGGCACTCAAGGGAGCGGAGGTTCGAACCCCGGTGCCAGCCATTTCTTTATTTCTTTCTTTCGGAAGTTGGGAAGTGTGTCTGGTTGCTTTGGCTAGACTGACCGCGGTCCCCCATCCCAGGGACAAAAATTTGGGTAGTCCAGTGACCGCTGAGCCAACCAGTTCGGTACGGACGGAGGGGCCAAATGTCTCCTCTTAAAACTGTGACATTGTTTCCTGGCACTCCACCACTTACCATCTAGTGCCATCCTCGACCAGGTGTGAGTCCCCGTGAGGCACTAATCAGTCCTGGTTGCGCGAGGAGAATCCCGGGGGAACTTGACCTGTAATCAGGGCTCGGTCAAGTCCACCAGCAATGGTGGTTGCGTCTTGAGAATGAATGAATGAATGAATGTTAGTCTGTTGACAGTCTTTTGATTTATTCTATGATTTAACTTGGACTATCTTGACATTTTAATTCTGTTAATTCTAAACGTACTTTTAACTGATTATATATTTTTTTATTGTTTTCTAGTATATTCAGTTGTATTTGGAGGAATAAAAGTATTTCAAAATGCCAGCCACCACTCACCCAGAAGGGGAATGTTCCCGTCTATGCCAGAGGAACCAAAGAAAACTAAGTGGTGGGTGGTGGTGGTGGGCGCATCCATTTGGTTCCCGTTGTTGCAAAGATGAAGACACTCAACAAGAAGCTATTCCTCCAACAGAAGTATACAGCAGAGTGGCACTGTGGTAACAGTGTCACAAAGCCGACGATCGACTTCAAAACTTGCCGGATGAAAGAGCCCCAACCGAATCATACAAAACAAAAATTCAAAAGTTAATTGAATCGATTCAACTTCAAGTTACCAAAATGGAGTCTGCTCCTGTGACACATATCGAGCAGAAAATAGAAGCAATTCAAAATTTACAAGACGGATGGATTCCACCCGAATCATACAAAATAAAAATTCAAAAGTTAATTGAATCGTATCAACTTCAAGCTACCATAATGGATATACTTTGACAACACACCAACCCACAAACTTATGATTCTATGCAAACTCACTCTCATGTTTGCGAAAGATTCAAAGCCAGATGTATCCGCACCCCTTCAAGTGCCATTAAATGCACAAGTACTCAAAGTATAAGAAGCTTACTTCACGAGTACTCAAATGCGATCGAAAACATTACACGATGGATAATTGGTGGATTCATCTGTAATTTTTCTCCTATTGGTCGCGTTTGTTTATCAGAAATAAACATTCATTCGGGATCAAAATTTGATTTGACTGTTGAAGAGCAGAATTCTACGAGCATCTCCTCAAAGATATTCCATCAATTCCCAAGAATTCCCATACCAACGTAACCATAGAATACTCATCAAAGTTAAATAGGTTAACAAATGCTCACAACGGATCTAAGGTCGAGTTCGGTGGAATCATGTGAGTATATCATTGATAGTGTTGATTGTATGACTAACTTAGTTTTACTCAGCCACCGAACTGGCCCGACGACCTGGCTGGCTGCGAACCTAACCATGATGGAAAGGTCGAGCTCGGTGGAATCATGTAAGTATATCATTGATAGTGTTGATTGTATGACTAACTTAGTTTTACTCAGCCACCGAACTGGCCCGACGACCTGGCTGGCTGCGAACCTAACCATGATGGAAAGGTCCGATTCGGTGGAATCATGTAAGTATATCATTGCTTGTGTAGATTGTATGACTAACTTAGTTTTACTAAGCCACCGAACTGGCCCGACGACCTGGCTGGCTGCGAACCAAACCATGATGGAAAGGTCGAGCTCGGTGGAATCATGTAAGTATATCATTGCTTGTGTAGATTGTATGACTAACTTAGTTTTACTAAGCCACCGAACTGGCCCGACGACCTGGCTGGCTGCGAACCAAACCATGATGGAAAGGTCGAGCTCGGTGGAATCATGTAAGTATATCATTGCTTGTGTAGATTGTATGACTAACTTAGTTTTACTAAGCCACCGAACTGGCCCGACGACCTGGCTGGCTGCGAACCAAACCATGATGGAAAGGTCGAGCTCGGTGGAATCATGTAAGTATATCATTGCTTGGGTAGATTGTATGACTAACTTAGTTTTACTAAGCCACCGAACTGGCCCGACGACCTGGCTGGCTGCGAACCAAACCATGATGGAAAGGTCGAGCTCGGTGGAATCATGTAAGTATATCATTGCTTGTGTAGATTGTATGACTAACTTAGTTTTTACTAAGCCACCGAACTGGCCCGACGACCTGGCTGGCTGCGAACCAAACCATGATGGAAAGGTCGAGCTCGGTGGAATCATGTAAGTATATCATTGCTTGTGTAGATTGTATGACTAACTTAGTTTTACTAAGCCACCGAACTGGCCCGACGACCTGGCTGGCTGCGAACCAAATCATGATGGAAAGGGCGAGCTCGGTGGAATCATGTGAGTATATCATTGCTTGTGTAGATTGTATGACTAACTTAGTTTTACTAAGCCACCGAACTGGCCCGACGACCTGGCTGGCTGCGAACCAAACCATGATGGAAAGGTCGAGCTCGGTGGAATCATGTAAGTATATCATTGCTTGTGTAGATTGTATGACTAACTTAGTTTTACTCAGCCACCGAACTGGCCCGACGACCTGGCTGGCTGCGAACCTAACCATGATGGAAAGGTCGAGCTCGGTGGAATCATGTGAGTATATCATTGCTTGTGTTGATTGTATGACTAACTTAGTTTTACTCAGCCACCGAACTGGCCCGACGACCTGGCTGGCTGCGAACCTAACCATGATGGAAAGGTCGAGCTCGGTGGAATCATGTGAGTATATCATTGCTTGTGTTGATTGTATGACTAACTTAGTTTTACTCAGCCACCGAACTGGCCCGACGACCTGGCTGGCTGCGAACCTAACCATGATGGAAAGGTCGAGCTCGGTGGAATCATGTGAGTATATCATTGCTTGTGTTGATTGTATGACTAACTTAGTTTTACTCAGCCACCGAACTGGCCCGACGACCTGGCTGGCTGCGAACCTAACCATGATGGAAAGGTCGAGCTCGGTGGAATCATGTGAGTATATCATTGCTTGTGTTGATTGTATGACTAACTTAGTTTTACTCAGCCACCGAACTGGCCCGACGACCTGGCTGGCTGCGAACCTAACCATGATGGAAAGGTCGAGCTCGGTGGAATCATGTGAGTATATCATTGCTTGTGTTGATTGTATGACTAACTTAGTTTTTACTCAGCCACCGAACTGGCCCGACGACCTGGCTGGCTGCGAACCTAACCATGATGGAAAGGTCGAGCTCGGTGGAATCATGTGAGTATATCATTGCTTGTGTTGATTGTATGACTAACTTAGTTTTACTCAGCCACCGAACTGGCCCGACGACCTGGCTGGCTGCGAACCTAACCATGATGGAAAGATCAAGCTCGGTGGAATCATGTGAGTATATTATTGATAGTGTTGATTGTATGACTAACTTAGTTTTACTCAGCCACCGAACTGGCCCGACGACCTGGCTGGCTGCGAACCTAACCATGATGGAAAGGTCGAGCTCGGTGGAATCATGTGAGTATATCATTGCTTGTGTTGATTGTATGACTAACTTAGTTTTTACTCAGCCACCGAACTGGCCCGACGACCTGGCTGGCTGCGAACCTAACCATGATGGAAAGGTCGAGCTCGGTGGAATCATGTGAGTATATCATTGCTTGTGTTGATTGTATGACTAACTTAGTTTTACTCAGCCACCGAACTGGCCCGACGACCTGGCTGGCTGCGAACCTAACCATGATGGAAAGGTCGAGCTCGGTGGAATCATGTGAGTATATCATTGCTTGTGTTGATTGTATGACTAACTTAGTTTTACTCAGCCACCGAACTGGCCCGACGACCTGGCTGGCTGCGAACCTAACCATGATGGAAAGATCAAGCTCGGTGGAATCATGTGAGTATATTATTGATAGTGTTGATTGTATGACTAACTTAGTTTTACTCAGCCACCGAACTGGCCCGACGACCTGGCTGGCTGCGAACCTAACCATGATGGAAAGGTCGAGCTCGGTGGAATCATGTGAGTATATCATTGCTTGTGTTGATTGAATGACTAACTTAGTTTTACTCAGCCACCGAACTGGCCCGACGACCTGGCTGGCTGCGAACCTAACCATGATGGAAAGGTCGAGCTCGGTGGAATCATGTAAGTATATCATTGATAGTGTTGATTGTATGACTAACTTAGTTTTACTTAGCCACCGAACTGGCCGTGTCCAATGCCCAATTGTTGGATGTCTTAACCAATCTTGGAAAGGTCAAGTCTCGATCTAATCGAAATTGTGTCAGTAATCCCACTTGTTTAAAAGGACTTGGACGAGCTGTCCGTTTCTGTAATTCTAAATTTATAATAATATTGCAATTAAAATTTGCCTAACTTTGAGGCATTGATCAATGTCATTATTATTGTCTGTTTGAGTGAACTACTGAGCCAATTGGAAGGTGGAACAGACTGAGGACTGATTTGTTCGAAATGCTGTACTTTCAAACTCCTCAGTGGTTTTGGCCCAATTGGCAAGTCACCGCGCGCGGGTCCATCACCAAACCAATAGATCAATAGAAGCACAATTCCATGAGTGCACACTGTTCATTAACTGTGCCACAAACACTGAACAATCAAGCTTTGGCCAGTTCAACTCAAGATCAAGCACCACACAACACTACCCCACAGCACACACACACAAACCGCATATCAGCGCGCACATTTGCCTTCATTGGCCGAGTGCGTATCATGTCTGTGAGTCTCGCTTGTATTCCTTTTGATCTGTCCTCATCATCGTTACCCGTCATCCGTCAATTCGTCTCTGTGTCTTGCAAACCCTCGCCAAACCGAACAGTCGCATTTTTTTATTTTGGTGTCACTGAACTTGACACTCTGATTATTACTGCTACACCATCAAATCCTGAGAGAGAGAGAGAGAGAGAGAGAGAGATTGCGTGCAGTTGGTTTGCTCCAATCAAGACACAATATGATTGCATCACCATCACAACCCAACAAACAACAGCAGCCTGGTCGAACAATGACTGCAGCAAACCCGGAAATAATGTAAGCAGACATCACCAACAACCGATCGAACGATCGCACTCACACAATTCGACCACCGAACTACCCTCTACACTATCTCTCTCATTAGTTTTGTTTATTTTATAATCGAGACAATGAACTGTAATATCGTTGTGTGGCTGCATGCTTCCCCATACCCATCCAGTTAGCGTGAAAAACATTGAAATGGAAAGTTCAACGTACAACCAATAAGTGCATACTCAATCACTTACAGTTGAGGTTGTGTCAAGGCCCTTTGAACCCTTGTTCTTGATGTCAGATACACTGCCCGAAGAAAGAGTTCGCCACTTCGGCCTTTTTTGACAGGGACTTCTACTATCGATTCCCCTGAACCTAAGACCTTTGAACCAAAAACTTTTTTTATTTTTTCATTTAATACTAGGTCCTATCCTTAACAATTCGTAGCAAAAAATTGAGGGTCAAGGTATAAGTGGGCGGTACCCTTCCTCTTTCAACTCTTCTCACTCGCGAGTTAACATCAATTCACTGAGTTTTTGTAAAACTGATTCACAACACATTTTACTCTCAAACAATGGATTTCTTTGTTTCTTATTTATAATTTTTAAAAGAACAAGATGAATATACAATAAATATAACCAAAAAACAAACTAAAAGCCCAAAAATTTGTTTTTTGTAAAAAACAATATTTAAAGTAAGGTAACACAAAGGGGATTTTTACACGCGAGTGAGAAGAGTTGAAAGATGAAGGGTACCGCCCACTTATACCTTGACCCTCAATTTTTTGCTACGAATTGTTAAGGATAGGACCTAGCATTAAATGAAAAAATTAAAAAAAATTTTGGTCCAAAGGTCTTAGGTTCAGGGGGATCGATAGTAGAAGTCCCTGTCAAAAAAGGCCGAAGTGGCGAACTCTTTCTTCGGGCAGTGTAACATGAGTATGGCGGTGATACGAGACGATGTAATAATATTCATTGTATTGTGTGCGAATGTATTCAATTCAATTCAATCACAGAATCTTAATTTTGTAATTAATAGTGTGCATCATAAATCAAATCACTGTGCTCCACTTTGCCTTCATTGGCGAATGCATGTGCTCTTGCTCTGGCCAAGTACCTTGACCAATCTAGATTGGCTCAAACGGGGGAGCAGGTGACCAACCTCAAGCACCGCTATACTTTCTCCGCCACTGACCACTCACTTTCCCTAGGCCTTGATCGACATATAGACTGGAGCCGTTCATTCTGCACTCCGCAACCACTAACTACTTAAATTTGCAAATTGGCACGGAGATTGAGCACACACACATAGGGAGAGAGTGCTTACTTTTATATGTGTGAATGGAATTGCCTGCATAATGTCTGACTGTTTACTTTTGGAGGCACGCATGTTGACACAAAAGAGATTGTGGGATTGTTATTGTTAGTTTCAGTTTATATAGCATTTGTACAGTAAAGCATTCGTTAGGCGTGTGCAATGTATTGACATTTGCAAGCCGCGGCTTGTCACACTGTCACAATATTCTGCCGTTCTGGGTAAGAGTGCACATTTTGCTGATGATGATCGATGGAGTGGAAAGGCTCGCATATTATGCTACTGAGATTTGCGATTGATGTTTGCATATCTATGCACTAATAAAAGACTGCCAATTGGCCGCACACACAAGAAGACACATACACATGAACAGAAAAAGTTTTGTGTGTGCGTTTGTGGGCGAATGCCTTAGCCACAGACATAATCGATCGAGTATAAAATGTAAATGTGTACAAGTGTGTCCAGTGAGAGAGAGAGAGAGAGAGAGAGAGAGAGAGAGAGAGAGAGAGAGAGAGAGAGAGAGAGAGAGAGAGAGAGAGAGAGAGAGAGGGGAGAGAGGTGTGGGGGAGAGAGAGGGAGAGAGAGGGAGAGAGAGGGGAGAGAGAGAGAAAAGAGAGGAGAGAGAGGGAGAGAGAGGGGAGAGAGAGAGAGAGAGAGAGAGAGAGAGAGAGAGAGAGAGAGAGAGAGAGAGAGAGAGAGAGAGAGAGAGAGAGAGAGAGTCAATATATATAATAAATTGTTATAACCAAAAGTATCGTCACAAGCAGTGTGTGTTAATTGTGGTGCGTTTGTTTACGTGCAAACTAAGATGGAGGTAAGTGTTTGTCATCTAGTGGCAATAGTGTCTGCCCCGGTTTGTTGTTTGTTTGTTTGTTTGGTTCTGGTTATGGTTCTCATTTGTTGTCTCCACTCCTGCTCGAGTCCAATCTTCGAGTGTCGTCTAAGTTGGCCAGTGCACCAGTGGTGATGGTGATCGCCAGCAGGCAACGTCCACACACAAACACACATAGACATACATTGATGATGATGGCAATGGCAAAGCACAAACTCGCCATTGAACCATTGACGAGAGAGGGAGAGAGAGAGAGAGAGAGAGAGAGAGAGAGAGAGAGAGAGAGAGAGAGAGAGAGAGAGGGAGAGAGAGAGAGAGAGAGAGAGAGAGGGAGAGAGAGAGAGAGAGAGGGAGAGAGAGAGAGAGAGAGAGAGAGAGAGAGAGAGAGAGAGGGCGAAGGAGAGGGCGAGAGAGAGAGAAGGAAAGAGAGAGATGTATTATGCACCCAAAGACGATCATTTTAGGCGACAAGACGCAAAGGAAAATAAGTTAGTATATATAAGAAAAAGAAAGCTCCTTAAGTAGGCGCTACGAGCCGCCTTAATGTCTTGAAGATAAAGACGCCATCTAACCAGAAATGCGTTTATAGGAAGCGCCGACTACCAAGCATTATTTCACCAACGCCTTAAAATGTAACAACTAAAGAGATAAGACAGATATAATGTTCACTCTAAGAAGATGCTAAGGAATCGGCAGTGTAGATTTATTATTTGTATATATTAGCACACACACACCAAATACACAACAAAATGTGTGTGTGTGTGTGCACGGCTTTATTATTTAAATTATTAAACTCAATTTGAATTATTATGCCATGAACAACACATTAGTACTTCAATTACTCTGTTTGTAATATTAACTCTTAATGCTATTTCAATAATAAAATCGATTTGTTGTTATGGGAGAGAGAGCGAGAGAGGGAGAGAGAGAGAGAGAGTGAGGAGAGAGGCGAAAAAGGAGAGAAAAGAGAGGGAGGGAGGGAGAGAAGGAGAGAGAATGAGGAGAGAGAGAAAGAGAGAGGGTGAGGGTGAGGGTGAGGGAGAGTGAGGAGAGAGAGAGAGAGAGTGAGTGAGTGAGTGAGTGAGTGAGTGAGTGAGTGAGTGAGAGAGAGAGAGAGAGAGAGAGAGAGAGAGAGAGAGAGAGAGAGAGAGAGAGAGAGAGAGAGAGAGGGAACGAGCACACTAAAAGTTTCATTCCTTAGAACCAAATAAAGATCCCCACAAGGCACACACAGGTCAAAGATGACCAGTGGGCCGTGCTGGTGATGATGGTGGCCACATCGAGGGCGCCATCAAAAAACGGGAGGAAGACGAGAGGACAGTTCGAGTGTAAAGGTACAATCGGTGCTGCTGAGAGTGGTGCACACTGCGCTCTCCACTCTCCTGTGTCTGTGTGTGTGTGTGCTGTGTCTGTCTGGCTGCCTGCCTCTCCCCATCACGCCAGGCACTCACACCGACAGATCGGGAGTCGGCTGCCTGTTCGCTGTTCGATTCGATCATTGTCATTGTGCTCGTCATTGCAAGTGGTTGTTCGTATTGTCCTTGCGTGTGTTCAAGACTTTGTATTTCGTCGTTTTTGTAGTGGTGAGGATTTGGTTTGCCAGAGTGTGCTCTGCCCGTCACTCGAGTGCACACTCACTCACTCACTGGCTCACTCGCACACTGCAGCAGCATCATCATCATCCACTGCTGGCCATCACGCAATTCAACTCTATCCGACTACCAACAACAACTCACTCGCTCACTCACTCCCAATCGAGTGTTGCATCACGTCACACACTCACTTACACTCACAACCACCACACCGAGTCCAAGCACCAATGATGGCCGAACCGCAAGTTGCCGCCGCCGCCGTTGCCGCAGCCGACATTCCTACACAGCCAATCTCGCTGGTGCTGATGGTGGGCGATGGCGCCCGAGCCTGCTATCCTGCTGATGGTGAGCCACTTCCAACAGTGCCACAGCACATCAACTCGATTAATTATGGTACTGTTCGCGCTATTATACGCTCATATCCGCGTGTTTGGAGATTTGTCCTCTGCATTGGACGGGCCAATCTGCGAGATAATTTACCCCATATTGCAGGTCTGTTGACCTTTTGGGGTGAGCATTTGCGAGAGCTTCAGGTATTTTGGAAGCCGGCGCCGCGTGCAGACTACGAGGCGGCCAGTAGGAACTACGAGCGGATCAATCGTTTGATTGAAACAATCGGAAGCCTACCTCGTCTTGTGTCTCTCACATTGAGCATGTTTGATGTGAATCACTTTCCATTTGCCATCACGGCTGATTTGAGCATTCTGACTCGTTTGAACTCGTTTTGCCTATCCACTAACAACTTGCTGAATGACCGTTTGCGTCACACATTGGAGCAATGTGCTCGCAGTAATCGACTGCAGTACATGGCTTTAGGCAATCCTATTAGCCGATTCGATTTTGGTGTCATTCTGATGCCTCAGTTGCGTGATCGTATACGGGTTCTCAACGTTGGCCCGATTAATCATGATGAGTTGATTGCTATTTGCACCAACTTTTCTGGTTCGCTTAGCGCGCTCTCTTTGGCCATCAACGAAGGGTTGACATTTGATATGGTGGTTGAGTGTCTCTCCGTGTTGAGCATTCTGCGAGAACTTAAACTTGGACTGCACGCTCGCATTAAAGACGAGGATGGCCAACGAATTGAGCGCCAACTGTATTCGGTTCGGACTGTGTTTGCCAATCCACTGGGCTTCGTCAATGGTCCAGTGATGCTCAACATCTTTCCATTTGCCACTATCAATGCTACACCACTTCATCACTTTATGACTTTGCCTGCTGGTGGAAGATTCGTGTGAGCACACACACACACACAGCTGATGTGGACATTGCTCAATTGGCATTACCCGATTGTAACTTTACTATTTACAGGACATATTCGATATTTTCAATATATTCTATCCTTTAAATTGTCCTTATTTATTTGACACTTATTTGTAACACTTATTTCAATGAAATATTATAATAATTAAAGTTATTTATTATTTATCGACTATTACTCGTGTATTTGATCTGACCAAAGTGACCAAACTGCTGCGGATTGACTGAGAGAGAGAGAGAGAGAGAGAGAGAGAGAGAGAGAGAGAGAGAGAGAGAGAGAGAGAGAGAGAGAGAGAGAGAGAGAGAGAGACAGAGACAGAGACAGAGACAGAGAGACAGAGAGGGAGAGAGGGAGGGAGAGAGAGAGAGGAGAGAGAGAGAGAGAGAGAGAGAGAGACAGAGAGGGTGAGAGAGACAGAGACAGAGACAGAGAGACAAGAGGGAGAGAGGGAGGGAGAGAGAGAGGGAGAGAGAGAGAGAGAGAGAGGAGAGAGAGAGAGAGAGAGAGAGAGAGAGAGAGAGAGAGAGAGAGAGAGAGAGAGAGAGAGAGAGAGAGACAGAGACAGAGACAGAGAGACAGAGAGGGAGAGAGGGAGGGAGAGAGAGAGAGAGAGAGAGAGAGAGAGAGAGAGAGAGAGAGGGGGAGAGAGACAGGAGACAGAGACAGAGAGACAGAGAGGAAGAGAGGGAGGGAGAGAGAGAGAGAGAGAGAGAGAGAGAGGGTGAGAGAGAGAGAGAGAGAGAGAGAGAGAGAGAGAGAGAGAGAGAGAGAGAGAGAGAGAGAGAGAGAGAGAGAGAGAGAGAGAGAGAGAGAGAGGGAGAGAGGGAGGGAGAGAGAGAGGGAGAGAGAGAGAGAGAGAGAGAGAGAGAGAGAGAGAGAGAGAGAGAGGGAGAGAGAGAGTAGTCAAATCTGCATTGAGATCGACAATGAAGTTGCACAATGAAATGCACTTGTGTGTGTGTGCCTGACGCTCAGTTTCGTGTTTGTGTGCGTGTTATTCCACTTACTTTTGGACATGGCCGTCGTCGTGGTAATGGTAGCTCGTAGCTGATTTGAAGACCATCTTCACCACTCGATGAATGAGATTCCATTTCAGATGAATCGATGAACGATGATGACGAGTGTTGAACACTTTATAAGCGCGCACACACACAGACACACACAAACTCAAACAACCGACACACGCCGAAATTCCTCACAAAGGCAAATGTGTGGTGGTGGTGAGTACGACGAGACAGCGGTCAGTCGACGTTCACGTTCGCTTGTTGGTGGTCAAATGAAGAGCACAGTTGTGTGAGCTCTGTGTGCGTCTTAACCGTCACGTGATGTTCACTCAGAAAATGCGTAATTGCTGTGCGCCGTCGTCTTATCCCGCCTTCTTCCGTTCCATAGTTCACTCGAGTTCAACTCGAGTCGAGTCTCCATCTCCACTGGTCGACTGGCAAAAGCTCTGCTGGACTGTGTGTCTAAGCCTGAACATAGCAGCACAGACACATGAGCACTTCCGTCGAGTGGGCTGCCTTGGCAATCAAATCATGAGAAGACATGCAATGTGTGAATGGTGCTGCACCGAAAGACCACCGTATGTACAGTATATGTCAACTCGAGTATACGAGTGCACAAGTATCCGAATTGGTCAAAAAGCAAATGTGGCCAAAGGTTCAATCATTGCACACCACTGACACTGACAATGGTCCTGTGACTAGCCTTGACTATGGAGGAGAGTGAGCGCGCACAGCAATCAGCAAAAGAGCACACACACATTTCGTTTGCTACACTGAACGAATTCATTGACACTGCAACTGGTCGAACATACAACGAATGTGTCACAATGTTGTCCCCTCCATTTGAGAGCACTAGTCAACACATGTTGAATGTGATTCTTCTCCAAAATAGAGAGACCGAGTGCTGGGTGAAGTGTTAAGTGGACTCGGTGGCCTGGTCGGTCCGAGTGTGTGCAGATGAGCACACTTTGCACTGACGGAAAACATTTGTCACTGCTGTCAAGACTTGGGCCAGAGTGGTCCACTTCGTTCGCCACTTAGCTTTGATGTTCATCCGAATGGTTCGTCGCACTGATGAGCATACGTTGAAGCTAATCCACTAATGTGCAAATGCAGACTGCTGGTCGATTTGAATTGGCCTCAAAGCGTGTGATTGCTCGCTAAAGGACAAACGGGCAGTTTGGCCAAGATGAGCTGCTCTCTAGTTTGTAGTCTGATTACTTGAGCGAATGAGACACACAGAGTGTTGTGTAAGTCTCTCTGTCTCTCTCTCCATCTCTCCCTCCCCTCTCTCTCTCTCTCTCTCACCCTCTCTTTCTCTCTCTCTCTCTCTCTCTCTCTCTCTCTCTCTCTCTCTCTCTCTCTCTCCTCTCTCTCTCTCTCTCTCTCTCTCTCTCTCTCTCTCTCTCTCTCTCTCTCTCTCTCTCTCTCTCTCTGTAAATGTGTGTGGCAGTGCATTTATGTTCAGTGCATCTTTACAATGGTATTAATTTGGACTGCAGTGAACTTTAAAATGAAAAGAAAGGAAATGAGAGTGCTAGGTCGAGTGAAAACGTGACCAAAACATGCATCCATGCGTCCAAAGCGAGTACCACCGTCCGTCCACCGTGACCAGTGACCACCACCAAGGAGTGCACTGAAATAGCAAAAGTGACGATGTTATTCGTCTCTCCAGTCTAAACCGTCCACTGGATACCCCATCAAGCATCATCATCGTCGTCTGTCCATTGAGTGAGCAAGTCAAGTCAGTGGTTGTGTTAAGACTTGTGTTGTCGAAAGCGATAGCGACCGAAAAATCGAAATATTTGATTGTTTTGTGCTGTCGTTCGAGCTATAGGAGTGATCCACAAAAGTTAGTACTCTGCAGTTCAAAGTAGGCCTAGCTACACCAATCGCTGGCGACAGTTTAAGTGTAAACAGACCCAGTGATTGAAGCGACGAGACGATGATCACTTTAGGTTAGGCGTGACCATTTGCCAGTGGCCTGTCCCAGACGTATGGCTTCCGTATTGTTACGATTGCGGGTGCACTGATTACAGTCGCTGGAATGGTGATCAGCACCGTTTTCGATCACAACATGTACTGCCATGCGGTCACACTCGGTGGGCTAGTCGGTGAGTTGAGAGATTGTGTTGTCTTATCTGTTCGATTGTTGTATTTGTTGTTATGTCATGTAGGTATGGGCTTGGGCCTCATGTTCTTGTCTCAGGTTACGATTGTCACCGAATGGTTCGACAAGCGATTGTCCTTCGCCACTGGCATTGCCGTCTGTGGTTCTGGCTTTGGCATTGCCTTCTTTGCGCTCTTCTCCGACTGGCTCATTGAACAGTTTAGCTGGAGGGGCGCGATGCTGATCCAGGCGGCCCTCATGTTCATGTGTATCTTCTTTGCTGCGACCTTCATCGATCCACCCTACAAAAAGGAACAACAAAAGGTGGTAATGATGGACACTACCTTCAAGGGCGCAATGCGTGATGCGTTGAATTTCAAGATTCTGAAAGAGCCAGTGTTTCTGTACTTTGTGATTGCCAATTCGATAGGCAGTCTGGTGTACTACGTTCCACTGATACTCAACTCGGATCGGCTCATTCGGTTGGGACTGGGCACGAGTCGAGACGCAGCCACACTGATGATCTTCTTTGGACTGGCCAATGGTGTGGCACGGACCTTCTTTGGCTTCATCTCGGACATTGCATGGGTGAACAGGACTCTAATGTACGCAGTGTCGGTGATCACCATGGGTGTGGTGGTGGCTATGACCACATTGGCTCAAAGTCTCACTCACATGCAAATTCTCTATGTGGCCTTTGGCATCACCGAAGGTATGACTAATGATGGATTTGTCGAATTGAACTAATCGATCACTTTAGGAGCCCACGCCACCTTGATCTCGGTAGTCCTGGTCGATCTGTTTGGTGCCCACCGAGTGTACAACACTTTGGGCATAGTGCTAATGTTCGATGGTCTCGCATCGATGATTGGCCCACCGATTACAAGTAAGTGGACTTTCCAACACTGCAATATTGCACTCAAACTGACCTAATGTGTTGTTCTCTCTCTCTCTCTCTCTCTCTCTCTCTCTCTCTCTCTCTCTCTCTCTCTCTTTTATACATACACACACACACACACACACACACACACACACACACATTGCACAATCCAAAAGAACGCTAACTTTACGGTTGTGCGCGAGATGATAAGACAACAAGGAGACAACACACCTCAACCAGACGACGATATCCAAAAGAAGAAGATCACAAGACCGACGACACGATTGGACTCGAGCAGGAGTGAAGACAACAAATGAGAACCAT
The DNA here is from genome assembly GCA_023373905.1 of Rhizoglyphus robini. Lineage (NCBI taxonomy): Eukaryota > Metazoa > Arthropoda > Arachnida > Sarcoptiformes > Acaridae > Rhizoglyphus > Rhizoglyphus robini. The sequence goes on from JAKIJQ010000021.1 coordinate 1,446,703, forward strand.
AACCAGAACCAAACAAACAACCAACAAACCGAGGCACAGACCATGGCCACCAATGATGAAAAAGTGACCAGAAACACTAACCTCCATCCTAGTTTACGAGTAAACAAACGCACAACATTGAACACACTGATTAGAAGATAAGTTTGGTTATAACAATTTATTATATATATTGACAAATACAGTGTTGACAATACTATTTAATTGTTCATATAATATAAAGCATAATATTAATAATATGGGTTAATCGAACATAAGTACAATACATAATAACTCATATTGTAATCTCTGTCAAGCCATTTGCAGGTGACATTGTACGTTAGGAAGATAAGACAGTTTAAAAGGTTAAAATCAAATGAAAGTAAGTCAAGTCAAGCTTAATAATAGTCGAATAACATAAAAGAAAAATGTGTGTGTGTGTGTGTGTGTGTGTGTGTGTTCGTATGTTCGTGTTTGCATTCGTAGGTTCGTGTTCATGTTTGCGTTTGTGTGTTAGGGCGATCCAGAAAGTGATCCAACTGCTTGCCCACCCCCATCCTTCCAACTACTAGTTCTGCTTGAACCATCCGTGCTGGAGGATGTCATCGAAACTGGCACGTTCATTCGGGTCCAGCACCAAACAGCGATCAATCAAGTCGAGGCTCTCAGCGGAACGACCGTTTCTGAATTTAGGATCTTGAACGGTTTTCCGGGGGTTTATTCGAGCTTCCGGGGTTCTTTCGATCATGCCGACAAGCAGACAGCCCAGAGCCCACACGGTTCCTTTAATAGGATGGTATTGCTTGCCCTGTTTGTATTCAGGAGGAAAATATAAGCTAAATCCTCGAATCCCTAGGTGTGGTTGAAAGCCCTCAATGAAAGCGCCACAGCCGAAGTCAATCAGAAAAATGCGATTGTTCGGCTGATCGATAAGGATATTATCGGATTTCAGATCAAAATGGAGGACACCAGCATTGTGACACCCAACTACTGCCTCTACTATCATTTTAAACCATTTGGCCACTTCTCGTTCCTCAATGGCCGCATTCTTTTCGAGAAAGTTTGCCAAGGTACAGGCTGACAGGTGCCGGTCCATGACAATTCTCAATGTAGTGTCAATCTTATACCAATCACGAAAACGAATAACACCTGGCACATTGACAAGTGCCTTTAGGAGACCAACCTCTAGCGACACACCATTGAACGTTGACGAACTATTTGGAACAGTAGTCTCCTTGATTGCCACTGGATCACCAGTGGCAATCTCAGTCCCAGCAAAGACGGCTCCAAAATGACCACCGGCAAATTCATCGCCAATTGTGTACTTTTCCTCGATTTGTTGATTCATCGGCTCACTTCTGCTAGATTGTGGTTTTGGCAAGTTCAAGTCATCATCATCTTCATCGATATATTCATACATCGTGGTCGGGGATCTTGTTCTATAAATTAGATAAACAACACAGCAATTAGCAACGACATAGCGGCAGTGATAATTGAATTTGAAGCGAATGTTTGCAAATGTTGGTTTAGGTTAGACACAGTTCGGTGTGAAAGAGAGTAATGCATGCAGTGATCGGAGGGATTTGCATTTGCATTTGCACTACAGAATCGCAACACAAACTCAACTATCCTAATCACAATCGTCCGAGCCACTTCAATTTGCGCCATTTTCCCTTGAATCGTCAAACACAAACGAACAAACAAAAGTACACGCACACACAGGGAGAGAGAGAGAGAGAGAGAGAGAGAGAGAGAGAGAGAGAGAGAGAGAGAGAGAGAGAGAGAGAGAGAGGGCGAGAGAGAGAGAGAGAGAGAGAGAGAGAGAGAGAGGGCGAGAGAGAGAGAGAGGACGAGAGAGAGAGAGAGAGAGAGAGAGAGGAGAGAGAGAGAGGGCGAGAGAGAGAGAGAGAGAGAGAGAGAGAGAGAGAGAGAGAGAGAGAGAGAGAGAGAGAGAGAGAGAGAGAGAGAGAGAGAGAGAGATTGGCAGAGATGGCACACACTGTGACCACTGTGGCCCCACAGCGCCCGACAGATTCGAGCCAAATAGAGGAGCCATAAAGCGAATGCAATCACAAAGCACACAATGGCTCAAAAGGTACAGCGACGGTGCACTGAACCTGCACTTTGAACATATGTAAACCAGTGTGCCACAAAGTGCCTAGTCATATATGATGATGATCATCATCATGTTTGAGGCGTCCATGGCACCATGGAACATAACCATAATCATACGTTAGACACAGTACTCGATGAGTACCATTCACCGCCACTGCTCAAGAATTTAACGAGTTGGTCATTGGCCAATGATTGTGTCTGATGATGAGATGGTGGTTACACTCAATTCTGTTGACCGCCACTCAGAAGCTGCATTGAGATGTCATTGTGCCATTGAGTAAAGTAATGTCTGTGTATTACTGTCTGCAATTGGTGTGAGGTTGCATGGCTTCACAATGTAGCCGCTTTTGTGCGCCCACTCATGGAGTGGAGAAATGAGTGTGCACTAAATCACAATTAAAACAATGACAATTTCAATTGTGTTTCTGCAACAACAACAACATCCACTCGAGAGGTCTGATCTTTCCCCATACAGCAGGGCATTTGTGTGTTGTGGCACTGCTCCACTGTGACCATGCACAGGACATTGTGCCTCGGACAGAGTGCAGTGCACCAAGCAGAAATATTATTTGTTACGATGAAAAGACATGTAGGATCTGTGCCACTGTCTACTGCATGTCTTGAGCTCAAACGTCAGAGCTCAAACAGCAGTGATATAAACGATACGAATGATGTGAGACATGTGGGCAAATGAATATATTGACATCGACGATCAGAATGTGCGTCACAATACGATAGTGACAATAGCACACACACTCGTAAGCAAACTGAATTAGTCAAACTAGTGAGTGAATGGCACAATAATAATCAACTGCACAATGATAAGAACAATAATAACACACACACACAGAGAGAGAGAGAGAGAGAGAGAGAGAGAGAGAGAGAGAGAGAGAGAGAGAGAGAGAGGAGAGGGGGGGGGGGAGAGGGAGAGAGAGGGAGAGAGAGAGAGAGAGAGAGAGGGAGAGAGAGAGAGAGAGGGAGAGAGAGAGAGAGAGAGAGAGAGAGAGAGAGAGAGAGAGAGAGAGAGAGAGAGAGGGAGAGAGGGAGAGCGAGAGAGAGAGAGAATGCGAGAGAGGGCGAGAGAGAGGGAGAGAGAGAGAGAGAGGAAGAGAGAGGGAGAGCGAGCGAGAGAGATTGGCAGAGATGGCACACACTGTGACCACTGTGGCCACACAGCGCCCGACAGATTTGAGCCAAATAGAGGAGCCATAAAGCGAATGCAATCACAAAGCACACAACACACAATGGCTCAAAAGGTACAGCGAACTTGAACTGAACCTGCACTTTGAACTTCTGTAAACCAGTGTGCCACACAAAGTGCCTAGTCATATATGATGATCATCATCATCATGTTTGAGGCGTCCCTGGAATCAAGAACATAACCATAATGACACGTTAGACAACAGTACTCGATGAGTACCATTCACGGCCACTGCACAAGAATTTAACGAGTTGGCCATAGAGCAATGATTGTGTCTGATGATGATGATGGGATGGTGGCCTGAGTTTGTCACACTATTCTGTTGACAGCCACTCAGCAAATGCATTTGATAATAGCAATTACAATAGAACACACACTCGTAAACAAACTGAGTTAGCCAAACTGATGAGTGATGGACACAATGATCAACTACATAATAATGACCACAATAATAATACTAATAATCAACCATTCACTCTCTCAATGTCTTATCCTTAGCTTATCACTTCACTGCACTACTACTATTTCTTTTTATTTTTGTGCCAGTACATCGAACATTACTTGGAATAATAACAACAACAACATTATTTCAATGACCAATCACTCGTCTAGTGGACATGTTATTAACAATCACGAAACTATACAATTATCATAGATTTACTGACCAAAACAGTAACAGTACACGCAAACATATAAGTTGTGAATTTTAATCACAAGAGATCGCCACCGTTGTCGTTATTATGATAAATACACATTTGAGTGTGCACATCTCATCATCATCATCACCACGATCATCATCAGCCGCAGCGCCATCACCATCATCATTTATCGCGAGCAGCGACAGACCAACTAATGCAACAGCCACCAACTAATACGCGAAAGCAAGGACACACGGGCACACACACACAAATACGAACACTCATGAGCTCGGCAGAGACATAAAGATCAGTGCCAAGTGACCAGTAGTCACTATTATTTCCTGAACGAACATGCACACCATGCACTACAACCCAATTTTGTGCACACACACACACAAATCTACGCAGGCAAGGAGAAAGCAAAAAGCGAAAGCACCACTGCGCCTACCATCATCATTACAAACCACTTACCGAGTGTGTGTGTTAAAAGCGTTCACGTCTTGGGCGTGCGGCGACAGCGATGTAAGACGAGAAGAGCGTTCGAAGGATGCGGCAATACACGCAGAGAGGCAGGCGATTAGATGCGAAACGAGAGAAGGAGAGAGGCGAGTTGTTTGACGCCCGACGTCTTTTCTTAATTTCTTAAGACGTCCACAAGGCGTTCGTGTGTGTGCTCGCGTCTTATAGGAGTCCGTGATTTGAAGACAAGACGACCAGATTTGGTAGTTGGTGTCGGTGGCGGCGGTGTTCGATTCGATGGTGGTGGTGGTTGTGTGAATCGGCGAATCACTCACTGTATGATTGCACTGTGTGTGATGAGTAATGCGAACGAAAAGAGAGAAGAGGAAAGCGAGCGGTGGTGAGCGTACAAGTGTATACCAGTGAAGACACTCAATGCGCCCTCAATGGTATAATGCAGTATTCAAAGTCAATCGGAGTAGATGGTGAGTAGTGCTCAATGTAGATGAGGTAGAGAGAGGAGAGAGGGAGAGAGGAGAGAGGGAGAGAGGAATCGAACGGGCGAACGAGAGCGCCTTGCTACCTTGCACCTACTACTACTACACAGACAGTGACTGACCAGGCAAAATTAATGGTGGGGCGCCAATCAGTGTGCTGTGTGACTGTGTGTGTGTGTGCGCCCCGCAAGCGATCCCCCTGAGCATCGACTGCCATCAACCGATGAAGCCACTACAACTCTACACCGCACACCGCTCCTCGCTCTAGCAGAAAGGACGCTTGTTGCTTTCGTGTGTCTGCCTCTGTCTGTCTTTGTGTGCTTGTATGATTGTATGATTGTGTGCATGTGCGCCCGTGTATCGTGTTCGCATTTGCAATTGCAAGCTAAACTCAATCCTCCAACGAGCAATGCAGCGCCAGAATCACATTTCGATTGCCTTTGTAATTGGCGAACGAGCCAACGTGGCTTTTCGACCCGCATCGGCACGAGTCATCCACTGGACTAAGTCTCACCGCATCCTTGGCTCGTTTCCTGTGGTGAACGAACTCACCGTCCTCATTGGCGAGTGTCCAATTGGACGCGTTATCAATCGACTGGCACATCTCATCAAAGCTTGGGCACCTCGTCTGTCAACCCTGCGCATCCACTGGACTCCAGCGGCCAATAATGAGCTGACTCCTCCACCGCCACTTGATGATGAGCACAACCGTGAGATGCGTGGAAAGGTCCACCAACTGATTCGCACAATCCGTTATTATCTTGTTAACTTGCGACACTTGACCCTGTGCATGTACAACTGCGACTTTCCCACTGGTGAGCTAATGGCTTTGAATTTGAGTAAAATGCGAGCGCTGACTCAATTGCGATTGTGCACAAATCATGCAATCACTGATCATTTCACTGGTCATTTGCGTGAACTCGGAATGTTTCGCCAGTTCGATGGCTTGACCGAGATAGCTTTGGGCAATGCCATCAGTGGCGCCTGTGTGGCACTCTTTGTCAATTCTCGCTGGGCCAACTGCGTCACTGCGCTGAACGTACATTCAATTTCGCGTGAGACACTGATGAGTGTGTGTGTGAATCAGGCAAATTCAATGCGCGCCTTGACGCTCACCACCAGTGACACGCTCACTCTGCTCGATGTGGTCGAGTGTTTGGCTGTGTTGAATAGCCAATTTGCACAAGTGTTGTTGGTGCTGCACCGAGATCTGAACCGATACATCATCAACAATCCCCAATTTGTGGCTCGAGTTCGATCTGTCAGTGATTTGAAAGTGGCCACTTTTTACTTGGCTTATGGCGCTATGCAAATCATTTGTCGCTTGTTTCCCAATGCTAGATTGGATATTATACGGAGAAATTTGTACCCTGTTAGCGATGGCTTATGGTGAACAAGAAATGACGGGATTGTGCACGCACTTGTCATTCACTTCTATTGCACACAACACACAAACACAGATATAAACAACACATTGTATCTAATGTATTTCAATTTTAATTCCAATTTCATTGCATGTTCAATGTTTTATTTCCCGTAACAAACAAACCTAATGTACTGCATTTAAATAAAACAATAAATTCAATATTTGTCACCATAAATCTGTGTGTTAAATGATTCGAATCGTGCTGTTCTTAGTGTCTTATGGTCTTACTTCGGGTGAGTTACTACCAAAGTCATTTGCTCTCTCTCTCTCTCTCTCTCTCTCTCTCTCTCTCTCTCTCTCTCTCTCTCTCTCTCTCTCTCTCTCTCCCTCTCTCTCTCTCTCTCTCTCTCTCTCTCTCTCTCTCCCTCTCCCTCTCTCTCTCTCTCTCTCTCTCTCTCTCTCTCTCTCTCTCTCTCTCTCTCTCTCTCTCTCTCTCTCTCTCCCTCTCTCTCTGTTTGTTTTCCTCTTTTTCGTTTCTGTTTTTCGTTTTTCCTTTCCATCGATTATATGGATTAAAACAAGCAACCAATAAGAAGGAGAAGAATAACATAAAAAGTAGGTACTACTCACGGCCTCTCACATAATAATAAGCCAACCAATCAAAAATCAATAATAAATCGATCAGTTCAATCACATCATCGACAGGCCAATTGATTTGTACGGTTGACTAATCAAGCTCGCAATTGAATTCGCGGTCTGTGGCACAGTCACAAATGGAACGCAGCCAGACAACCAATCGCAAGCACACACACCCCGGCACACACACACAATAGATTTGTGTTCTCTTTCATTCGTTCGTTCCCTGCCAAAATCATTTGAACAATCATCATCAAAACATCATGGCATAATCGATTGGCCTATAAATATTAATAAATCATAATCGAACAGAAATATGTAGTTTTTGTTTGCATTAACATAAGCGTCTAATGATAGCATTATTGTTGCAATAATCGCGATAAATGCGATAATGTACTGTGCGCCCGCCAATTGGCAATTGCATTAGATTGCGTACAACCGCACACACAGACAAACTCGCAAACAAACAAGACAGAACATACAACACACACGAGTTGGCAGCTTCGTGTGGCAGTCCGTGCTGGCAGATTTTGTGTGTGTTTGCTGTTCGGTGTTACATTGGCCACTCTTGGCCAAACATGCAGTTGGTCAAACTCTCGCTTTTTCTTCACTTTCGTTTGAATTGTAAATGTGTGCGAGTGCAGTTGATCCGAGACGAATCGACTAGCCTTCCTCGTGATGGCAAATGCAACAACGAACGCTCTGTTCTTTTCTCTCTCTCTCTCTCTCTCTCTCTCACACACACACACACACACACACACACACACACACACACACACACACACACACACACACACACACACACACCTCTCTCCCTCTCTCTCTCTCTCTCTCTCTCTCTTTCCATCTCTTATGAGCTAACGCAAAACGCAATTAATATAATTTGGCGTAAGTTGGAACTCGACTCGAGGAACCTCGGTACAAACTACAACGAACGACCGTGGTTCACACTCGGTTCTGCCACGGACGATTATTATTATTATTACCTCTCTCCCGTGCGCGCACCAAACACACACAACTCAGTTTTATATTATAATTTGCCATATCGATGCCGTCAAGTCGAGTTGTCTCGCCACTCCAACAGTTTGCCGTGTGCAGGCCGAGAACAAACGAGAAGAAACGAAATGGAAAAAAAGTGGTTGACTGGCTGGCTGGCTCAACTGACTGACTGACTGACTGACTTGGTGGCTCTGCCTGAGCCAACCATCCCTTATGTCTCACATCCGGCACACAGAACGAAGAACACGCAATCGCGCCAATGACAGTCACACAGAGCCACGGCAGAGTAGAGCAGCCACAAATCCACTGCCATTGCCAAAGTACACAATTCCAATTGCCCAACAGGTGAAGGTGACCTCTGTGTCCAATGGACACTGTCCTGTAGCCTATCCCCAGTATCGTATCATATCTGCCAGTGTTCGCTTGCTCCCCCTTTCGTTCGTAGATTCGCTTCTCGTTCTCTTCCCATTTGGGGGGCACAAATCCCGAGAATCCAAATTAAAACACGTTTCGTTTGATGCTTTTTCCTTGCCTCTCGCTCGCTCCTCACTCTCGCTCGCTGTCTGGCCTGTTCTAAAAGAAGCGTTCAAAAAATTTTGCGAATAGCTTCTTTTTGCTGCAGTCCTTTTGGCGTCACAATCGCTTCGATACATCTTTTATGACCTAATATATTTAGGCGTAAGAAGTGGTTCGCTTATGGGTTATCCACATATGTGGGCACTTCAATGAGGAGAAGCTTGCGTATTTGTGGATCACCCTTTAGAGCAACTCTTCTTGAGCCTAAATATGTTGAGCATGCGCACATCGATTACGTAACATAGGATGGGGTAAGGCATCGAGGTTGAGTGCTGCTGCTGCACTGTGCACCTGTCTATCCCTGCCTGTCGAGTGCGCAACTGAGTGTGTAATTGGCACTGCACTCGAGTTGGGTGTTGATCTCGTCGATTATCGTGTGATCTTTTTTGATTCGTCTTCATTGATCTGTGTCATTCTATTCTGTTGACCGTCCATATCGTCACTATATTTTGAGAACATGCCAGCTCGTCCTGTGTATTTGCTTGTTGGCGTAGAGGAAGACCGAATAAGTGACATTCCGTGGTTCGATGAATTACCATCTCAAGTCGAAACACATTGCTCCGCTCTCGATTCGGACTCTCTTCGTGAATTGATGGAACTTCTAGACGGAGTAGAAGATCTCAACATTTACATTCGTGTCCGTTGGAATGCCCAACTCGCGTGGGTACTTGATAATGCAATTCAACTGTTGAAGAGTCTGTCCACAAGTTTGGTTTCTGTGGGCATTTTGATTTGGTTTCCAGACAGCAAACCTGTAACCGCTAGTATAATTGGGCCATCATTTGATTCTGTTCATGGCCAGATCAATCAACTGATCAACACAATCAATGGCACGGGCAAGTTGAACTTCCTGTTCTTCTCCGTGCTCAACTTCGACGAAGGCAAGAACATGCCAATGAGTGCTTTTCCCATTTTTGGCCAACTCCTGCAGTTGTACTTTCATACTTACAACTCAGTAAACCAAGGACTGCTGGATTCACTTAACCAATTTGCACTACACAATGAAGATCTTGACACTATCCAAATTGTGAATGTTATGAATGCGGTCAACCTTGCAGCATTGCAGCAAGAAGACGGGTGGGATGACAAATTCGATTTGTTGGCTGTGACCGAACTGAACTATGCCCAGTTGATGCAGCTGTGCGAGTCACAGATATCACTGGATGTTTTGCACGTTACAACCAATGAGCACTTGAGTCTCGCCCAGGTGATGCACTGTGCCGCGACGTTGGCACTGGATACACTACGAGTCCATCTTCATGAAGTACCGGCCGAGGAAGAGGAGGTAATTGCCCAAGCTGACATGTCCACTCTCGTGGTGGTCTCTGAAGAGCCCGTGCCGAACATGTCTGCCTTGTTGCGTCGCTATTTGGTGAAACAGGACACACGAATTGTGAAATCAACTTGCGCTTTGCCTAATCCATTCAAGTGAACCGCTTAAATGAACTGATGTCTCACTTGGCCAGAGGCTTAAATCTAATTTAATTTAGCATATTCACTTACACAAAGGGGTTTATGGGTGACGGTTATTTTGTCATTTATTATTTATCAATTTATTGATTGTATTTTAATACATTAATAATTAATAAAGCGGATTTTAACGCAAATTGACTCTTACACTTATTATTGCGTCTACTTCGGACTCACCTCATTGGTGGCCGCTTACATACAACGGAAAGGTTAGCCACAAACGAGTCTATTGATGGGTATATCGATAGGTAATATATAGAGCAGTGAACTTACCTGTGCTCTCTCACTACTCTCCAAACTGACCAATCGAGTGACCTTCAGCGGTGAGTGGCACACCTCAGAATGGCTTCGTTTCCTTCTTTGTTTGGCTGTGTGTTCACTCGTTTCGTGTGTTTAGTTGAACGGGTCGAGAATTGTTTGCACAACACAACACATTTGTTAGTTGCATACAGAAACCCTCGCACCGAATACGTAATTTGGGGGTTTGTGTTGCACCTTGATAGAGGTGCAAAGGTGACCATTAACTCAGTGAACTGCATAAATCGTGCATTTATAGTACTTTTATTGTGTGTGTAGAGTACATTGTCATAGAGTGCTAATGTACTCACATTAGCACGTTGTTTGATGCAGTGATATGCCACTTAATAAGGTGTGACAGTGTGGCGTAACAAATTGTCAACACTCACGAAAGTCACGTACTCGCCATTATAGCAGGAGGATAGACTCATGGTTGAGTGCGTACAGGTAAAAGTGTGTCCATTTGATGAGGCACTCGAAGGCAATCGTAAGATGTTTGTGTTTCGGTTTCGGACTCGACGCTCACCTCAATTACAATTGACCGGCCATCGGGCACCGTGGGTTCGCTGTCGCATTGATCCATTTGTGGTCAATTGAGTGGATGGACAGTGCCTGACTTGGAGTTGTCACTGGTGTCGTTTGCATTCGATGTGATATGGAGCAATGATTGTGCCTTGCCTTGCCCGACCACTGTCGCATTGATCCATTTGTGGTCAATTGAGTGGATGGACAGTGCCTGACTTGGAGTTGTCACTGGTGTCGTGTGCATTCGATGTGATATGGAGCAATGATTGTGCCTTGCCCGACCACTGTCGCATTGATCCATTTGTGGTCAATTGAGTGGATGGACAGTGCCTGATTTGGAGTTGTCACTGGTGTCGTTTGCATTCGATGTGATATGGAGCAATGATTGTGCCTTGCCCGACCACTGTCGCATTGATCCATTTGTGGTCAATTGAGTGGATGGACAGTGCCTGACTTGGAGTTGTCACTGGTGTCGTGTGCATTCGATGTGATATGGAGCAATGATTGTGCCTTGCCCGACCACTGTCGCATTGATCCATTTGTGGTCAATTGAGTGGATGGACAGTGCCTGACTTGGAGTTGTCACTGGTGTCGTGTGCATTCGATGTGATATGGAGCAATGATTGTGCCTTGCCCGACCACTGTCGCATTGATCCATTTGTGGTCAATTGAGTGGATGGACAGTGCCTGACTTGGAGTTGTCACTGGTGTCGTGTGCATTCGATGTGATATGGAGCAATGATTGTGCCTTGCCCGACCACTGTCGCATTGATCCATTTGTGGTCAATTGAGTGGATGGACAGTGCCTGACTTGGAGTTGTCACTGGTGTCGTGTGCATTCGATGTGATATGGAGCAATGATTGTGCCTTGCCCGACCACTGTCGCATTGATCCATTTGTGGTCAATTGAGTGGATGGACAGTGCCTGACTTGGAGTTGTCACTGGTGTCGTGTGCATTCGATGTGATATGGAGCAATGATTGTGCCTTGCCCGACCACTGTCGCATTGATCCATTTGTGGTCAATTGAGTGGATGGACAGTGCCTGACTTGGAGTTGTCACTGGTGTCGTGTGCATTCGATGTGATATGGAGCAATGATTGTGCCTTGCCTTGCCCGACCACTGTCGCATTGATCCATTTGTGGTCAATTGAGTGGATGGACAGTGCCTGACTTGGAGTTGTCACTGGTGTCGTGTGCATTCGATGTGATATGGAGCAATGATTGTGCCTTGCCCGACCACTGTCGCATTGATCCATTTGTGGTCAATTGAGTGGATGGACAGTGCCTGACTTGGAGTTGTCACTGGTGTCGTGTGCATTCGATGTGATATGGAGCAATGATTGTGCCTTGCCTTGCCCGACCACTGTCGCATTGATCCATTTGTGGTCAATTGAGTGGATGGACAGTGCCTGACTTGGAGTTGTCACTGGTGTCGTGTGCATTCGATGTGATATGGAGCAATGATTGTGCCTTGCCTTGCCCGACCACTGTCGCATTGATCCATTTGTGGTCAATTGAGTGGATGGACAGTGCCTGACTTGGAGTTGTCACTGGTGTCGTGTGCATTCGATGTGATATGGAGCAATGATTGTGCCTTGCCTTGCCCGACCACTGTCGCATTGATCCATTTGTGGTCAATTGAGTGGATGGACAGTGCCTGACTTGGAGTTGTCACTGGTGTCGTGTGCATTCGATGTGATATGGAGCAATGATTGTGCCTTGCCTTGCCCGACCACTGTCGCATTGATCCATTTGTGGTCAATTGAGTGGATGGACAGTGCCTGACTTGGAGTTGTCACTGGTGTCGTGTGCATTCGATGTGATATGGAGCAATGATTGTGCCTTGCCCGACCACTGTCGCATTAATCGATTTGTGGTCAATTGAGTGGATGGACAGTGCCTGACTTGGAGTTGTCACTGGTGTCGTGTGCATTCGATGTGATATGGAGCAATGATTGTGCCTTGCCTTGCCCGACCACTGTCGCATTGATCCATTTGTGGTCAATTGAGTGGATGGACAGTGCCTGACTTGGAGTTGTCACTGGTGTCGTGTGCATTCGATGTGATATGGAGCAATGATTGTGCCTTGCCTTGCCCGACCACTGTCGCATTGATCGATTTGTGGTCAATTGAGTGAATGGACAGTGCCTGACTTGGAGTTGTCACTGGTGTCGTGTGCATTCGATGTGATATGGAGCAATGATTGTGCCTTGCCTTGCCCGACCACTGTCGCATTGATCCATTTGTGGTCAATTGAGTGGATGGACAGTGCCTGACTTGGAGTTGTTACTGGTGTCGTGTGCATTCGATGTGATATGGAGCAATGATTGTGCCTTGCCCGACCACTGTCGCATTGATCGATTTGTGGTCAATTGAGTGGATGGACAGTGCCTGACTTGGAGTTGTCACTGGTGTCGTGTGCATTCGATGTGATATGGAGCAATGATTGTGCCTTGCCCGACCACTGTCGCATTAATCCATTTGTGGTCAATTGAGTGGATGGACAGTGCCTGACTTGGAGTTGTCACTGGTGTCGTTTGCATTCGATGTGATATGGAGCAATGATTGTGCCTTGCCTTGCCCGACCACTGTCGCATTGATCGATTTGTGGTCAATTGAGTGGATGGACAGTGCCTGACTTGGAGTTGTCACTGGTGTCGTTTGCATTCGATGTGATATGGAGCAATGATTGTGCCTTGCCCGACCACTGTCGCATTAATCCATTTGTGGTCAATTGAGTGGATGGACAGTGCCTGACTTGGAGTTGTCACTGGTGTCGTGTGCATTCGATGTGATATGGAGCAATGATTGTGCCTTGCCCGACCACTGTCGCATTAATCCATTTGTGGTCAATTGAGTGGATGGACAGTGCCTGACTTGGAGTTGTCACTGGTGTCGTGTGCATTCGATGTGATATGGAGCAATGATTGTGCCTTGCCCGACCACTGTCGCATTGATCGATTTGTGGTCAATTGAGTGGATGGACAGTGCCTGACTTGGAGTTGTCACTGGTGTCGTGTGCATTCGATGTGATATGGAGCAATGATTGTGCCTTGCCCGACCACTGTCGCATTAATCCATTTGTGGTCAATTGAGTGGATGGACAGTGCCTGACTTGGAGTTGTCACTGGTGTCGTGTGCATTCGATGTGATATGGAGCAATGATTGTGCCTTGCCTTGCCCGACCACTGTCGCATTGATCGATTTGTGGTCAATTGAGTGGATGGACAGTGCCTGACTTGGAGTTGTCACTGGTGTCGTGTGCATTCGATGTGATATGGAGCAATGATTGTGCCTTGCCTTGCCCGACCACTGTCGCATTGATCGATTTGTGGTCAATTGAGTGGATGGACAGTGCCTGACTTGGAGTTGTCACTGGTGTCGTTTGCATTCGATGTGATATGGAGCAATGATTGTGCCTTGCCCGACTACTGTCGCATTAATCCATTTGTGGTCAATTGAGTGGATGGACAGTGCCTGACTTGGAGTTGTCACTGGTGTCGTGTGCATTCGATGTGATATGGAGCAATGATTGTGCCTTGCCCGACCACTGTCGCATTGATCCATTTGTGGTCAATTGAGTGGATGGACAGTGCCTGACTTGGAGTTGTCACTGGTGTCGTGTGCATTCGATGTGATATGGAGCAATGGTTGTGTCTTGCCTGGCCAGACCACTGTCGCATTAGTTCATTTGTGACAAAAATGAGTGGATGGACAGAGACTGAGTTGTAGTTGTCACTGGTGCCGTGAGCATTTGATGTGACACGGAGCAATGGATGTGTCTTGCCTGGCCAGACCACTGTCGCATTAGTTCATTTGTGACAAAAATGAGTGGATGGACAGTGACTGAGTTGTAGTTGTCACTGGTGCCGTGAGCATTTGATGTGACACGGAGCAATGGATGTGTCTTGCCTGGCCAGACCACAGTCGCATTAGTTCATTTGTGACAAAAAATGAGTGGATGGACAGTGACTGAGTTGTAGTTGTCACTGGTGCCGTGAGCATTTGATGTGACACGGAGCAATGGATGTGTCTTGCCTGGCCAGACCACTGTCGCATTAGTTCATTTGTGACAAAAATGAGTGGATGGACAGTGCCTGACTTGTAGTTGTCACTGGTGTCGTGTGCATTCGATGTGACACGGAGCAATGGATGTGTCTTGCCTAGCCAGACCACTGTCGCATTGTTCCATTTGTGGTCAATTGAGTGGATGGACTGTGGCTGACTTGTAGTTGTCACGGGTGCCGTGTGCATTCGATGTGACACGGAGCAATGAATGTTGATGTGAAATGAAAATTGATTTTGGTGGGCCACTCTAGTGGTTGTGTGTGAGCTGGAGTGAAGTACTGCACAATATGATTGTTTGATTGTGCTGGTGTGACACGTCTTTGAGCTCGAACTTAATTCTATCTCCAACCCTGAGTCAGACTTTAAGATACACAGAAGACCTTGTCCTTGCATAGTGCGCAACCCCTCACACGGTCGAATCGTTTCTTGATCTCCGCTCCGTTCGGCGCCAATGCAGATAGTTGGATGGATCTGGAGCAACTGGTACAGCAGAAGCAGCAGAATGCAAAGCAGATGCAGTTGGTGAGCCTCCAGGAGAAAGCCAATTTGCACTCGAGCATCTGGCTTGTTGTGTTTGGACTGGTGCGGAGAGATGCCACTGCCATCACTAGCCAACTCGAGATTGCCATCGATCTTGTTTGAGTTTCCTGTAGTCTCCTCCGCTGAACGAATCCAGTCGACGATTGGGTAAAAAAATCTGCAGAATAGCATCCCAACAACCTCATCAGGATCATCTGCTGGTTAAGTTGAGAGTCTTTGACCAACCGGTGCTGCTTGTCCTTAGGCTTGCAAAGCAGTCCTCGTTTACAGTCTCGAATGTGACCATCGACTCGAGGACGTATGATTGTTTGTGGTACTGTAATTGAAATTGGATTAGAGGTGTAATTGACCAAGGAGAAAGAGGGAGAGGGAGAGAGAGAGAGAGAGAGAGAGAGAGAGAGAGAGAGAGAGAGAGAGAGAGAGGGCGAGGGCGAGGGCGAGGGCGAGAGAGAGGGCGAGAGAGAGGGCGAGAGAGAGAGAGAGAGAGGAGAGGAGAGAGAGAGAGAGAGAGAGAGAGAGTGAGAGAGAGAGAGAGAGAGAGAGAGAGAGAGAGAGAGAGAGAGAGAGAGAGAGAGAGAGAGAGAGAGAGAGAGAGAGAGAGAATCTATAGGTGTAGTGTGTCCTTGTTTGGCCCGGTAACCGTGAGCGTTTGCGGTTGAACCATGTCCCTTTCTGCAATATCCTGTGTTCCACTTGTCCAAGTGGGTAACTTGAAAAATGTACTTTGGGAAGAGGAACACTGTGGGCATTATAAAATGGAGCATAAACACATAAATATTTACTTACAGACAAGATATAGATGACTTTGTTCAATGCTGCTCACTGTCCATTCGGACAATTCCAATAATTGGGTCGACAGGAGTTGCTTGAACGCTGGTAGAGTATAGCAGAATACAAATCAAAGTACAGCTCGAAGCCCTACACTCGAGTCGTCACAGCACTAATCGACAACTGTTCGGTGTCGGCACGCATCCGTTCTCTCGACTCTAACACATGAAAAGGTCACTTTAACGTTAAATGGTGTATCAAGCGCCTCATTTGGTTATTGTACACACAGAGTATTGCTTGTTGACTGTGGCATGGCTTACTTATCGTGGCGATGGCACACAGCGCAAAATGGTCACACTTCACACTACTCATCTTGCTGTGCACGTTGCTATTCGGGTGAATGACAACCGTTCACGGAGGCAGCCACCCGTCTCGACGTGTGACATTTTAACGAGACGGTTTGACGGTTGTAATGCGATTTGTGCTCTATTTGTGAGTCTGTCTTGGCTTACACATTCGATGCCTCTCAAATGGCTTAAAGTAAACACGCCAAACACTTGTTTACATTCAAGTGAATGCTTCAATTTGATGAAAGATTGCCGATAAGTACACAAAACGGAAGAAGAAGAGGATCAACAGTCAGGACATCCCCAAAGAAAGCGAAACATGTTTGTACACTTACACTTACTCGTTTGTTAATAAACGATAATTATATTAAGAGATTATGTTTCAAGGAATGTGAATGCATAATAATAAATAAAACACGAGTCAAAGAGATTACAAAATTAGGCAGGTCGAGCGAAAATGGCCGCATTGAGCTGATGATGCCAGCCTGCTTCATTGTGTTCGTTGGTATGAGCGTGGGTTAAAGGAATATACTTTAAACAAGGTAAGCAAAACAGTGTCAGTGAAAATATAGTTTGGTCTAAATGGAGTTTGGTTAGCATTGGCGCTCAATCCCACGGCGTCGCCAGATTCGACAATATACTCCAGTGTGCCTGTGTGCCATAAACGACACAATGCTCACTACTCTCAACCACAAGGAGAATGGTTGAAGCTCGTGAAATCGCCAACTGTCTGGTGGTTATGAGAGTCTCTCTCTCTCTCTCTCTCTCTCTCTCTCTCTCTCTCCCTCTCCCTCTCTCTCTCTCTCTCCCTCCCTCTCTCTCTCTCTCTCTCTCTCTCTCTCTCTCTCTCTCTCTCTCTCTCTCTCTCTCGTTTGGTAACACACGTTTGGTTTTGGTGGTAATAACGCCGTAACGACAAGGCGCACTTAATGGCTGTGTGTGTGTGTGTGTTCTCTGGTTTAGTGGCTAAACGATCTGGTGTGATCTGGGTGTGGTGGACATGGAAGAAGTGTTAGAATCTGCGTTAGTTCCGGTCGAGATCAGACCGAAGTTAAGCGAGCCATTCACACTGAGCTCATGTCTAATCACCTGGTCAACATCGCACTCCAATATGCCACTCTGGGAGGCACACACCGTATCAAATTCGAGGTCAATGTCGACCCCACGGGCCACGTGCGAGGCATAGTGTGTTAGGGCCTCGTGTGGGTGCACGCCCGGATAGTCGTTGTATGATGCGAAGGACGATGCCTCGTTGCCGCCGTACGAGCCGTAACATTGAGCAGGGTCTGGCAAGTACATGAAGCCCGACAGGGTCATCCTGCCCGGATGGTGCTGCTGACTGTGCTGATATGCCACCAAATTGGCCAACGTAGCCGATCGATGATGATGTTCACCGCCGTACCGATGGTAGGTCGACTCGTACAGGCTCGCCGCACTGCTGCTCGCAGAGTTGTTGTTGTTGATCTCGAGCACTTTGCCACCAGCTGTGCTAGTGTTCACCGGAAGGATGCCTTCAATCAACGAACTTGAAGGCGACATGAAGACGACTTTAAGAAGGACCCTGTGCTGGACTGACCAGTGTTGGCCTTTTGCTCGGGTGCACTGTCCATTGAAGTGAAGCACAGCTTCGGTGACGAGGTCGACGGTGGCGAGGAGGTGGACACCGACTAAGTCTGCTGCTGCTTCTGCTGTCCATGATGTTGTTGTTATTGTGCTTATAACTTGTAAAGTTCATTGTAGCTGTAGCCCGACCAGACGCCCTGACCTGGTACACACAGATACACAGAGAATCAGTGGGCGACTAGCAGCAGCGGCAGCACTCGACGACGACAATGGCTCTCTCTCTCTCTCTCTCTCTCTCTCTCGCTCTCGCTCTCGCTCTCGCTCTCGCACACAATCAATGCACACACAACCAATCAAGGCTCAATCGGGCATCATTTCGCCATCATCACCTCGCCCTCTCAACATGTGCGTCTAATCCGATTGTTGCGGTACTGATTAGAGCGTAATTGTCTTTGTTGGCCACTTTAGTCTCGGCCAAGACGGAGCGAGCAAGGGTAACCTGGAACTAGGTTGATGGCGGGCGATGTGGCTAAAGCTGGAGATATCGGAAGAGAGAGAGAGAGAGAGAGAGAGAGAGAGAGAGAGAGAGAGAGAGAGGGAGGGGGGAGGGAGAGGGAGGGAGAGGGAGGGAGAGGGAGGGAGAGAGAGGAAGGGGAGAGAGAGGGAGAGAGAGGGAGAGAGAGGGAGAGAGAGGGGAGAGAGAGGGAGAGAGAGGGAGAGAGAGGGAGAGAGAGGGAGAGAGAGAGAGAGAGAGAGAGGGAGAGAGAGAGAGAGATGGAGGAGAGAGAGAGAGGGGAGAGAGAAAGGGGAGAGTGAGAGGGAAGGAGAGAGAGAGAGAGAGAGAGAGAGAGAGCACCACTGCACTTGTGTCATTTGGTGGTTGTCGATTGTGGTGCAGCAGCCAGATTGTGACACCAAGTTCGAAACCTATTAGGTGACACACACTCACACATTCACACCAAACACTATGCATTCAATGGATAAGTGCACCAGCACCCTCATTGCACTCGCTTTCCTCACTAGTCACTAGTAGTCTCATCAATGGACACAGACTGAAGCAAGAGAGTTTCCTTCAAGTTCGCCCACACAACACAAAGTTGACTTTATGCTAATTAGCCTAGTGGCGCCATTTGCATTGTCGAATGTATTGTACGTACCGGACCAGATGAATTGCCACCATGACCAGCCAGATCCTGATGTGGCACACAAGTGTACACAATCTCGCAACACATTGCACACATCGCTTTCATCATCAGTGCCATTTGTGTTGTACTGCGATTTGAACACACACACAAGTGACAATGTACAAGTGTGAGAAATGTTCGTCTTACCATCTAACGAGTAAAAGAAAGTTCCCAGTAAAGTGGACTGCATAATCGGTGGTGGCACTGCACTTTGGACCCATCAGAAAGCTCGATCACTACGCGGCGCGCCTCATGGCTCTACATGCGTTGAATCGAAATATTCCCGTAATCAGAAATACTCAAGCACATACAGAGTCAATAATTTTAATTGTCACACATAATATTACATCATACTACATAATATAATGATTAATAATCTATTGTAATTGGTCCAATAATATGTCGAATAAATGTTTTGTTTTTTGAATTGTGTTTGTTAAACCTTTTTGCTTATGAGGCCAGGTCAGTGAGCTGTTCGATGTTTTCGATCGCCTCATCTCGTTCGACCAATGTGGCACAGCTCGGGAAAACACCATTCTTGAAACATGACTTTCGGCACTCGTCCTTGATGTCAGGATCATCGGTCAGCCGGTGACACTGCTCGCAGATTTGATTGAGAAGCTCAAACTTGGCACGGTTGTTCGAGCCAATGCAGCCGAGCTCAAATGTGCTTTGCTTCTTGGGTAGTGTGAAGGCAGCCAACAAGGAACAACTGGTTGTGTGCCACAATACACAAACAAACGCCAACAGAACGAGGCTTCGCATGATGATTATGATTTTCAGTGGTTTGCTCTCGAATGAACGTCTCAACCAGAATTGAATTGCATTTTATACTCTCGGATTTTTATGTTCACAGTACAGAAACCTACAATTAGGAGATTCAACTAATTATTGGTTGTTGGTTCAACTCAAAGCTGGAACAGTGCCCACCTCGGTAACACAATAACGCAATACCACACACGTGCCGATGGTTAGCTTCCACTCGGCAAATGAATACATTGACTAAACTTTAATTGGCCACATGTCGTGACGCTTTGATTGGTACAGTTGACTTTATGACTAGTTTGCCAATGTAGGAATTATGATAGTGATGGTGGCACGCATCGGAGTCACTTGAAGACGACGACAGTGCAATCGGCCAAACAGTATGCATTGAAACTGTCATTAGGCAATTAATAAGTAAGTGCACAGTCTACACGTGGTGATGATGGACCGAGGACATTGCGTCTCACTTGTGTCACTACTGAGCTCAGTCTGTGTGGCGAGTGATGGTGTGATCAGATGTTGCTGCCCTCTCACTGGCCTCAGTGGTCTTGGTCCAATCGCTAAGTCACCGCGCGCTGGTCCATCACCACCCTAAGGAATCAATAGATGCACAATTCCATAAGTCCACACTGTTCATTAACTGTGCCACAAACAACCAACATCTATCATTTGACTAGTTCAACTTGATCAAGCACCACACAAGTCTCTCTCTCTCTCTCTCTCTCTCTCTCTCTCTCTCCCTCTCTCTCTCTCTCTCTCTCTCTCTCTCTCGCTCTCTCTCTCTCTCTCTCTTTCTCTTTCTCTCT
>JAKIJQ010000021.1:1470000-1572500 GCA_023373905.1 Rhizoglyphus robini
ACACACACACACACACACACGAGTATTGATAGTTTAAGTTTTATTGAGTTGTGCACACAAAATATGAATAGTAAAACAAAGCAAATACAGTAAAAACAGAAACTGAGCAGTAGTAGGACAGACATGCTGACACAGTGTTCAGTTGGTGCGGATGGGTCAAGTCGACAATCGGACTGAATGTAGTGGAATAGTGGAATAGTAATACAAAATAAAATCATAAATAATATAAAATATGTGTGTGCAATTGAGCAAAAAGTAAGGCGCCGGTGGTGAATGTTGTTGTTGCTGCCCAAGAGGACGCCCGGCGCAGGGCGGCCACCGGGCGCAGGCTGGCCACCAGGCCAATGACACAAAGACTGTCGTGGTAGCGCTGGCTCGTGTAGCCAGACTAGACCTCATCCACCTCCACCCCCTCCCCAGTCAGAGAATGAATGGATCGACTGTTACGGCGATGACGCTGGATGTCACGTAGCTCGATCTCATTTCGAGCCGAGGACAGGAGAGGTCCACCGTTACGGCGAAGATATCGGAAACAGAATTGCCATTTAGACAGCTCGGAGCGACCCTTGGTCACCAGCCAGAACACACAACATCCGACCAGTCCGAGAACAACGAGTACCAAGAGGCCACAAGCGATGATGGTAACGGGGGTCAACCAGAAGTAGACACAATACTTGCCGGTTAGCACACGCTTGTGGTGAGGGTGCAACTGCTCGGTGTCATTCTCAAAGAGGTAAAAGAGCTTTTCCTTCTTGTGGTGGTGAACTCGGGGCACAGTCTCCGCTTCCGGGAATGAGATTAAGTTGTGCTGGTGAAGGAAGAGCAGACAAGCCGCTTCTCTGTCATCGGCGGCTGCAACGAACTTGCATACAATGTCGTTGTGGTCCCCTTCCAAGTAGGTGAGCAGGGAGAAGGCGAACACCACTCTGAAAAATTGTCTTCGTTTATACGAGACGCAACTTTTTCGTCGTTTTTAACCGAAGATTTTCGAATTTTGTCGTTTTTAACCGACAAGAAAATTGTCGGATAAAAACGATAATAAAATCTTCGGTTTTATCCGATGATAATTATATTTTCGTTTAATAACGAAAATATTTATTTGTTTTCGGATAAAACCGAAGATTTTATTATCGTTTTTATCCGACAATTTTCTTGTCGGTTAAAAACGAAAAACTCATTTTTGTTTATTTCATAAATTAATTTCATTATTTTTCTATTTATCAATTCATATTAATATCATACAATTTTAATAGTAAAGTGAAATAAACGTTTCGTGATTGAAGTCTTAGCACTAATGTGATGGCGCTACTATCAGGAAAGTTTTCCCTCCATTTGCGCTAGCTTATGCCTGTGCGGTAGTGTCGGTAGCTCTCCTCCAATGCATGCATGCATGTGTGTGTATGAGTGTGCAGTGCGCGCATCTCCGCGCGCGCTCCCTTCTGCAGTACGGCTTGTCTAGACAACAGACGACGACCGTTGTGTTCTCCTGTTGTCACCTCGTTGCGCTCCCAAATAGATGTATGTTCTATGCCGGCACTCGAATAATCCCGAGATCGGCCGTGCATGTATTTTCTTGATTCCGTTTACCCGACTGTTTATTGACTGACAACAACGGTCATCTGAGGTTGTTATTACGATGCAATGTCCTCCTTTATCTCAATTAAGAGGAGATCCCTGCTATGGTAAGCTGTTTTACTTTACTAATTTTAAATTAAACCTAATAATTTTTTTCTACTTTCAGCGTAGTTCTTACACTACAGATAAATCCAGCGATTGAAGAATTCTGATGTACATGTAGATTTGAACAATAACAACGGTATTTTTTGGTTTTTGATTAGATTTTTGATGTTAAAATTATATATCTATTTCAGATTCTGGTCTTGTGAAAATCTTCAACCGTCTACTTTTCCTAGTACCTGTACTTCAACTTGTAATTTTCGATTTGTGTAATTCATCTGGTTAAGGCTTTTACCGGTATGAATATTTATCGATTTATTTTGTTTCTAATATATCTGTTTTAATTTTATACATTAGAGTTGCCGAGAATGCTGTAATCTCCACGTGCTATTGGCTCATCTAACGATGTACCACTCAAGAATGAAATCTGCTGAGCGTATACTCCGAATGAGATGAAAATGTAAGTGAAAATGTGCTATATATTTTAAAACATGTTTTAATAAATTTCTTTATAGGGAAATTTGGAAGGAAAATGTGAAGAAGCGGAAGATCAAGAAAATCTTTAGAAGAAATGAAGTTTCACTGCTCCGTAAACGACTTCAAAATTGCCACTTTGGATATTTTTGCCTAGTTGAAGGTTTATCGGAAAGAATGTCCTCAAGTTACAACTGAAGATTGGCTGATCGATGCTACTCTTAGAGTTAGCGAGAAAGAATTCTTCGAAGCCACAAGACCAAGCAACCGGAGAAAACGGCGATGATTCTGAAGTCTATTGATGTTATCCTAACTTGATTTGTTATTTTGATTATTATTGCATTAAAATCATTTTTGCGTAAATTACTGTGAGAATATGAATGGGTGAAAGAAAGGATTATTTTTGACTTTATAACCGAAGATTTTTCAAAATTTTATTCGTTTAAAAAGGTAGAAAATTTAAATTGTTTTCGGTTTTAAACGAAAAATTTTCTGGATTTCTTCGGTTTTAACCGAAAATAATGGGATTTTGTCGATTTTAACCGAAGATTTTTTCTTCGGTTAAAAACGATTATTTAGTCGAGTTTTTTCGTTTATAACCGACAAACTTGACTTTCTTCGGTTAAAAACGAAGACAATTTCTCTTAGTGACGTTGGTTACACTGCGCATGGTCTGGTGCCATTCAGTGTCGGTCAGGTCCTTGATCCAATTCGGCATCACGCGGCACATGACACGGAACTCGCCATTAGGCATCTCAAAACGATGAAAATGATATGGACGAAGGGCACCGTCTGTGGCCCTTTTGCTGCGTAGGATGTAGTAGTCGGCCCAATCGAGATTGATGGTCTGCTCGAAGTAGCGACCTGTGCGAGCAGCCTCGTTGATGAAAGTATTGAGCTGGGAGTACTGGACGGGGGTTCTCGATGCGATCCGGGTGGACGAGGATGCGGTCAGGCTGTAGGACGGGCCAACGGAAAGCTGATGCAATGGCTACCAAAAGGACCAACATAGCGATGAAGAGATTCATCGTGAGCGATGAAGAGATTCATCGTGAGCGATTGGCGTGAGTGTGACGGGAATGGACACACAGGAGAGGACAGTGAAGTGGTGATGGCAATCGAGCAAGATCTGATTGAACAGTGGAGACGACGTGCACAGTAACGAGAGCCGAATGAACGGTGCTCACTGACGGACTGACTGAATCGAACTGGTGGCCTGGTAGTGTGGAGTGGGTGACGGTGCTCGCTGGCGTGACGCGAGTAGAGTAGAGAGAGAGAGAGGAGAGAGGGGGAAAGGGCGAGAGAGAGAGAGAGAGAGAGAGAGAGAGAGAGAGAGAGAGAGAGAGAGAGAGAGAGAGAGAGAGAGAGAGAGAGAGGGCGAGAGAGGAAGCCACACCGCCAATGGCGCCCGATGCAGTACGCGAGTTTGCGTGTACGAGAGAAGGCACCGACTACGATGACGAAGTAACAAAGCACAACTGCACACCACACTGAGTCATCGAAATGTGATCTGCTGGTTCGAATACTGCACACTGCTGCGAGCGACAGTTGGCCTGGCTCGGTGGCTGCTGTCTAGGTCATCCACAATAGCCTAAGAGCAACAGCAGCAACAACAAGTGAGGGTACATGGAGAGTACATTGAGCGAATGTCGAATGGCATCGCCAAAGGCAAAGACACAAGAACAATGACAGACTGCACTCGCACTGACAGACACATTGTGTTCATTGACACATTAGGTGATCCATTGGGCCAATGAGTGCACCAGGAACTGCAAAAGCCAAGTGAGCCTAGAGGAAGGCTAAACGAATGTGTTTGCTGACACTACCACCACAACCACCAATACCACCACCACCAGGCAAACACCGCGCACCTTACCTCAGCCTCAGCTTAGTGAGACTCACTGCGCTTAATGGCGCTATTCGCATTTTCACACAGTGGACTGAATGAACCACTGGTTGGACAACGTGTGGGCTACTGGGTTGAGCAATGAACAAATCCAGTGGCGGACGGTGGTCAGCTTTCTGTGACACACTTGGCCGGTCGAGTTTCGCTTACAGTAAGCCCGATTGTTGGCGATGGCGAAATGTGGGTGAGCGTACTCGTTCGGTCAAGACGGAGTCAAGAGAGAGTGAGAGAGAGAGAGAGAGAGAGAGAGAGAGAGAGAGAGAGAGAGAGAGAGAGAGAGAGAGAGAGAGAGAGAGAGAGAGAGAGAGAGAGAGAGAGAGAGAGAGAGAGAGAGAGAGAGAGAGAGAAAAACAATCTTTATTATACAAAATATAATACAGATAGAGCTGCTCACTAAACCAGTGAGTTGCCTTTAGACACAGCATACTAATTAATCAGTTAAGACAATATTGCAATACAGTTTAGAATAGTGTAGACTACAAAAAGTGAGACTGAACATCAGAAAATATAAAAGTGTGTATATGTATGAATATATAAAGGTCTAACCATAAATGTGATAATGTATCATATGTACAGACGCTATCAAAACAGATTCTGCCATTTCGCAAAGTTTCTTCTTATCAAGTTGGAAACGATCGAAAAAGTTTACCAACTGAGTGCTCACTGTTCCTCTCGCCCCCATCCAGAGACCAATAACTTCGCACTCGCGATTCTGGATGATGGGATATTTCTCTGCCAGGTCTTCATAGCAGCTCCGGTAGATAGAGTCTTTCTCGGCTTGAACTATACTCCCAACATCATCCTTCGTTTCCCATCGTACAGTCGGGTCGATGATGTAGACTTTGTCGGAGTCTTCTTTGAAGGCAAGAATGTCGACAAATCGGTTCGCACCTTGTCCATCCGAACAGTAGGGTTCAACCACGCAGGTGTATAGAGAGAGAGAGAGAGAGAGAGCGAGCGAGAGAGAGTGAGAGAGAAAGAGAGAGAGAGAGAGAGAGTGAGAGAGAGAGAGTGAGAGAGAGAGAGTGAGAGAGCAATGGGACAATCTTGTCCCGCTGCACTGGCCTGTCTTTGTAAATTCTCATGCTGAGTTTGTTTGATTGCCACTCACCAGGCAGCGCGACGGTCTTGTTGAGTTAGTGAGCGGTCGGCGAGTCAGGATGACACTCGAAATGAGTGTTGTTGTGTCCTTATAGTGTTCTTGCCAGTCGACAGTAGTCGTGCTGACTGTTGGGCACTAGGACTGGTCCATTGATAGATCGTAATGATAGTCAACTACCTAACCAAGCTAACAGAGGCCAACGGCCAGCCTGGGCGGCCAAGTCACGCTCACTGCACTCTCAGTGTGTAAGTTTGTGTGTGGTTCGCATCCTCTGCATCGAGTTTGCATTATGAGCGGCGTCAACCTGCCCCAGTCGTCAGTCAGTGGCTCAACCTGATCCTAAACGTACCTCACTGGTGTGCACATTAGCCAGCACATGAATGCACAATCGTTACATTATCGTGGTTGTGGTGCCGATCAATTAGTGCCAAAGTGAGGCACAGTGCTGAGCCAATTAGCAAGAGCAAAACACACGAGCATTTAAAGTTTAAGTTTATTGAGCTGTGCACACAAAATATAAACAGTTAATCAAAGTAAACAAGTCAAAACAGACTTGGGGACTGAACAGTAGTGGAACAGACACACAGTTCAGTGTGTGCCGATTGATCAATTCGACAATCGGACTGAATGTAGTGGAATATTGGAATAGTAATACAAAAATTGAATCATAAAATGTAATAAATGTGTGTGTGCAATTGAGCAAAATGTAAGGCGCCGTTGGTGAATGTTGTTGCTGCTGCCCAAATGGCAACCGGGCGCAGGGTGGCCTTGGCTCGGGTAGCCAGTCTAGAACTCGTCCTCCTCCATTCCATCCTCAACCAGAGATGGATTGTTACGGCCACGGAAGTCATCTAGCTCGATCTCACCGCGTGGCGATGGCAGGAGAGCTTCATCGTTACGGCGAAGGTAACGAAGACGGAACTGCCAGGAGGACAGCTCGGTGCGACACTTGGTCACCAACCAGAACACGCAGAACCCGACGAGCCCGAGGACAACGAGCACCAAGAGGCCACAAGCGATGATGCCAACGATGGTCAACCAGAAGTAGCCACAGTACTTGCTGGTGAGCACATGTTTGTGGTGCGGCTGCAACTGCTCGGTGTCATCCTCAAAGAGGTGAGGCAGCTTGTCCGACTTGGGGTGGTGCTCTCGGGCCATAGTCTCGACGTCTGGGAATGAGATAAGGTTGTGCTGGTAGAGGAAGAGCAGACAACCCGCTTCTCGATCATCGGCGGCTGTAACGAACTCGCACACAATGTCGTTGTGATCACCGTCCCGGTTGGCGTCAATAAAGAACGCAAACACATTTGTGACATTGTGGACGGTCTGGTGCCATTCCATGTCCAAGTCCTTGATCCAATTCGTCAATACGCGGCATATCACCCGAAACTCGCCATTTGGCATCTCGAAACGATGAAAGTGGTATGGACGGACGGCACCGTGTGTCACCTGTCGGCTCCATTTGACATAGTAGTCAACCCAGTCCAGGTTGATGCTTTGCTTAAAGTACTGACCAGTGCGGGCGGCCTCATTGACAAAGTCATTCAGTTGAGCAAATTGGGTGTAGTCCTCGATGCGGTCCGGGTCGACGAGAATGCGATCAGGCTGCAGGTTTGGCCAAAGGAGAGCTGGAGCGATAGCCACCGAAAGCACAAAGACATAGATGGAGATATTCATCGTGAACGATTGTGACAGGAATGGACACACAGGAGAGGACAGCAAAGAGGTGATGATGACAATCGACAGTGATCGAATTGAGCAGAGGAGACGATGTGCACACAGAGAGGATTGAGAGCCAATTGAACGGTGCTCACTGACAGGCAGACTGAATCATACTGGTGGTTTGGTTGTGCGGAGGGAGACACGGTGCTCGATGGTGTGAGTCGAGCCGAGTAGAGTGCTTAGCCACACACCATCAATGGCGCCCGATGCAGAACAGAAGTTGCGTGTACACCAGTGAACGCTCCGACTACAGCTACACTCGACTGTATGTTGTACAGTATATGCTGTACATGGCTCGGCTATGTCTTTCTGTCTCACTCACTCTCTCTCTCTCTCTCTCTCTCTCTCTCTCTCTCTCTCTCTCTCTCTCTCTCTCTCCCTTTCCCTCTATCGCTATCTCTCTCCCCCTCTCCTTCTCTCTCTCTCACTCACTCTCTCTCTCTCTCACTCTCTCTCTCTCCCTCTCCCTTTCCCACTCTTGTTCTCTCCCCCCTCTCCTTCTCTCTCTCTCACTCACTCTCTCTCTCTCTCTCTCTCTCTCTCTCTCTCTCTCTCTCTCTCTCTCTCTCTCTCCCTTTCCCACTCTCGTTCTCTCCCCCTCTCCCTCTCTCTCACTCACTCACTCACTCACTCACACACACTCTCTCTCTCCCTCTCTCTTTCCCACTCCCTTTCCCTCTCTCTCTCTCTCTTCCTCTCCCTCTCACTGAGTGACTAACGGAGTGCCTACCATTGCACGCCACTGTGAGTCACCGAAATGTTCTGGCTCGATTGGACGCCTGCAAACGGCAGCCAGTGACAGTTGGCCTGGCTCGGTGGCTGCTGGCTCGGTCATCCAAAACAGCATCAGACCAACAGCAACAACAACAAGTGAGCGATACATGGATTAGGAACCACCGAATCTTCATATGACCTCGAATAATTTGATGCCTCATCGACTAATAGTAACATTTTCATATAGAAATAACTATTCTCCATTTTCAGGGCTTTTGGATAACGGCTTGATCACCCAAAAAAATGCATGGCCAATGATAGCGATTCAATAGCTGTAACTCTCACCAGTGCATTTTTATTGGGAGATCAAGCCGTTATCCAAAAGCCCTGAAAATGGAGAATAGTTATTTCTATATGAAAATGTAACTATTAGTCGATGAGGCATCAAAATTTTCGAGGTCATATGAAGATTCAGTGGTTCCTAATGGAGAGTCCATTGAGGGAATGTCGAATGGCATCGCCAAAGGCAAAGACACAAGAACAAGGACAGACTGCACTCGCACTGACAGGCTGATCATACTCCATTTGAGATTTGTTTTGTCACATTTTGCACAGTAAAATGAACAACACACACCAACCACTGGCCTTTAAAGTGATTTGTGCCTGCAGTGCCATGGCCAGGACCAGTGCCAAGTGCCCGTGCCAGTATGCCTCTGTGCCAGTGTGTGCGTATAGGCATCCCACTGCTGCTGCTGATGATGATGCAGTCGCTGATGTAGCTGACCACAACTACCGTTCAAAGTAAGACCAACTCCAGATTCTATGTAGCATCTCAAGCAGTCGAGGGGTTTGATAGAGTGGTGCCACCATCAATTGAGCCACTTCCAATGTTGTCATCGCATCGTGCTTAGCACGTGAACTGTTCAGGTGAACAGATTGCTATGCCTAGTAAGGAATAGAATGAATGTTAGATTTGTTGAAGTACTGCCTGTTGTCTGTCTGTCACATTCACTTCGCATTGAACTGGCCGTTCTGGTCAAATCATTTACAGTTTCGATAAT
Organism: Rhizoglyphus robini; assembly: GCA_023373905.1. Taxonomy (NCBI): domain Eukaryota; kingdom Metazoa; phylum Arthropoda; class Arachnida; order Sarcoptiformes; family Acaridae; genus Rhizoglyphus; species Rhizoglyphus robini. The sequence continues at coordinate 1,478,657 of JAKIJQ010000021.1, forward strand.
TTATTTTCTGGTCTCGTGGCATTGATGCTTGATGGAGTGAGAACACTCGAATATTATAATGCTACTGAGAGCTGTAATGGCTGTTTGCTTGTGTGGACGCACATTAGTAGACTCACAATTGCACACACAAGAAGGCACTTACATGGAACAGTAAACATAAGATGTTTTTGTGTGTGTGTGTGTGTTTGTTTGAGTGTATGCCATAGCCACAGACATAATCGAGTTCGAGTATGAAATGTAAATGTGTGCAAATGTGTGCAGAATCTGCACTGCGGTTGTACATAACTACGAGTGTGAATTGTGTAGAGATTGTGGCTGACTAGAGAATTGGACTTTAGGTGCTAATGGAAACAATTGGAACAAACGCCATCACACAAGACAAGAAAACGAGAGAACGATAGAAGAACAACCAAAAGCACAGATTCGATTGGATTCGAAAGAGCAATTGGTCTGCTACCGCGGAATATCGTTTGCCTCAATCGTCAATCATCCCCGCACACACACAACTTTTGGATGAGACGTGAGTGTGTGTGTGTCGTGTGTCGAGTGGCGAGTGTCGCTTGTCGTGTCTGATCTGTGTCCTAATCATCATCACCACTCGTCAGTCAGTGAGCCTCAGTCTCTTGCAATCTCGATCTCAAACCGAACAGTGGTACATTATTATTTGTGGTATTTATATCGATTCGATGTTAGTCTGTTGTTCACTGTCCGCTCGACCATTGTATTTATGCATTTGTGCTTTACACTCTTCTCTCACTTTCTCTTATTTGTGGTTTGTTACGATTGTGTGTGCCCTTTCGCCTTTGCCATACGCCACACGAGTGTGGTGGTGGCTATATAGCGAGGATCGAAGCGTTCATCGATGACTCTCTCTTGACCCGTAAATCGATGTCACCAAGCAGTCATCAATCAGCCAACACCCATTAGCCTCACTGAGCACTACCACACAGATCGTTCGATCGTTGGCCTGACTGTTTCTCGGCGTTTCCTGTTGTTTTGTGTTTTACGAATCTCGATTTCTGTCTCCTGTATGAGCACACACAACACATACACACACACACGATCAGACTGTCACTGAGTTCAGTTCTCCCTACTGATCATCTCTTCTCAAACGAAGATGTCTCTCAAACACTCGATTTCGTTTTTGTTAGTGCTGATGATTCTATTCACAGTTGACACAACTGTGCAGTCCACAACTGGACTTGATCTTAATTTGACTACTACTACTGCACCATCGACTGCCAACACTCTCTTGGATATGGCTTCACTTCGACCTTTGAAGACTTCAACACCATTGAACCGAATATGCAAGGAAGAGATTCAATCAGCAATCACTAAATGCAGTCGTCTTCAGCATACGACTCTGCAGTCAGTGTCAGTCAGTCTACTGTTTGACGAGTGCTGCAAAAAGTGGGTCCTGTACCAGTGTGTGCTACTGAGTGCCCACTGGGCACTGCCCAGGCCAAGTGCACCTCGGGCATGATCAACCACAGCGAGAATGCATTTCGCAGTGAAATCAAACTGATCAAACAGTGCGCCAACCGAACATTGGACAAGATCAATTGCATTGCCACCGGTCCGTTCGTGGTGAAGCTGATCCTCGCCGTCTTTGTGTTGTTCGCCTTCATGTTGGTGTTTGTTGTTTGTTGTGTGATTGCATATCGCAAATGTTGTTGCATTCGCCGTTTTCCTCCGCAAATTGTCGATCCAGTGCCCGAACCTATTGGCGATTTAGACTTGGACGCCTTGTTTGCTCGAGAACAGTTTGTATCACGCGAAAACATGGCCGACTTTACGGATGCAGAGGTGGAGAAGATGTATCTCGACAATCTCAAGTCACTCTGGGGAGAAGGATCACCGATAACCGAGCCCTACAGACGACCCCCGCCCAAGTACGCGGGCCACATGGCGAAGTGTACTCCTGTGCCGCTAGATGTGTGGATCAAGCCGAGATACTTCCGACTGAGAAATATCACTTTTGACCTGAGTCTCATTCGGTTGATTGACACTTCGCTCTACGAAGACGCTAAGGAATCGGCAGTGTAGGATTATTATGGTGTGCACATTGTTTGTTTGTTCATTGGCAGAAGCCCAACATAACACAGATTGAGTGCAAAGACTCAACATTTTAATATCACTAAATTCAATTTGAATTATAATTATAATTATTCAATAAACAACAACACATTAGTACTGCAATTACACCCTGTTTCTAACATTAACTCAAAATGCTATTTCAATAATAAATTCGATTTGTTGTTTTATGGGAAAGAGCGAGATCATCGCCTCATCGAATTCTTTATTTTATTATAAATTGATGATCGTATCGATAGTAGCTCTAAATAGTATCGATTATTTTAGGTACATGTGTACCCAGATATTGGGCGCTGCTTTGTTGTATGAATGTGTGTGTGTGTGTGTGTGTGTGTGTGTGTGTGTGTGTGTGTGTGTGTGTGTGTGTGTGTGTGTGTGTGTGTGTGTGTGTGTGTGTGTGTGTGTGTGTGTGTGTGTGTGTGTGTGTGTGTGTGTGTGTGTGTGTGTGTGTGTGTGTGTGTGTGTGTGTGTGTGTGTGTGTGTGTGTGTGTGTGTGTGTGTGTGTGTGTGTGTGTGTGTGTGTGTGTGTGTGTGTGTGTGTGTGTGTGTGTGTGTGTGTGTGTGTGTGTGTGTGTGTGTGTGTGTGTGTGTGTGTGTGTGTGTGTGTGTGTGTGTGTGTGTGTGTGTGTGTGTGTGTGTGTGTGTGTGTGTGTGTGTGTGTGTGTGTGTGTGTGTGTGTGTGTGTGTGTGTGTGTGTGTGTGTGTGTGTGTGTGTGTGTGTGTGTGTGTGTGTGTGTGTGTGTGTGTGTGTGTGTGTGTGTGTGTGTGTGTGTGTGTGTGTGTGTTGAATTCTACATTTGTGTCCGAGTGTGCATACACACACTGTCCTCACTCATTCAACTAGTGTCCAAACTGACCAAAGATGAAACTCCTTGCTTTGTTGTTTGTTGTTGCCGTGTCGGTGGCACTGGCCGAATCAGCACACACTTCACTTAACGTATCGGTGTCGGTCAATGTGGCCACAAGTGCACCTCTCGTAATGCACACTTACGAAGCGATCAACAGTCAGATCGTGACCAACGGCACAGCAATGCAACTGAACATTACTCGAGGCATTTCGGTGCCCAGTTGTATCGGCAAATCTGTCGTACGCATTTGTGATGACAGTGTACTGAACGTGCCCGATCACCACTTTAACATCACATCGGAGCTGTGCTGCAAGCTGATGGACTCATTCGAGTGTTCGACTCAGCTGGCTCGCATACACTGCACCGAACAGGAATCGAGACTCTTCATTGAACAAGCTGACTCGGTCATGTCTGTGACTAGCTGCAAGCTGATTCAATCCAACGGGTGCAGCCACCTGCTACGGACTTTCGCCAAGCTGCTTTTGTGGTGTCTACTCATCTTGACGATTCTCGGTCTGGCTGCACTGGTTGCTTACTATGGCATTAGTAAGGCCATTAGCTGGTACGACGAACGTTTTCCGTTTGGTATAAGGCGCAACACTGACATTAGCCAAGTACGAGAGCTTCGTTCGAGTATGAAAGCTACAGCTAGAATTGAGCCGACCGCTTCACCACGTCGGGTCCGTTTCAGTCGTTTTGTCGTTTACTATGCGAGTAGCCCCATGCCAACACCACCTGACTCGCCCAATGCTGATGCCGAGGCCCATGCTGCCCCTCGCTTCAATTTTGATCGAGTTGCATTCATGGAGCAGATGAATCCAGTGGAAGGTGGATCAGCAGCTGACGCCGGCACCGAAATGGTCGACTTCGCCCCAAAGGGTGATCGCTCATCGGCTACTCGTGGTGGTGCAGGTGAAGAAGCCAACAGTGGAAAGCGTCCACTGCAGCCATCGTGTTCTACCATGAGTTTGGACATCGATACCGAATTGGAAGACATGTTCAAGAAGTATGGACACTCAGTTGGAAGGTCGGCCGAATCCAGAGCCCCGTTAGCTACCACCGAAGCCGACGATGACACACTCGAGACAAGTGGCTAATCAGAGACGGACATTAAGTAGCATCGGTTGGTCGGTTTCGTTGCTGACCGACTGCAATCGATCCAATCAAGTCCAGTCAGGACACACACACACACACACACACACATTCAATAACATTACACTTAATCTCAATCAATCTACACTGTAAGACCACTTATTGCTAATCGTTTACATTTTCCCGTAATAATGTTACCATCGAACAGTGTGTGGTTCGATTTATAAAAGTCATATACGTTTCAAGTTAATATTTGTATTTGCAATTCATATTCAGTAATAAAGATTACAACCAATACAACATTGCGTTGATTGATGAATTAGTATTACATTACACAAGATAGACGAGTGTTGTGTGTGTGTGTTTGCGGTTGGTTTGTTCTGATTGAAAAATGAACACAATGCCTGTGTGCATCATCATCATCATCACCGTCACCATCATAGCCGACAGAAGCAGTCAAGTCGGGAAGAACAGAAGTCAACCCGGAAATATTGAGAGAGAGAGAGAGAGAGAGAGAGAGAGAGAGAGAGAGAGGGAGAGAGAGCGAGAGAGAGAGTAGGAGGGAGAGAGAGAGAGAGAGAGAAATGATTGCCCGTGCCGTAAGTGCAATGGAACAGTAACAAGGCGCGCAAGTGAGCCAAGGCGGGGTGAGTCAAATTGAATGGTCCACTGACCGATCGAGTGGAAATTAGAGCAGACCTGTATGGTCAGCTCCTTTCACTCACTGACCATTTACCTGTGGTAAATAGTGCGCTGATTGGCTGTTCGCTGAGTGACCAAACACAGTGGTGAGGTCTGCGCGACGCTTAAGGCTTTGTATGTGTGTGTGCAAGTTGAACTTACTTTTGTATGTGGTCGTCTTGATGGTAGTTCGTTGCCAATTGGATGATCATCTTCATCACCGCGCGAAGAATGAGATTCCATTTAAGAAGAACCGATGAACGATGATGACGACGAGAGTAGAACACTTTTGGACACAGACACACACACAGAAACACAAACTAACGACACACGCCGAAATCGAAGACAAAGGCAAATGTGGTGGTGGTGTGACGATACAGTGGTCAGTCAACGAGCGCGATCACTGGCTGGTGGTCGAATGGTCGCACACAGCTGTGTGTGCTTGGTTAGCGTCTTAGAGACCCGTCATGTGACTATCAATAAGAATATGACTGAATGCGGAATTGTAATGCGCAGTCGTAATCCCGCCTCTTTTCTTTTCTTCGCTCGTTCGAGATCATCTCAACTCGAGAGGCTCGATCTCCACTGGCCGACTGGCTAATCCAGTGCTGGACTGTGCGCCTTACAAGCATATGAGCTTGAAGTTTAAGCCTTGGACATTGAACAGCACACACACGCACCAGTGCTTCCGGCGAGTCGACGGCCGAGGCAGTCACGTCAGGAGATGGAATACAATTTGTGAATGGTGCTGCAACGAAAGACATCATATGGACTGTAAGTGAAAACTCGAGAATACATACTCCACCAGTGTCCGAATTGACCAACAGGAAAATCGTTCAATGGTCATCACATTGCACACTACTGCAGAGTCACTTCAATCTTGGCTAGCCTATGAGTCTGCTCTGCTCTTATTGGAGACTCTCCAATGGAGAGAGCGCGCGCGCTGGGCAATCACTTTAACGCTCTGCACCAACGAGCGAGTCAAGCACAATTTGAGGTCATCTGTGCACAGATTTGGTTTGTCATTCTGAACTAATGCATTGAGAGTCATTTGCACTGCAACCCAGGTCACACATACAAGCACACACACACACAACACATGTGTCACAATGTTGTCACTTCCCTTTGAGGCGACTAGTCAACACATGTCGATACTTGAGACAAAAGTGAAGAGAGACCGAGTGGTGGGTGAAAGGTTACACTCAGTGGACTCGGTGGCCTGGTCGGTTCGAGTGTGTGCCACAAGTCAAGTGGCCTAAATCAAAGCCATTGGTGAGTGGCCACTGGTCTAACGACTCGCTTCTATCGAATGGCCAGTGACTAGTGAGAGAGAATGGAGATAATGTGGCCTGTGTGACCAACCGGCCTTGTGCGAGTCAATGTGCCACTGATGATGGGCCCATAATAATTAACTTTATTACTGTATTAGGTGTCAAATCGCCAATTTGGCCAATTGAAAGTGTGTGCCTGGCTGATTCGAACGCACATTCAACAAGTCACAGCAGATGAGAGCACACTTTGAACTGACGGAAAGCATTTGTCACTGTTGTCAAGGCCCGAGTGGTCCACTTCGTAGGCCACTTCGCTTTTGGTGTTCATCCAAATGGCGCAATGATCATACATTGAAGCTATTCCACTAATGTGCAACTGCAGTCGATTTGCATTCCTCGCAAAATGTGTGCGCGCTCGCTAATGCACTAACGGGCTCTTTGGCCAAGATGAGCCTGTTCGTTTGAGTTTGCATTCTAATTACTTGGGCCAATGAGCTACACGATACTCGATATTTCATTTCACTAGCGTCAGGGCAAATGAGTTCGCTTTCTCTCTCTCTCTCTCTCTCTCTCTCTCTCTCTCTCTAAATGACAATTACACACACACTGGAGCAACAAAATTATTTGCATATTAATGTGTCAACTTAGCGGATTATGAATATGTATGTGACATTTGCTACCAACGTCACCACCAACATTTGCAGGGCGGGAATGCATAAATTGAGGGAGAAGGCACGATATCTTTTTCGAGTGGGGGAAATGCCAGTTTTGTGTACATACATTCACTTTTGTGCACTTGACACAACAATGTAACTATATATTGTCATTTGTCTAGTCATTAAGTGAGTGTGAAAGAACAATTATGTATCATTTTGCATTCAACATGTAACATTTGAATCGAATTGGTACATATTTTGACAAGCGATTAGTAGAAGGGCACATGTCACTGAAATAGAAAATGAACGCGCACACACACAGAGTCAAGGGACAGGGGAGACCCTCATTTTGTCGGACTGTAGAAATTCAAAGCCGGCACTAATATGTGACACTTTGATGGGTCGAAAAGTGTGACTTGCACACACAGACACACACGCACTCGATCATAACTTGATCTTTGTGACACTTGAATTGTGTCAAACACGCGTACGGTCAATTACTATTAAACACTTCATTAATGTCTAATCAATCATCAGCGAGAGAGAGAGAGAGAGAGATTGGGGCAGCACCGTCCAACATGGATTTTTGTTTGATTAATTATATACATAATTAAGAGTAGCATTGTTTATGAATAGTGTTTCCAAATGGAACACAGTTACATTAGTATTCTGAATACACTGGTTAGCCACGCTTCTTCTTTGTCTTTGTGTCTGTGTGATTGTGTGAGTGAGCGCGTTAATGTTCGTTGTCGTTTCGTCGTCGTCGTCGTTGACGGTCGTCATTTGGCTGGCTGTCATTTTGGTGTTTGTGTGTGTGTGCATGTCAAGAAGATCCCCGTTTGGTTAGTACGATCAGTTGAGTGACACGACTGTTGCATGTCTCACTCTCAGTGTGACCCAACAACTATCAATACTTGAACTCACCAACAAGCCAGTCCACCACCTTAGTAGTAGTTAAGGTCATCATCTTCATCTTCATTTTTCGACTCCGCTTTACACAAAGTTTGTGTGCTGCTGCTGCTTTTCGCTTTGTGAATTGGCCTGTGTGACAGTCACTGTACTTGTCCGCTCTGGTGTCTGCCAGTGTAAAGTGAATGAGTTGGTTATTCGTGCATCAAAGTCCGACTGTTTCTGTGTCAGTCCACCTTCAATCCATTTGGCTACTCGTTCAGAACATCAACTTTCGCTTGTCGTTCTTAGTCTCATCTCCTCCACACTGGTCTCGTCATCATCTGTTCCCTACCACCACCTTACCACAGTACTCCCCATTCATGATGTCTCCCCCAACAAAGCCTGCAACCCCATCTTCTTCTTCCTCGAACAAACCCTCGTACGCGGACATACTAGTTGCCGAACGGCAACAACAACTGAAGACAGCCTGGATTAAATTTTCAGATGAAACCGACAAAGTTTGGCATAACATGACTGAGGCGGAGTGGTTTCTCTTTGACAAGTTGCAGGACAATGACGATAAGGACGATAAGGACGATAAGGAAGCTGATGACAAGATGATGCAGCTGTTTGCCTTTTTTGGTGCTAACCCTGTTGTGTCCGCGTTCACCATTGCCTGCAGCAACGTGTTTCATCGCACACCCCGTGTGTGCGTTCCGGTGGAGTTGGGATTGGTGCGCTACTCGGTACAGAATGGAATCACTGATGAGATGCACTCGTTGGTGGCGCGCAGTAAGTGCGTTCCCGCGTTTGATTAAGTCATTGCACTCGCTCAATACCACGGCATCACAGTGGGTGGCTACCAGTGTCCGGACATTGAGACTTTGCTCCGCACTGTGCACGTTTTTCTGCATCCCAAAAAAGTACTTCTTGGCACAGCTTGGGTGATCATTCCCGACGATGAGTACGAACAGACCAAAGATGTGCTCAAGTGGTGCAAAGACAAATCGGCCGAACTGAAGCTGAAGCTGTCGTGGAACATGCTTTTCAACCGGATGACTACAGTTTGGGTGTTCCTGAAAGGGTGGGACCACCAAAATGTGCCCGTCAAGAAGAAGCCGAGCTCTACATTCAACTTCGAAACAGTTCAATTGGCCTGCATGTGCGATCATCACGCGGCACTCAAGTGTTACAACTGTGCCAAGTCGAGGGCACATCTCAATGGCTTCGTCTTGGCGGACATTTTCTCTCCAATGTTTGGCATCGAGAAGGTCAAAGGTCACCACTTTCCATTGTAATTATCACGTGTCTGTTAACTTACACTAATAATCATACATTTGTGCATGTGCACTGTACACATTTGACAAATTTTGATTGTAATCAACAACAACCGACTAAATGGTTATGTAACTTAATAAAAAACAAGTGGTATAGTTCTGTGTTATCCGATTGTATCTCTACGGATATTAACCAAAACAATCATATGACAAACTTGGTCCCCAACGCGGCCAACATTTGGAAACGTTGTCTAGTTACGATAGCGAGCAGCGGACTCGTGCCGACGATGTGCCACACACTGACCAAGGTGCGTGCCATTCTAAGAAGTATAATGGCAAGGGCAATTTATGTCCAATTAGAGCCAAGGAGCCAAGGAGTCGAGGACTCAAGGACTCAAGGAGCCAAGGAGCCAAGGAGCCAAGGAGCCAAGGAGCCAAGGAGCCAAGGGAGCCAAGTAGCCAAGTAGCCAAGAAACCAAGGAGCCAAGGTGCTATTCCTCATTGCACTCCCATCAGTTGCCACTCCACTCTGCAGTGGATGACACTGGTACACTGCCTCATCATCCAAAATCTAATCATTCACACAGTGGAGCAAAAACGGAGCTATTCCTCTCATTTGATGTTGGCACACTTTGTGTTTGTCGAGTGCCGCTTGGCTTACTTCATTTGTGTGGTGGCGAATTAGTGATGTTATTTACGAATAGCAAGAATATGACATTCGAATATTCGTAAGAATATCCATATTCGAATGGACTTTTTCAAAAAATCCTTGACTTATTCGAATACCACTAAATTCGAATACCTCTATACAAATATTCGAATACATTCGAATATATTCGAATGTTTGTGTAAATTGAAAATTATTATTTTATTGTCTATAAAGAATTATTACACATTTATAATTTATTATCAAATTATACTAGGATATGATAGTAGGATATTTACTAGCGCATCATTACTAGTAAATCACAAGCCTTACATCGAGCTAATTGTTGACCATCTTCTACGGTGAAAATGTAATATTTAAGATCAATGCAGAACCATCACCACACTCTCTGGTTCGCTTAGGGGTTCGTTTCGGCGTTTGAGACATAATGACAAGTCACGAATAAATTGGAAGAGGACAATAAATGAGTGCAAAAATATCACCAAATCACAATGTTAAGTCGACTGGACAAGACAAGTCTACAACTGTTCTAGTACAGCCTGTTGTGTTTGTTTGCTTATGTTTATTAAAGTTCAAATAGCATTTTCGTAAACTTTTCACCAGTAAGCTGATATATACAGGAAAGTTTTTTCCCTCGACTATTCGAATAGTATTCGAATATAAGAGATATTCGAGTATTCGTTCGAATACTTTTTTTGTCAGTCAAATAATTATTCGAATATAGAATAGTTCCAATCTGTTGTTTTACGAATATAGAATATTCGAATTATTCGTAAATAACATCACTATGGCGAATGTCAAATTAATGAATTAGCATGTGCAGTACTAGTTGTGTGCCTGTGCTTAGTTTGGTTTGTCCATTCTCTGTGGTGCAGTTGTGTGTCTGTGTAGGTTTAGTCGTATCCAGCCTCATTCACCGAGCACCGGTCTTTTGGCACTTGTTGTCCGTTCATTCGTTCTGACTGATCTACGTTGAACTGGTCTTTGGCCGTCTCTCCAAAATGGCCACTGGTGTGCTGTTACTGTTTGTTGGATGTCACTCGGACACTGGTCGAGGCACAGGGGAGACCACCAATTGTCTCTCATTAGCCGTTCACAGAATGGCGAGGCAATGTCAAGTGAGAAAGGTGAGTAAGTGAGTGAGACCAATCGACCAATCGAACAGTACGGTGAGACAGTGCTGAAGGCCAGTTTCTGTCCAATGGGATCATACGAGGAAAAGGTTCCACCAGGTCGGCCAAACACCAAGAAGCGAGATCGAAGAAGGCAAAAAGAAGCTTGCAACGATTGCACCGGGGTTGTACTATAAAGTATGAGTGGTCTGTAAAGATTGATTTGATTAGTATCGAGGCAAATCAACAACAATAACACATGATAGCAACTTGACCATCATGAACTTAGCCATCACGACCATGACTAAGGAGTTATGGATGACTTGAGTTCCTTGGTCTATTTCAGTCAAATTCCACTCTAACCAACAAGCCAACTTGTTGGCCTCTATTTGGATCAAGAACATGTTATGTGATGAACAGGTCACAGACACTAATGAACATTACAGCTAAAAGTGTCGATGTAGTGTTAGTGCACAGTCCAATTCGATTTGTGTCGAATCGAGTGTACTAAAGTCTACCACTTGCTTGGTCGGTCGGTCTAGCTGTGTGCGTCTGCGTTGTTGGCCACCAATTCAATTGTCATCGATATGCGAACAAACCAAAGCCTAACGCAAGTGTCCCAGTCAGTCCACTCAGTGGATCTACAGTGCAACCAGTAATGCAACATTTTCTGTCACATTACTTCCAAAAAGGCTATGCCACCTTGCTCACACTCACCTGTCCACATCTCAGGCAACACAAAACACGCATAATCACGAGCATCATGACCAAACAAGATGTAATTCGCCGGGTGCCATGACATACGCGCACACTTTGTAGTAGTTGTCTCACAAAGTGAACTCATCTATCCTTGAACTGATAAGGTCATGATCATGTCATTCTTTCAAGGTGGCACGTAATGCCGACATTGAATGCGTTATTCATAAAGTTGTTGATTCAATTTATTCGAGCAGGTGCATTTGTGCTTTTGTGCAACTTTATGAGCAAATCAAACAAAGGTAAGCGACTACTGAACAAAGTGTCATTAGGTAACTTAGCACCGCACTGTCCATTCGGTAGCGTTCGGTGTCTGTGTCTTTGATGGTAGACACACAAAGACATTGCAATGAGATGCTTCACAATCGATTAACATCGTTGATTGAATTCTCTTTCGCCGCCGCGCGCGCGGTCTTTCTCTCTCTCTCTCTCTCTCTCTCTCTCTCCTCTCTCTCTCTCTCTCTCTCTCTCTCTCTCTTTCTCTCTCTCTCTCTCTCTCTCTCTCTCTCTCTCTCTCACTCTCTCTCTCTCTCTCTCTCTCTCTCTCTCTCTCTCTCTCTCTCACCTTGTATGTCACCGACCGGCGGCAAAGCAGCACACAATCAACAGGCGACTTTCGGTTCTATTCATTTGCAGCAGACCAGAAAATGACTTTAGGTAATGGGCTTCTGTCTGGTTTGTCCGACTATGCTTCTGTGTAGTGATGCGGCGACTGAGAAGATGGTCTGCTCCTCATTCTACGACTAAGCTTCAACCTGTGCACATCGTCCCCCTTCTTTGTTGTCCTGTCCTGTTCAACAAGAACACAGCAATGAGTGATTTGATGCAACAACTTGCCACCAAAATTGACGATCTTGATCTTGCCCAACTGAAACAGCAGTTGGGCAAACAGTTGAAGCAACAAGATAACATGTCTGGTGCGAATGACAACGAGACTGAACAACGTGATCAACAGCGCGATCGGGATTTATCGACTTTCATTTCTGTTCTCGAATCGATTGCTCGCCCACCTGCCAGTGCAGATCCGTCCAATTTGGAATTGAAACAAATTGGACGGGGAACGGACGAACAGATGTTGATCGTAAAACTAGACGGACTTGGACTTGGAAACAAAGTGTTGCCAAACAAAGTGAAACGTCCAAATTCACCACTCGTACCAAGAACGTACGAACCCCCGCCCGGTTCCGTGAAACCACGTCGTCGTAAAGGTAAAGGTGTCAAGAAATTAAAAAACTTTGCCCCACTGCTTCAAAGTCTGCGCCCTGTGTTGTCCCACTACAAGGACATCTTCAATGAACTCTTCTTCTACTCAATCGATGATGTGACCAGCTATATTGAGGCGTGCGAAAACACCTACAAGAAGATCGGCGAACTGTTTGTGCGAGATATAGAAAACATGAAATCGAGTGACCGGGCAAAGTTGATTGCTTATCGCAACATGTTCCGTCGGCTCAAGGAATGCATGCAAGAGATGCTTGAGGGCATGAAGGAAATGCGTTGGCATTACCAGGATTATGTCAATGAGTAAGAGTCATGGCTATGATTGGCTAATTGATTAAGCTTTTGTTCATTTTAGGTGTGGATCGACACGCAAACGAAACTGGAGCTTCTGAGCTTTCGATTCATTTTTGTAATCTCTTAATTTGACTTTAATAAAACTAATTACCCATTGATTGATAGTCTTGTTTTGTTACCTTATGTGAGCTCAATATGACAATACAATGTGCCACACCACGACCAGCACTACCGCGAACAATCTCGTCTAGTAGTTCAGGCCACTTTTCTGTTCGGCTACTGTCGGTCGGTAGTTATGTCATTAGGTAACTATGTCGGGCACGCTTTGATCAGTCGAACAGTTGAATACATATTGTCATACACTCGTTGGTGATTGTGTTTGTCGGCATGTTCTTTTACTTACATTGATTTACATTCCAGTCGAAATGTATTCATTCACCTTGATGACATTCGTAATCGTGGCAACAGAAACGAAAGAGAGAGAGAGAGAGAGAGAGAGAGAGAGAGAGAGAGAGAGAGAGAGAGAGAGAGAGAGAGAGAGAGAGAGAGAGAGAGAATGAACACTTGGTGGTGGTGATGATGGTTGGTGATGGTGGTGTGATCGTGCTCGGCTGGCTTAATGCATACATGCACACACATGATGACACTAAACAAATTCGACCACTGCACAACTTCTAATATCATCTACTACTTTCATCCACTACCAAGAAACTGAAATGATGGTGATGGTGCAATAGTCATACCGTCACATTATGGGAATCACACACTGACACCACACCGAAGACCAAAGGACAGAGGGAGAGAGCGAGCGAGCGCGTCTCGAGACTCGATTGAGATGGCCGGGTGTGTGTGTGTGTGTGTGTGTGTGTGTGTGTGTGTGTGTGTGTGTGTGTGTGTGTGTGTGTGTGTGTGTGTGTGTGTGTGTGTGTGTGTGTGTGTGTGTGTGTGTGTGTGTGTGTGTGTGTGTGTGTGTGTGTGTGTGTGTGTGTGTGTGTGTGAGAAAAGCGACTCTAAATGTCTCAATTAGTAGTAGTTCGTTGTCTCTCGAATCATCATCGCCACACTCGAGTCATTTGACCACTGACCACATGGACTCAATGCTTTGACGTAAGCTCGAATGAGTGAGATTGAGCTTGGAGTCTATTGAGAGGGAATCTGTAGAAATTTAATCGGTGGTCGGTCAATTGTACGAGTGCGATCGTTTGGTCGGTGGTGTCCACTCTCTCTCTCTCTCTCTCTCTCTCTCTCTCTCTCTCTCTCTCTCTCTCTCTCTCTCTCTCTCTCTCTCTCTCTCTCTCTCTCTCTCTCTCTTTCTCTCTCTCTCTCTCTCTCTCTCTCTCCTCTCTCTCTCTCTCTCTCTCTCTCTCTCTCTCTCTCTCTCTCTCTCTCTCTCTCTCTCTCTCTCTCTCTCTCTCTCTCTCTCTCTCTCTCTCACTCACTCACTCAGAATCATATAGAGAAATCAAAATCGAACAAACAGACGGATGCCACAACATAAGACTCAATCAGACATAATGAAATGTATAACGCCCTTACACTACAGGGCTCCCACATTCATAGAGTCACTGTCAACCCATAAACAAGGCGCCACCACCACACCTCAACCAGACGACAATATCCAAGAACCAGACATCGCCAGACAGACGAGACTCGACGATTGGACTCGAGCAGAAGTGAAGACAACAAACGAGAACCATAAAAAAACAACCAAACAAACCCATACACACACATCAGATGACAAAATGGCTACATTTGCACGTAAACAAACACCACATTGGACACACTGTTTAGAGGATACTCATTTGGTTATAACAATTTATTGTATATATATTGACAAATACAATGTTGACAATTGTAATCAATTGTTCATATAATAAATAAATAATAATAATAATATTAATATAAATAAATGTATGGGTAATCAAACGTATGTGTATCACATAACTTGTAATGTAATCTCAGTCAAGCCATTTGGCAGACATTGTACTTTAGGAAGATAAGACAGTATAAAAGGTAAAATCATTGAACATTCAGGTATTTAAAGTAAATCATTAAAGCTTATTAGTCGAATAGCATAAAGGAAAATGTGTGTACATGTGTGTGTTCGTGTTTGTGTCAGTAAGTTTGTGTTCTTGTTCGTGTTTGTGTGTTTGTGTCAGTGTGATCCAGCAAGTGGTCCAACTACTTCCTCACCCAACATCCTTCCAACTGCTAGTTCTGGTTTAACCATCCATGCTGGAGAATCTCCTCGAAGCTGGCCCGTCCATTCGGGTCCACTACGAAGCAACGATCAACCAGATCAAGGCACTCAGCGGAACGATCGTTTCGAAAATGAGGACTTGCAGCAGTAAGTCGGGGCTTGGTGTGAGCATCCGTAGTGGTGTCGAACATGTTGACAAGCAGACAGCCAAGGGCCCAGACGGTTCCCTTGATTGGATCGAATTGGTGATGCTCGCGAAGTTCCGGAGGCATATAGAAGCGACATCCAATGACGTACTCTGGTCGAAGGTCCTTTATGAAGGCGCCACAACCGAAGTCAATCAAAAAGATTCGATTGTTCGATTCATCAATAAGGATGTTCTCGGGTTTGAGGTCAAAGTGCACGACCCCAGCATTGTAGCACGCAACTACGGCCTCGACAATCTGCTTATACCACTTCTTCACCTCTCCCTCCTCGATAGGCACTTTCGCTTTGAGAAAGCTTTTCAAGTCGCAGCTCGACTCGTGCAAGTCCATAATAATGAACACGTTACCGTGCATCTTATACCAATCACGAAAGCCAATCACACTGGGCACATTCGCAAGTGCCTTAAGGAATTGAGCCTCCAACGGCACCTCAACGCCATCGATCTTTGAAAATGTCACTTCATAGTCAGGGATCTGCTTGATGGCCACTGTAGCCCCAGTGGCATTCTCAACCCCTGGATAGACCTCTCCAAAATAACCATCACCAATCTCACGGCCAGTCACTGTGTACTTGCGCGCAATCTCTTCAGGCGTCGACATTTTGGTCAGGGATCGTTCGATTACTTTGAATTGAAAATTGGTCTATCGATTAGATCAACAACACAGCAAATAGCAAATAATAGCAGCTGCAGTGGTAATAGTTTGAAGCGACTGTTTGCAAATGTTGGCTGAGGCTAGACACAGTTCTGTGTGATTGCATGATAGAGAGTATTTTTTAGAGGGTAGGGGAATGCTTGCCAAAATCGGAGGCGCCATTTGCATTCCTGCTCAACTGTCTTAATCACAATCTTCCGAACCACTTCAATTAGCGTCTCTCTCTCTCTCTCTCTCTCTCTCTCTCTCTCTCTCTCTCTCTCTCTCTCTCTCTCTCTCTCTCTCTCTCTTTCTCTCTCAGAGTGAATTAACGCGTAATGCAATTACCACAGTCAAATTGTATTGTTTCAACAGAAGCAGCAACAACAACACACACGCCACAGGTCAATTCTCTTGTTTTAGTGGTCGTGTGCTTGAGATCAATAGCGCGCTCTCTCTCTCTCTCTCACACACACACACACACCGAATGAACAACACATACTCGATATGCATTGCACACGGCACAGGGCACAGAGCGCTCCGACCGATTCGAGCCAAATAGTGAAGCATTGGTGCGGGAGACCGTGGACCTCGGTCCACTTTTGCTCCAAAATGGTCCACTATTTTTGAACCACCAAGACGGCAAGGTGGACTTTGACTTAAAAAACTTTCCGCACTCCTGCCATAAAGCGAACGCCATCACAAAGCACACTACGATCAATTGCTCAAAAGGTGTTGCGACCCTGCACTGAATCTGCACTTTGAACATATGTAAACAAGTGTGCCACAAAGTGCCTAGTCATATATGATCATCATCATCATGTTTGAGGCGTCAATGGCAGCAGAAACATAACCATAATGACACGATTACTACCGTACTCAACCAGTGCCATTCACCGCCACAGCAAAATGTTGATCAGTTGACCATTGGCCAATGATTGTCTGGTGGTGGTGATGTGATGGTGGACTGAGTTTACACTCTGCCATGTTGACCACCTGTGCACCACCACTCAACAGCAGCATAGTGAGCCAGTGCCATAGTGCCATTGAGAAAAGTGTGTGTGCTTTGGTGTAATCGGTGTGCAGTGTATTGTATGGAACAACATTTTGCACGATTTAGTGCACACAGTGAGTTGAGAAACGTATGCGATAACAACAGTGAAATTGTATGGCTTCAACAACAACAACAACAACACCCACGCCAGAGGCCAATTCTCTTGGTTAAGTGGCTGTGTGCTCAATAGCGCCTCAATCTATCTCATGAGTGCACTAGAACACACACACACACACACACACACACAGATTGAACAACACATACTCGATATGCATTGCACACGGCACAGGGCACACAGTGCACCGACCGATTCGAGAGACCAAATACAGAAGCCATAAAGCGAATGCTATCACACAACACACAACACACAATGGCTCAAAAGGTGCAGCGGCTTAGCACTGAACCTGCACTAGTCATATATGATGATGATGATCATCATCATCAACCATTCACTTTGTCAATGTCTTTTCCTTTGCTTATCACTTCACTGCACTACGACTATTTATTCTTCTTCTGCCAGTACATCGAACATAACTTGGAACAACAACAACAATAACAATTTCAATGACCACTCACACGACTAGTGGACACAACAATCACGAAACTGTTAATA
This sequence comes from Rhizoglyphus robini, assembly GCA_023373905.1. Classification (NCBI taxonomy): domain Eukaryota; kingdom Metazoa; phylum Arthropoda; class Arachnida; order Sarcoptiformes; family Acaridae; genus Rhizoglyphus; species Rhizoglyphus robini. Next base: position 1,496,223 of record JAKIJQ010000021.1, read on the forward strand.
ATCATCATCGAATTATTGACCAAAACGGCCACTGTACATGCAAATACATAAATTGTGAATTCTATTCACAAGAGATCGCCACCGTTGTCGTTATTATGATAAATACACATTTGAGTGTGAACAGCACATCATCATCATCGTCATCATCATCACACGCGAGCAGCAAAAGGCAAACTAGTGAAGCGGCCTCGAATTACAACCAACTAATACGCTAACGAGAGCACACAGGCACACAGGCACACACACACAAATACGAGCACGGCAGACACATCAGTGTCTAGTGACCAGTAGTCGCCATTTGGCACACACACACTAGTTGACTGTGCATTAAAACGAGCAAGCAAAAAAGCGAATGCACCACTGCGCTACCATCATAATCGCTAACCACTTACCGAATGTGAGTGCAGAATGGGTTCACGTCTTGGGCGTGCGGCGACAGCGATGTTAGACGAGGAGGGCGCTCGAAGGATGCGGCAGTACACACAGAGAGGCAGCCGATCAGATGCGAAACGAGAGAGCGAGAGAGGCGAGTTGTTCGAAGCGAGACGGCTTCTTAAGATGTCCTCAAGACGTTGGTGTGTGTGCTTGCGCCTTATAGGAGTGAGATGCCAAGACAAGACGACCAGATTTGGGTGGTTGGAGTTGGTGATGGTGGTGCTCGATTCGATGGTGGTGATGTGATGTGACTCACGGCAGCCTCACTCGCTCAGTATGATTGCAGTTTGTGATGAGTAATGCGAACGAGTAGAGAGAGGAGAGAGAGGAGAGCGAGAGCGAGAGGAGAGGGCGAGTGATGGTTGCGAAGTCAAAGTGGATGTTCAATGTAGAAGAGAGTGAGCAATGAACGAACGAACGAGAGCACCTTTACCTCTACCTACCTTGCTACGACTACTACTTCAGGCTGACCAGGCGCAATTAGGTGGTGGGGCGCCAATCGAGAGTGTGCTCTGTGACTGTGTGCGACCCACCGAGGTTTGCCCCCAAACGTTCGCATCCACTACTACCAACGAAGAAGCCAACTCTACGCCGCACACCGCTCACCTCTCGATTTGTTGCGCATCGAGTGCACACACTGACTATCGTGTGTCGTGTCTGTCTGTGTGTGCCTGTGTGCTTGTGTGCTTGTGTGCTTGTGTGCTTGTGTGCTTGTTTGTCGGTTGTGTGTGTGTCGTGTTCTTGTCTTGTTCACATTTCATTTGCAAGTTGAACTCAATCAGCCAACGAACACACAAATGGAGCACGTAAATACAGTCGACTACATATCGATTGCCTTTGTGATTGGCCAAGGAGCCAATGAGGCCATTCGACCAGCATCGGCACGAGTAATCGGCTGGACTCTGCCTCGATACATCCTGAGCACGTACACACAAGTGGACGAGCTGACCGTTTCAATTGGTGAGTGTCGAATTGGACCTGTCATCAATCGGCTGAACTATCTCCTTCGAACCTGGGCACCACGTCTCACAACACTACGCATCCACTGGACACCGGGGGACAACTTTAGACCAGCTGCTGAGCATAACCACCAGTACACCACCATGGTGAATCAACTGATTGACACAATCAGCCGTCATCTTGTTCACTTGGAACACCTGACCTTGTGTATGTATAGCAGCCACTTCCCAACCGGAGAGCTGTTTGCTAATTTGAGTTACATGCCAAGGCTGACTCAATTGCGATTGTACACAAACCATGCTATTACTGCTCATTTCACTGAGCACTTGCGTACACTTGGACTGTTGCGCCAGTTCAATGCCGTGACCGAGATCGCTTTGGGTAATGCCATCAGTGGTGAGTGTGTTGAACTGTTTGGTGATATTCGCTGGGCCAACTGTGCCACTGTGTTGAACGTACATTCAATTTCGCGTGAGACACTCATGCGAGTGTGTGTAAATCAAGCCAATTCAATACGCACCTTGACGCTCACCACCAGCGACCCGCTCACTCTGATCGGTGTGGTCGAGTGCTTGGCTGTGTTGGCCAGTCAATTTACGAAAGTGTTGTTGGTGTTGCATCGAAATCCCAACGACGACACCAACAACAATCCGCAATTTGAAGGTCAAGTTGAATCTGTCACTGATTTGCGAGTGGCCACTGGTGACTGGGCTTATGGCAGTCGGCCAATCATTGAACGCTTCTTTCCTAATGCTGAATTGACTTATTATATTACACCGAGGAATTTGCCGCCGGTCAGTGATGGTTTGTGGTAAACAGAAATGAGATGGGACACATTGTGCACGCACTTGTCACTGCTTTTGCACACAAACACAACAAACAGCCATAAATAACATAATTTCAAATGTATGTTCTTCTTTTTTCTTCATATTTGTATGTTCAATGTTCTGTAACATTCCAATGTACTGCATTCTAATAAAGCAATAAATTGTATTTGTCCCCATAAATCTGTGTGTTAAATTATTCGAATCGAGTACTCGTTGGCTTTAGATTGTCAAATGGTTTGTCATGGGTGAGTGACTGGCAAAGTAATGTGCCCTCTCTCTTTCACTTTCTTCAGCTCTTTTTCTCGGTGCATCTCGACTTATTTATGTGACCGTGGGAACCCATAATATAGAACAAACAAGCAATAAGAAGAACGAAAAGAAGGCACTACACACGCCAACCAATCAAAAATCAATAACAAATCGATCAGTTCGATCAGTTATCGACAACCAATTGATTGTATGCTTGGCCAATCAAGCGCGCGATCAAATTTACTTGCTGTACAGTCATAAATGGAACGCCACCTGACAACCAACCACAAACGCACACACCCCGCCACACACAATAGACTTGTGTTTGCTTTCTTTCGTTCCCCAACGCAAAATCGATTGAACAATCGATCAATCATTATGACAATTGGATTTGCCTATAAATATTGTTAGTAATAATCAAACAGAAATGTATTGTTTTTGTTTGCATTGGCAATTACATTACGATTACGATAACATGCACAGACACTCGCACACAAGCAAACAAAACCACACAACACACACGACTTGGCAGTTTCGTTTGGCAGTCCGTGCAGATTGTGTATTTGTTTGCTATTCGGTGTTGTGTTCTCTCTCTCTCTCTCTCTCTCTCTCTCTCTCTCTACACACACACACACACACACACACACACACACACACACACACACACACACACACACACACACACACACACACACACACACACACACACACACACACACACACACACACACACACACACACACACACACACACACACACACACACACACACACACACACACACACACACACACACACACACACACACACACACACACACACACACACACGAAAGCGAGTGCAATTGAGGCGAGACGAATCAACGAGCCTCGTCCCGTGATGGCAAATGCAGTGCAAACGCAAACGAACAAGTGGCTTTAGTGCACAGTCGATTCACCAACAAACCATCATTATTACTATTCCGCTCTCTCCTGTGCGGTAACACACGGAGCTCAATTCGAGCTCTCTTGCCAGTCGCCAACGCTAAAGCAACCACTGGCCGTTTGATGGCCGAGATGAAGCGAAAAGAAGCGAACGAACAGAAGAGAGGCTCACTGGCTGACTTGGCTTGGCTGTGCCATCATGAGCCCACTATCAAATGGGCCTCGCATTCGACACACAGAACGAAGAACATGACATCACGCCAGTGATAGTCACACAGCGCCCGGCCGCAGAGCCAAATTGTGCAGCCATTGAGTGGCAATGCCGTCAAACACTACACAATTCCAATTGCTTCACAGGTCAAGCGATCTCTATGTTCAGTATCGTGTCTTGTCTGTCTGTTTGCTTGCTTGGCCGTTCTTTCTTTCGTTATTTCGTTTGTTCGTTTGTTTCTCTCTCTCTCTCTCTCTCTCTCTCTCTCTCTCTCTCTCTCTCTCTCTCTCTTTCTAATTGAAGGGCAAAAAATCCCGAGGATCCAAAGTCCAATTTATAACTCGTTTCGATGGGCTCCCTTCTCTCTCGATATGCCACGACTGTAAGCGCATATACCAAAGCGAAGCGTTCAAAAAGTTTGTGAATAGGTTTTTTTTTATGTAGGACATTGGGTAAATGAAATCGTCGCCTAGACAGTTTCTTTATGACCTAATATATTCGATTGTGCGCAGACTACATTACATAACACATAGGATGAGTAAGGCATCGAGGCAAAGTGCTGCCGCTGCCGCCGCACTGTCCACCTGTCCATCCTGACTGCGGTGTGCGAACTTGTGTTAGCAACTGAGTTCAATTGGCACTGCCACTCGAGTTTGGGTGTTGGTTGAAGCGATTATCGTGAGCCTCAATCTTGATCTGATTGATCAGTCTTCATTGATCTGTCATTCTATTCCGTTGATCATCGCAATCATCTCAATTACTTTCAAACATGGACAAACCACTTCCCCGTCCCGGGTATTTGCTTGTTGGTGTCAAGGAAAAGCGAATAGTCGACATACCTTGGTTTGATCAATCATCATATGAAGTGGAAAAATTGTGCCACACTCTCAAAACAGACTCACTTCGTAAATTGGTGCGGCAACTAGCCGGAACGAAAGAACTCAACATTTACATTCGTGTGCCCTGGAATACCCAACTCACATGGGTGCTTGACAATGCCATTCAACTGTTGAAGAGTCTGTCTACCAGTTTACTTGCTGTGGGCATTTTCATTCAGTTCCCAGACAACAAACTTGTGACCAGCAGTGAGTTTGCGCCATCATTCGATAGGATTCATGGACAAGTGAATCAATTGATCAACACAATCAATTGCATGCCGCACTTGGACTATTTGCACTTCTCTGTGCTCAACTTCGATGAGGCCAAAGACATGCCAATGAGTGCTTTTCCCATTTTTGGTCAACTCGAGCAGTTGTACTTTAATACTTATCATTCAGTTAATAGTGGACTTGTGGATTCACTTAACAACTTTGCACTCGGCAATCGAGGTCTGGACACTTTAGAGATTGTGAACGTTATGAATGATGAACGGACGAATGATGAAATGAACGGACGGATGTCTTACTCGGATGAGACTTTAATATAATTTTATTAATAAAATGATTTTTATTGTCTTTTACACTTATTATTGTGCACTTTGGGGTCATCTCATTAATAGCCGCTCACAATACGGAAAGGTAAGAGCCTCAAACGAGTCTATTGATGGGTCCATCGATAGGGAATATATAGAGCACTGACCAGTGCTCACCTGTGTGCTCTCACTACTCTCTCCACACTGACCAATCGAGTGACCTTCGAAGGCGAGTGGCACACCTCAAAAGTGGCTTCGTGTGCTCTTGTTTCGTTCGGCAGCGTTCACACTGGCTACGTGCTATTTGTTTCGGTGGATGGGTCGGCAATTGTTGGGACAACATATCACATTTGTTAGTAAACTGCGTACAGGGACCCTCGCATCGAATGTGTAATTTGGGGGTTAGTGTTGCACCTCCTGAATCAAAGGTGCAAAGGTGCCCATTTACGCAGTAAACTGCATAAATCGTGTATTTATAGTGTGAGGGTGACTGGCGTCTCCCTCTAGCTGGACTTTGTCTATGGACGAGTGGTCACTGTCGATGGTGACATGACACTGTACGATGATGACTGTATGAGTCAAACCTAACTAACACACACACACACACACACACCTCTGTATATAAACCCACAACCGACATACAATAAACCAGACTTAACCCGACGGCCTTCGTGTTTACAACTGGTGGCAGCGGTGTTCTTCTTTCGTCGAGACCGGTCCTCTTCAAGCCTCAAGTGGTCGTGCTGTTCTGCCGTTTCCTGCTCTGTGGCTGGCATCCACGTCTGGCCGACACTGGGTATCGCGAAGTTGTATCGACAAGGAACGAATCTACTCTACTATCTCGTTGGTCGTCGCTGTTTTGGCTCGTCTGGTTTGGGAAGTACCCATTCGTCTGGTCTGAGGAAATCCTCATTCGTCTGGAAGTCTCTGACTTCATCTGTCAAGTCGTCTGCAAAGGTGCTCAATCATGCAGTAAACTGCAGTAATCGTATATTTATAGTTCTTTTATTGTGTGTGTAGATTGCATTGTCATAGAGTGCTAATGTACTCACATAAGCACGTCGTTTGATGAAGTGATATGCGACTTAATGAAGTGTGACTGTGTGGCGTAACAATTGTCAACACTCACGAAAATCACGTACTGGGCATTCAGTGTGCGGCAGGAGGAAAGCCTCATGGTTGAGCGCGTACAGGTAAAATTATGTCCATTCCATGTGGCACTCGAAGACAATCGTAAGCTGTTCTGTTCCACCTTGTTCGGCGACTGCACGGAAGCCGCAATTGACCGGTTAACGAGGACACTTCTGTCTGCTTCGGTTTGGGTATTGCCACCTTGTTCGGCGACTGAACGGAAGCCGCAATCGACGGGTTAACGAGGACACTTCTGTCTGCTTCGGTTTGGGTATTGCCACCTTGTTCGGCGACTGCACGGAAGCCGCAATTGACCGGTTAACGAGGACACTTCTGTCTGTTTCGGTTTGGGTATTGGCACCTTGTTCGGCGACTGCGCGGAAGCCGCAATCGACAGTTTAACGAGGACACTTCTGTCTGCTTCGGTTTGGGTATTGCCACCTTGTTCGGCGACTACACGACTGCCGCAATCGACGGGTTAACAAGGACACTTCTGTCTGCTTCGGTTTGGGTATTGCCACCTTGTTCGGCGACAGAACGGAAGCCGCAATCGACGGGTTAACGAGGACACTTCTGTCTGCTTCGGTTTGGGTATTGCCACCTTGTTCGGCGACTACACGACTGCCGCAATCGACGGGTTAACGAGGACACTTCTGTCTGCTTCGGTTTGGGTATTGCCACCTTGTTCGGCGACTACACGGAAGCCGCAATCGACCGGTTATCAAGGCCACTTCTGTCTGCTTCGGTTTGGGTATTGCCACCTTGTTCGGAGACTGCACGGAAGCCGCAATTGACCAGTTAACGAGGACACTTCTGTCTGTTTCGGTTTGGGTATTGGCACCTTGTTCGGCGACTGCACGGAAACCGCAATCGACCGGTTATCAAGGCCACTTCTGTCTGCTTCGGTTTGGGTATTGCCACCTTGTTCGGCGACTGCACGGAAGCCGCAATCGACAGTTTAACGAGGACACTTCTGTCTGCTTCGGTTTGGGTATTGCCACCTTGTTCGGCGACTACACGACTGCCGCAATCGACGGGTTAACAAGGACACTTCTGTCTGCTTCGGTTTGGGTATTGCCACCTTGTTCGGCGACTACACGACTGCCGCAATTGACGGGTTAACGAGGACACTTCTGTCTGCTTCGGTTTGGGTATTGCCACCTTGTTCGGCGACTACACGACTTCCGCAATCGACGGGTTAACGAGGACACTTCTGTCTGCTTCGGTTTGGGTATTGCCACCTTGTTCGGCGACTACACGACTGCCGCAATCGACGGGTTAACGAGGACACTTCTGTCTGCTTCGGTTTGGGTATTGCCACCTTGTTCGGCGACTACACGACTGCCGCAATCGACGGGTTAACGAGAACACTTCTGTCTGTTTCGGTTTGGGTATTGCCACCTTGTTCGGCGACTGCACGGAAGCCGCAATCGACGGGTTAACGAGGACACTTCTGTCTGCTTCGGTTTGGGTATTGCCACCTTGTTCGGCGACTACACGACTGCCGCAATCGACGGGTTAACGAGGACACTTCTGTCTGCTTCGGTTTGGGTATTGCCACCTTGTTCGGGGACTACACGACTGCCGCAATCGACGGGTTAACGAGGACACTTCTGTCTGCTTCGGTTTGGATATTGCCACCTTGTTCGGCGACTGAACGGAAGCCGCAATCGACGGGTTAACGAGGACACTTCTGTCTGCTTCGGTTTGGGTATTGCCACCTTGTTCGGCGACTGCACGGAAGCCGCAATCGACGGGTTAACGAGGACACTTCTGTCTGCTTCGGTTTGGGTATTGCCACCTTGTTCGGCGATTGCACGGAAGCCGCAATCGACGGGTTCACGAGGACACTTCTGTCTGCTTCGGTTTGGGTATTGCCACCTTGTTCGGCGACTACACGACTGCTGCAATCGACGGGTTAACGAGGACACTTCTGTCTGCTTCGGTTTGGATATTGCCGCCTTGTTCGGCGACTGAACGGAAGCCGCAATTGACCAGTTAACGAGAACACTTCTGTCTGTTTCGGTTTGGGTATTGCCACCTTGTTCGGCGACTGCACGGAAGCCGCAAACGACGGGTTAACGAGGACACTTCTGTCTGCTTCGGTTTGGGTATTGCCACCTTGTTCGGCGACTGCACGGAAGCCGCAATTGACCAGTTAACGAGAACACTTCTGTCTGTTTCGGTTTGGGTATTGCCACCTTGTTCGGCGACAGAACGGAAGCCGCAATCGACGGGTTAACGAGGACACTTCTGTCTGCTTCGGTTTGGGTATTGCCACCTTGTTCGGCGACTACACGACTGCCGCAATCGACGGGTTAACGAGGACACTTCTGTCTGCTTCGGTTTGGGTATTGCCACTTTGTTCGGCGACTACACGGAAGCCGCAATCGACCGGTTATCAAGGCCACTTCTGTCTGCTTCGGTTTGGGTATTGCCACCTTGTTCGGAGACTGCACGGAAGCCGCAATTGACCAGTTAACGAGGACACTTCTGTCTGTTTCGGTTTGGGTATTGGCACCTTGTTCGGCGACTGCACGGAAACCGCAATCGACGGGTTAACGAGGACACTTCTGTCTGCTTCGGTTTGGGTATTGCCACCTTGTTCGGCGACTACACGACTTCCGCAATCGACGGGTTAACGAGGACACTTCTGTCTGCTTCGGTTTGGGTATTGCCACCTTGTTCGGCGACTACACGACTGCCGCAATCGACGGGTTAACGAGGACACTTCTGTCTGCTTCGGTTTGGGTATTGCCACCTTGTTCGGCGACTACACGACTGCCGCAATCGACGGGTTAACGAGAACACTTCTGTCTGTTTCGGTTTGGGTATTGCCACCTTGTTCGGCGACTGCACGGAAGCCGCAATCGACCGGTTAACGAGGACACTTCTGTCTGCTTCGGTTTGGGTATTGCCACCTTGTTCGGCGACTACACGACTGCCGCAATCGACGGGTTAACGAGGACACTTCTGTCTGCTTCGGTTTGGGTATTGGAACCTTGTTCGGAGACTGCACGGCAGCAGCAATCGACGGGTTAACGAGGACACTTCTGTCTGCTTCGGTTTGGGTATTGCCACCTTGTTCGGCGACTGAACGGAAGCCGCAATCGACGGGTTAACAAGGACACTTCTGTCTGCTTCGGTTTGGGTATTGGAACCTTGTTCGGCGACTGCACGGCAGCAGCAATCGACGGGTTAACGAGGACACTTCTGTCTGCTTCGGTTTGGGTATTGCCACCTTGTTCGGCGACTGCACGGAAGCCGCAATCGACCGGTTAACGAGGACACTTCTGTCTGCTTCGGTTTGGGTATTGCCACCTTGTTCGGCGACTGCACGGCAGCAGCAATCGACGGGTTAACGAGGACACTTCTGTCTGCTTCGGTTTGGATATTGCCACCTTGTTCGCCGACTGAACGGAAGCCGCAATTGACCAGTTAACGAGGACACTTCTGTCTGCTTCGGTTTGGGTATTGCCACCTTGTTCGGCGACTGCACGGAAGCCGCAATTGACCAGTTAACGAGGACACTTCTGTCTGCTTCGGTTTGGGTATTGGAACCTTGTTCGGCGACTGAACGGAAGCCGCAATCGATCAGTTAACGAGGACACTTCTGTCTGCTTCGGTTTGGGTATTGGAACCTTGTTCGGCGACTGAACGGAAGCCGCAATCGACGGGTTAACGAGGACACTTCTGTCTGCTTCGGTTTGGGTATTGCCACCTTGTTCGGCGACTACACGACTGCCGCAATCGACGGGTTAACGAGGACACTTCTGTCTGCTTCGGTTTGGGTATTGCCACCTTGTTCGGCGACTGAACGGAAGCCGCAATCGACGGGTTATCAAGGCCACTTCTGTCTGTTTCGGTTTGGGTATTGCCACCTTGTTCGGCGACTGCACGGAAGCCGCAATTGATCAGTTAACGAGGACACTTCTGTCTGCTTCGGTTTGGGTATTGGCACCTTGTTCGGCGACTGAACGGAAGCCGCAATCGACGGGTTATCAAGGCCACTTCTGTCTGTTTCGGTTTGGGTATTGCCACCTTGTTCGGCGACTGCACGGAAGCCGCAATCGACAGGTTAACGAGGACACTTCTGTCTGCTTCGGTTTGGGTATTGCCACCTTGTTCGGCGACTACACGACTGCCGCAATCGACGGGTTAACAAGGACACTTCTGTCTGCTTCGGTTTGGGTATTGCCACCTTGTTCGGCGACTACACGACTGCCGCAATTGACGGGTTAACGAGGACACTTCTGTCTGTTTCGGTTTGGGTATTGCCACCTTGTTCGGCGACTACACGACTGCCGCAATCGACGGGTTAACAAGGACACTTCTGTCTGCTTCGGTTTGGGTATTGCCACCTTGTTCGGCGACTGAACCGAAGCCGCAATCGACGGGTTAACGAGGACACTTCTGTCTGCTTCGGTTTGGGTGTTGCCACCTTGTTCGGCGACTACACGACTGCCGCACTCGACGGATTAACAAGGACACTTCTGTCTGCTTCGGTTTGGGTATTGCCACCTTGTTCGGCGACTACACGACTGCCGCAATCGACGGGTTAACAAGGACACTTCTGTCTGCTTCGGTTTGGATATTGCCACCTTGTTCGGCGACTGAACCGAAGCCGCAATCGACGGGTTAACGAGGACACTTCTGTCTGCTTCGGTTTGGGTATTGCCACCTTGTTCGGCGACTGCACGGAAGCCGCAATCGACCGGTTATCAAGGACACTTCTGTCTGCTTCGGTTTGGATATTGCCACCTTGTTCGGCGACTGAACCGAAGCCGCAATCGACGGGTTAACGAAGACACTTCTGTCTGTTTCGGTTTGGGTATTGCCACCTTGTTCGGCGACTACACGACTGCCGCAATCGACGGGTTAACGAGGACACTTCTGTCTGCTTCGGTTTGGGTATTGGCACCTTGTTCGGCGACTGCACGGAAGCCGCAATTGACCGGTTAACGAGGCCACTTCTGTCTGCTTTGGTTTGGGTATTGGCACCTTGTTCGGCGACTGAACGGAAGCCGCAATCCACAGGTTAACGAAGACACTTCTGTCTGTTTCGGTTTGGGTATTGCCACCTTGTTCGGCGACTACACCACTGCCGCAATCGACGGGTTAACGAGGACACTTCTGTCTGTTTCGGTTTGGGTATTGGCACCTTGTTCGGCGACTGAACGGAAGCCGCAATCCACAGGTTAACGAAGACACTTCTGTCTGTTTCGGTTTGGGTATTGCCACCTTGTTCGGCGACTACACGACTGCCGCAATTGACGGGTTAACGAGGACACTTCTGTCTGTTTCGGTTTGGGTATTGCCACCTTGTTCGGCGACTACACGACTGCCGCAATCGACGGGTTAACGAGGACACTTCTGTCTGCTTCGGTTTGGGTATTGCCACCTTGTTCGGCGACTGCACGGAAGCCGCAATTGACCGGTTAACGAGGACACTTCTGTCTGCTTCGGTTTGGGTATTGGCACCTTGTTCGGCGACTGCACGGAAGCCGCAATTGACCAGTTAACGAGGACACTTCTGTCTGTTTCGGTTTGGGTATTGGCACCTTGTTCGGCGACTGCACGGAAGCCGCAATCGACCGGTTAACGAGGACACTTCTGTATGCTTCGGTTTGGGTATTGCCACCTTGTTCGGCGACTACACGACTGCCGCAATCGACGGGTTAACGAGGACACTTCTGTCTGCTTCGGTTTGGGTATTGCCACCTTGTTCGGCGACTACACGACTGCCGCAATCGACGGGTTAACGAGGACACTTCTGTCTGCTTCGGTTTGGGTATTGCCACCTTGTTCGGCGACTGAACGGAAGCCGCAATCGACGGGTTAACGAGGACACTTCTGTCTGCTTCGGTTTGGGTATTGGCACCTTGTTCGGCGACTGCACGGAAGCCGCAATTGACCAGTTAACGAGGACACTTCTGTCTGTTTCGGTTTGGGTATTGCCACCTTGTTCGGCGACTACACGACTGCCGCAATCGACGGGTTAACGAGGACACTTCTGTCTGCTTCGGTTTGGGTATTGCCACCTGGTTCGGCGACTACACGACTGCCGCAATCGACGGGTTAACGAGCACACTTCTGTCTGCTTCGGTTTGGGTATTGCCACCTTGTTCGGCGACTACACGACTTCCGCAATCGACGGGTTAACGAGGACACTTCTGTCTGCTTCGGTTTGGGTATTGCCACCTTGTTCGGCGACTGAACGGAAGCCGCAATCGACGGGTTAACGAGGACACTTCTGTCTGCTTCGGTTTGGGTATTGCCACCTTGTTCGGCGACTACACGACTGCCCCAATCGACGGGTTATCAAGGCCACTTCTGTCTGCTTCGGTTTGGGTATTGCCACCTTGTTCGGCGACTGCACGGAAGCCGCAATTGACCAGTTAACGAGGACACTTCTGTCTGTTTCGGTTTGGGTATTGGCACCTTGTTCGGCGACTGCACGGAAGCCGCAATCGACCGGTTATCAAGGCCACTTCTGTCTGCTTCGGTTTGGGTATTGCCACCTTGTTCGGCGACTGCACGGAAGCCGCAATCGACAGTTTAACGAGGACACTTCTGTCTGCTTCGGTTTGGGTATTGCCACCTTGTTCGGCGACTACACGACTGCCGCACTCGACGGGTTAACAAGGACACTTCTGTCTGCTTCGGTTTGGGTATTTCCACCTTGTTCGGCGACTACACGACTGCCGCAATCGACGGGTTAACGAGGACACTTCTGTCTGCTTCGGTTTGGGTATTGCCACCTTGTTCGGCGACTGCACGGAAGCCGCAATTGACCAGTTAACGAGGACACTTCTGTCTGTTTCGGTTTGGGTATTGGCACCTTGTTCGGCGACTGCACGGAAGCCGCAATCGACCGGTTATCAAGGCCACTTCTGTCTGCTTCGGTTTGGGTATTGCCACCTTGTTCGGCGACTGCACGGAAGCCGCAATCGACAGTTTAACGAGGACACTTCTGTCTGCTTCGGTTTGGGTATTGCCACCTTGTTCGGCGACTACACGACTGCCGCACTCGACGGGTTAACGAGGACACTTCTGTCTGCTTCGGTTTGGGTATTGCCACCTTGTTCGGCGACTACACGACTGCCGCACTCGACGGGTTAACAAGGACACTTCTGTCTGCTTCGGTTTGGGTATTTCCACCTTGTTCGGCGACTACACGACTGCCGCAATCGACCGGTTAACGAGGACACTTCTGTCTGCTTCGGTTTGGGTATTGCCACCTTGTTCGGCGACTGCACGGAAGCCGCAATCGACCGGTTAACGAGGACACTTCTGTCTGCTTCGGTTTGGGTATTGCCACCTTGTTCGGCGACTACACGACTGCCGCACTCGACGGGTTAACGAGGACACTTCTGTCTGCTTCGGTTTGGGTATTGCCACCTTGTTCGGCGACTACACGACTGCCGCACTCGACGGGTTAACAAGGACACTTCTGTCTGCTTCGGTTTGGGTATTTCCACCTTGTTCGGCGACTACACGACTGCCGCAATCGACGGGTTAACGAGGACACTTCTGTCTGCTTCGGTTTGGGTATTGCCACCTTGTTCGGCGACTACACGACTGCCGCAATCGACGGGTTATCAAGGCCACTTCTGTCTGCTTCGGTTTGGGTATTGCCACCTTGTTCGGCGACTGCACGGAAGCCGCAATTGACCAGTTAACGAGGACACTTCTGTCTGCTTCGGTTTGGGTATTGCCACCTTGTTCGGCGACTGAACGGAAGCCGCAATCGACGGGTTAACGAGGACACTTCTGTCTGCTTCGGTTTGGGTATTGCCACCTTGTTCGGCGACTGCACGGAAGCCGCAATCGACCGGTTATCAAGGCCACTTCTGTCTGCTTCGGTTTGGGTATTGCCACCTTGTTCGGCGACTGCACGGAAGCCGCAATCGACAGGTTAACGAGGACACTTCTGTCTGCTTCGGTTTGGGTATTGCCACCTTGTTCGGCGACTACACGACTGCCGCAATCGACGGGTTAACGAGGACACTTCTGTCTGCTTCGGTTTGGATATTGCCACCTTGTTCGGCGACTGAACCGAAGCCGCAATCGACGGGTTAACAAGGACACTTCTGTCTGCTTCGGTTTGGGTATTGCCACCTTGTTCGGCGACTGCACGACTGCCGCAATCGACGGGTTAACAAGGACACTTCTGTCTGCTTCGGTTTGGGTATTGCCACCTTGTTCGGCGACTGCACGGAAGCCGCAATCGACAGTTTAACGAGGACACTTCTGTCTGCTTCGGTTTGGGTATTGCCACCTTGTTCGGCGACTGCACGACTGCCGCAATCGACGGGTTAACAAGGACACTTCTGTCTGCTTCGGTTTGGATATTGCCACCTTGTTCGGCGACTACACGACTGCCGCAATCGACGGGTTAACGAGGACACTTCTGTCTGCTTCGGTTTGGGTATTGCCACCTTGTTCGGCGACTACACGACTGCCGCAATCGACGGGTTAACGAGGACACTTCTGTCTGCTTCGGTTTGGATATTGCCACCTTGTTCGGCGACTGAACCGAAGCCGCAATCGACGGGTTAACAAGGACACTTCTGTCTGCTTCGGTTTGGGTATTGCCACCTTGTTCGGCGACTGCACGACTGCCGCAATCGACGGGTTAACAAGGACACTTCTGTCTGCTTCGGTTTGGGTATTGCCACCTTGTTCGGCGACTGCACGGAAGCCGCAATCGACAGTTTAACGAGGACACTTCTGTCTGCTTCGGTTTGGGTATTGCCACCTTGTTCGGCGACTGCACGACTGCCGCAATCGACGGGTTAACAAGGACACTTCTGTCTGCTTCGGTTTGGATATTGCCACCTTGTTCGGCGACTACACGACTGCCGCAATCGACGGGTTAACGAGGACACTTCTGTCTGCTTCGGTTTGGGTATTGCCACCTTGTTCGGCGACTACACTACTGCCGCAATCGACGGGTTAACGAGGACACTTCTGTCTGCTTCGGTTTGGGTATTGCCACCTTGTTCGGCGACTACACGACTGCCGCAATCGACGGGTTAACGAGGACACTTCTGTCTGCTTCGGTTTGGGTATTGCCACCTTGTTCAGCGACTACACGGAAGCCGCAATCGACAGGTTAACGAGGACACTTCTGTCTGCTTCGGTTTGGGTATTGGCACCTTGTTCGGCGACTGCACGGAAGCCGAAATCGACCGGTTATCAAGGCCACTTCTGTCTGCTTCGGTTTGGGTATTGCCACCTTGTTCGGCGACTGCACGGAAGCCGCAATCGACAGGTTAACGAGGACACTTCTGTCTGCTTCGGTTTGGGTATTGCCACCTTGTTCGGCGACTACACGACTGCCGCAATCGACGGGTTAACGAGGACACTTCTGTCTGCTTCGGTTTGGGTATTGCCACCTTGTTCGGCGACTACACGACTGCCGCAATCGACGGGTTAACAAGGACACTTCTGTCTGCTTCGGTTTGGGTATTGCCACCTTGTTCGGCGACTACACGACTGCCCCAATTGACGGGTTAACGAGTACACTTCTGTCTACTTCGGTTTGGATATTGCCACCTTGTTCGGCGACTGAACCGAAGCCGCAATCGACGGGTTAACGAGGACACTTCCTGTCTGCTTCGGTTTGGGTATTGCCACCTTGTTCGGCGACTGAACCGAAGCCGCAATCGACGGGTTAACGAGGACACTTCTGTCTGCTTTGGTTTGGATATTGCCACCTTGTTCGGCGACTGAACCGAAGCCGCAATCGACGGGTTAACGAGGACACTTCTGTCTGCTTCGGTTTGGGTATTGCCACCTTGTTCGGCGACTACACTACTGCCGCAATCGACGGGTTAACGAGGACACTTCTGTCTGCTTCGGTTTGGGTATTGCCACCTTGTTCGGCGACTGCACGGAAGCCGCAATCGACAGTTTAACGAGGACACTTCTGTCTGCTTCGGTTTGGGTATTGCCACCTTGTTCGGCGACTGCACGGAAGCCGCAATTGACCAGTTAACGAGTACACTTCTGTCTACTTCGGTTTGGATATTGCCACCTTGTTCGGCGACTGAACGGAAGCCGCAATCGACGGGTTAACGTGGACACTTCTGTCTGCTTTGGTTTGGGTATTGGCACCTTGTTCGGCGACTACACGACTGCCGCAATCGACGGGTTAAAGAGGACACTTCGGTCTGCTTCGGTTTGGGTATTGCCACCTTGTTCGGCGACTTCACGACTGCCGCAATCGACGGGTTAACAAGGACACTTCTGTCTGCTTCGGTTTGGATATTGCCACCTTGTTCGGCGACTGAACCGAAGCCGCAATCGACGGGTTAACGAGGACACTTCTGTCTGCTTCGGTTTGGGTATTGCCACCTTGTTCGGCGACTACACGACTGCCGCAATCGACGGGTTAACAAGGACACTTCTGTCTGCTTCGGTTTGGATATTGCCACCTTGTTCGGCGACTACACGACTGCCGCAATCGACGGGTTAACGAGGACACTTCTGTCTGCTTCGGTTTGGGTATTGCCACCTTGTTCGGCGACTACACTACTGCCGCAATCGACGGGTTAACGAGGACACTTCTGTCTGCTTCGGTTTGGGTATTGCCACCTTGTTCGGCGAATACACGACTGCCCCAATCGACGGGTTATCAAGGCCACTTCTGTCTGCTTCGGTTTGGGTATTGCCACCTTGTTCGGCGACTGCACGGAAGCCGCAATCGACGGGTTAACGAGGACACTTCTGTCTGCTTCGGTTTGGGTATTGCCACCTTGTTCGGCGACTACACGACTGCCGCAATCGACGGGTTAACAAAGACACTTCTGTCTGCTTCGGTTTGGATATTGCCACCTTGTTCGGCGACTGAACCGAAGCCGCAATCGACGGGTTAACGAGGACACTTCTGTCTGCTTCGGTTTGGGTATTGCCACCTTGTTCGGCGACTACACTACTGCCGCAATCGACGGGTTAACGAGGACACTTCTGTCTGCTTCAGTTTGGGTATTGCCACCTTGTTCGGCGAATACACGACTGCCCCAATCGACGGGTTATCAAGGCCACTTCTGTCTGCTTCGGTTTGGGTATTGCCACCTTGTTCGGCGACTGCACGGAAGCCGCAATTGACCAGTTAACGAGGACACTTCTGTCTGTTTCGGTTTGGGTATTGGCACCTTGTTCGGCGACTGCACGGAAGCCGCAATCGACCGGTTATCAAGGCCACTTCTGTCTGCTTCGGTTTGGGTATTGCCACCTTGTTCGGCGACTGCACGGAAGCCGCAATCAACAGTTTAACGAGGACACTTCTGTCTGCTTCGGTTTGGGTATTGCCACCTTGTTCGGCGACTACACGACTTCCGCAATCGACGGGTTAACGAGGACACTTCTGTCTGCTTCGGTTTGGATATTGCCACCTTGTTCGCCGACTGAACGGAAGCCGCAATCGACGGGTTAACGAGGACACTTCTGTCTGCTTCGGTTTGGGTATTGCAACCTTGTTCGGCGACTGCACGGAAGCCGCAATTGACCAGTTAACGAGGACACTTCTGTCTGCTTCGGTTTGGGTATTGGCACCTTGTTCGGCGACTGCACGGAAGCCGCAATCGACCGGTTATCAAGGCCACTTCTGTCTGCTTCGGTTTGGGTATTGCCACCTTGTTCGGCGACTGCACGGAAGCCGCAATCGACAGTTTAACGAGGACACTTCTGTCTGCTTCGGTTTGGGTATTGCCACCTTGTTCGGCGACTACACAACTTCCGCAATCGACGGGTTAACGAGGACACTTCTGTCTGCTTCGGTTTGGATATTGCCACCTTGTTCGCCGACTGAACGGAAGCCCCAATCGACGGGTTAACGAAGACACTTCTGTCTGCTTCGATTTGGGTATTGCAACCTTGTTCGGCGACTGCACGGAAGCCGCAATCGACAGGTTAACGAGGACACTTCTGTCTGCTTCGGTTTGGGTATTGCCACCTTGTTCGGCGACTACACGGAAGCCGCAATCGACGGGTTAACGAGGACACTTCTGTCTGCTTCGGTTTGGATATTGCCACCTTGTTCGGCGACTGAACCGAAGCCGCAATCGACTCGGTTAACGAGGACAC
Source organism: Rhizoglyphus robini (assembly GCA_023373905.1). Lineage (NCBI taxonomy): Eukaryota > Metazoa > Arthropoda > Arachnida > Sarcoptiformes > Acaridae > Rhizoglyphus > Rhizoglyphus robini. Next base: position 1,514,462 of record JAKIJQ010000021.1, read on the forward strand.
TTCTGTCTGTTTCGGTTTGGGTATTGCCACCTTGTTCGGCGACTGCACGGAAGCCGCAATCGACAGGTTAACGAGGACACTTCTGTCTGCTTCGGTTTGGGTATTGCCACCTTGTTCGGCGACTACACGGAAGCCGCAATTGACCGGTTAACGAGGACACTTCTGTCTCCTGGAGTAACAGTGGAGCAGCCACTCGATTGCAGTCCTAACGTTTGAGACATTTAGACACATAGGATGCTTGTTGTAGCTCATCAAACATAATTAATGTTAGTTCTTGCATTTGTCGAGTGGCAGTTGCCTTTTTGCATGCCTTTACGATTGGTCCGAGTAGGCACCATAGTCCGGACCATCGGACACTCAGTTCGTATTGGCTGCACCAGTACTACCAAGTGCAATAAGCAACAAGCAAACCAACGCAACAATGTACCAACATTTGGAATGTGTTTTGCACAAGTCGTGAAGCATCGATGAATGGTCTCAATTGAATTTTGGGCTTAAATAAAACTGAACAAAACAATGACCAGCAGTACATTACATGGCCAACACCATGAAGTGTGCCTGCCTGTTTGTGGCTGCTCGCACAGGGGTTCTGGCTAAGTCGGCTGGCTGGCTAACTTCGGGCCAACTGGCCAAGCACCTAGTAGATGAGTCAGTTTAGCACGAAAATGACATGAAATTCATTGATAAAACATGTCAATTGTGAAAATCAATCGCAACAATGGCGCTTATCATCAACAGCTGATTTAATAAACTTGAGTTTTATCAAAATATTACTAATAAATTGTTAATTTTTTTTAAAACTGATTTATTGCCTGACCACATAGCCTGCTTTCCTGGTCAATTCGCCTGGCCAGAACCCCTGTGCGAGCAGCCTGTTTGTAGTAAAGTAATGACGAGCTTAGTTATGCAGTCATGGCTTTGTGGACCATTCATGATTGAGCTCTATTAAATCAGTTACGTAAAAATCGCCAATTCAATAATGAACCAGATTAAAGGGCTAGTTACCGTATCCAGTCTCCAGCAACCGGAGCGGCTCAATCTAATTTAGTTCGGCCGAGTAATTGGTCACGAATACAGGCAATGGGGATTTAGTCAAGCAAAAACAAACGGGCTGCCGAACTAATTAGCATTGGCGGATTGATGACTCTGATCATGAACCACGGGAAGAGTTAGAGTACCAGTGCATGCTGCTGCTTTCGGTGTTGCCCATGAATGTATTCCAAGTTAGTTAGATAAATATTGGGTGGAAGAACATCAATTCCAGAGAATATTACTGTGCGATTGTATATACTTTCTATTAGGTAAAGGCATAGACAGTGGCGCTCTTTACACGCGTTTTAGACGGGCTGAGAGGTCCATTGTTTATGCCTCTGACTAATAATTAAGATTTAATAACCGAGATTAGCGATTACAAATGAAACGATTTCGTAATATCACTAACTGCCATCTTGTCGGTCTTCTGGTTTGTCCATCGTAGTGCAGACTTGGGCAAGGACAAATAAAGAACTGTGAATTTACTGCAATTCAATGCAGAACACATGAGAGGCATCTTCTTGTATCGTTTTACTTTTTAAAAATCAGATGGCGCCACGGTGAGCCAGCATGCCAATCGGTGTAGGCTAAAGTAGTGGTGCGCTAAAGGGTTATCCACATATAAACACTTCAGTGAAGAGAAGCCAGCATTTTGCTTATTTGTGGATCACCCTTTAGAGCACCACTTCTTAAGCCTAAATCAGTGGCATGCCCGAACCGAGGCGCGAATCGATGTGCGCTTGCGCTCGAGTTTGCGCGTTCGCATCTTTCATTGCAGCGAAAGAGCGGACTTACCACTACCATTCTCGCTTGGTGGGCGCGGGTTTAGTACTGCGAAAGCAGCCAACTGTACAACAGCATCAACATCATGCAGATCAAGCCATTGCGAGAGAGAGTGGCACTGTGCAATGGTTGTGCTCACAACCACACCAGCACTACTGGTCTGCCTCTCTATCTTCCACAGTACAACGAACACGCTCGAATTCAGTTTCTCGATCTGCTCGTCGTCGTCGTCGTCGTCGTCGTGCTGCAGTCGCTACCACACCTCAGTGATTGCATTGCATCAGAAAATAGTCTGCTCAATCTCACTTTCTGAGTGCCTCACGAGTGGAACTGCCGCACTCACGTCATCACAGGTGTGTTGCACCACTCTACTCATATATCCACCGTTGTGTTTGTGTGTGTGTTTGTGCCACTGTTCTGTGCCAATTCGGTTCGCGTTACTTGCACCGAGTGTCTTGAGTCATCGTCAAGATGATGGAACCTGCCAACGACTTGGACCCCGAAATGGTGAGTCAACTGTCAACCAGTTATCATTTACCTTACTGTGCGTTTGCTTTGGAAAGGGCGAGCCTAATGCGGTGCCTGATGAGGCACTGGACGCCGAGGATGCGGTGCCTGTGCATATTGAGGCCTTGCCACCTGAGATGCTGCTGATCGTCATGACCTGGCTTAAGGACCGTAACAATCCGAACTTGCTACGTGCACAGCGCGCAGTTAATCGACGCTGGGAAGAACTTTTCCACAAGTGCAACGAAACTAACAAAATCCCAGCACTTTGCCGTGTTGTTAACTTGAGCCGTTTTGACTTTGTGTTTTTGCAACAACGCTTTTTTTTAGAATTTAACTTTGAACAGCTAGTTAAGATTAAGCTCAGACGAAACGTTCAAGTGCTGATTGAAGAGGTTCTTACTGGTTACTACCCGGGCATCACTCAGCTAATCATAAACGAACGCTATATGAGCCATCTTCAATTCTGGACTCAACTCACTCATTTGTCCCTTACGAGCGAGGGAATGGCTACTACTACTGGGCGAGATCCTTCCGCCTTGCTCAATGGCTTGGAAGCTCTTGAGTATCTTGACCTGAATGGTCCATTCATTCGGTATTATCCGAACATGGGTCCCACCTTGGCACGCATCCGTCATCTGTCTGCTAGTTATCTGCCACACGAGGTACAACTTTACCGTCCCGAAAGCCGACAATGCCGAGTATCGCGACGGAACCCTACAGGCGCTGACCGCATTGGCTACGAAAACTTGGCTAACTTTTTGACCCCAAACTGTACTCGTTTGTGGTTTGAAGTGATGCCAGTTCTTCGCATAAACGAATGGCAGCAAAGGAACGCAGCTTGGTTTCGGGCAATCACCCATTTGTGCTTTGACTTTTTTGATGAGGCTGAAAACTGGCAAGACGAGACCCTGGACTGCATTACTAATCACATGCCCGCTTTGGAGCTGTTAGATGTCGGACACTCTGTGAGTTTTGTGCAAATGAATTGTTGATTGAATCAATTGTAACGCATTTTCTTTCTTTTCATTTCAGAGCTTCGATCTCGGATCGGAAGAAGTGATTCGTAATGTAGGTCGATTGGCTAATTTACGAAGACTACAACTGGAGTTTGCCGTTCTCCATGATATACGTCCGATATTGGCGCGTGGCATTCCTCCTTGGGTGAATGTGCGCAGTATTAAGCTTATCATTAGGGCCTATTATGCGCCACAAGACTTGCCTGGATTTATTGATGCAATTGCTGATCTATTGCCAAATGTAGACATTTTGCATGTGGAGGTGTATCCTGCCCTGCGCTGGTTTCGTCCTGAGCATAATGTTCGTCAGTATGTTGACCGTTGGCCCGAACTTCTATCGTATTGTTTCAAATGCGGTGAACGCTCAATTGGAGCTGAACGACGTCAACTTGGTGACGACTTTGTCGACCTGCCATAAGAAGAATCATGGTGTTGGTCATTGCCAGAGTGACTGAGTATTAAAGCCATTCCTCTCTGTGCACTAATATGCGATTTTGAGTTTCATAATCCACTTATTACTGTATTACCTGCATCACCGTTTGTATTGCTTCACTAAATATATTAAACTCTGTCTATTGTTTCACATTGTTCTACTGTTCTTTTCACAATGAAGCAAGTGGTGATGCAACACTCTGCCTGTCATTTGATAGTTGGCAGCAGCGAGTAGAGTGCCAAGCATGTTACTGATCGACAAACTCAAAGTGATCATAAATGCGCACAATGTTCGGATGGCAGATTCGCTTGAGAATGGCCGCTACCGAGGTGGCAGTGCTCGTGGACCGCGGCGAGGCCTTTGACTTGCTCGAAGACTTGTCCATCATCTCCTGCATGGCATTCTTGTCCACCACCTTCAGTGCGTACACTCGACCGGTGATTCGGTGGGTACAGGTGTACACCACAACTTGCCATCACCGATCGCCTCTCCGACCGAGTACATCTTTGCCACCTCCTTTTGGAGACAAACGCCTAGTGTACAATGCGGTGGAATGATGATGCACACTCGAATCGGAGGAACACTCAGGCTCAGGTGATTTCACTTTGAGCTGCTGCCTATTGCTCGACATGGCTTGGTTTGGCTTGTTGTTGTTGTTCGATGACTTCTTTGGCTGATGGCGAGTTGAGATGTTGGATGAATGGGTCGATGATGATGCTGACGTTGAAGACTTTGTCGGTTGAGCTCGTCGTAAAGGACTGGACTGATTTGTACTGTTGTTGGTTGTTGATTGCAATGAAAGTGGTTGTGGCGTCGAGCTTGGATATCGAACCACACAAGAAAGACTAAAGAAGGATGGCGTGGACGAGTCAGACGAGGAGGCTTCATCATCATCACCATGGTTCGGGTGCATGTAATCGTCAAAGGAGACCGTCTTTGGATTGTACAGATCACTCAGGTTCAGGTGAGCTGGCTCCACTGAGGCATAGGAAAAGTCTTCGGAACAGCTGACCGAGGAGGCGGCGCCCGGTGTGCTGTTACCACTGAAACTGGGATGACGAGCACTGGTGGACGTGGTCGAGTACACATCGTCCGACCGTAGTGAGGGATAGTGCTGGGCAATTGTGTTTAAGACTAGACTGTTCGAAATGGTTGAATACATTTGGCTGCGATAGTTTGGATTGGTGGCCATCTCCCACAGAAAGTTATCCGAGTTGGAGTTCTTCAGATCGTAATACCTCGAAGGTGGACAGTCTTCTCGCAGTGAGTTGATTGACGAACAGGAGGAGTCCTAACAGCTGCGCAGATGTTTGCTCGGACTCGACTTGGCCATTCGGCGAGACATTTCCTCGCCTGAATCGTTGGTGAACTCACTCGACTCAACAGTGCCAACTTGAGGCGAGTGATAAAAGTTGATCGGAATCTTGTGATGTGTGCTTTGATGGTGTGAATTGGGCAAGAAGTTGCGCGGCAGTGAGAAGGCCTTCAAGTCTTTGTAGTTGTTGCCGTCACGGGGCCTCTTGTCACTGCCTTCACGGCGATGTCGTTCTCGCTCTTTGGGCGTTAAGTTTAACCGAATGTTCGCCTTAAGATTGTCCCGTTTGGTGAACTTGAGTTTGGCAAGATCAACTGGCAATTGATACGAAGGACGAACTATGGAAGCCACTTCGCGGTGTTTTACATTGAACTTAAAGAAAGTCAAGGAGAAAGTCCTGGAGAACATAACTCAAAACCCGATAACGTACCACACCCGTCTAGCATAAAGTCAACGAGAGATCACTTCTCAGTACACGTACTCGTTGTCGAAGAAGTCGTCTAAACAGGTAATCTAATCAAACAAAAACAAACAAACGGCAAATGTCAATCAATTTTTAATAAAAGTTAACCGTGTTTCTTACTGTTTTGGCGGTGGACAAGCCATAGATCTGGTGCACAGTACCAACATTCAACTGCACACAGGCAAAAATCGCGTTGAGCAATTGTTCGTAGTTTTGAGCGATGCTGTGATTGAGCAAAAAGGCGGAAGGCACGACGAAAAGGGTGCAGTGACAGTGCGGCTCGACACGACCCACGGAGCAGTGCCAAAATCTTGGGCCGTACGATCGAGTTCGAGGTGAACGAGCGCAGGGAGAGCGGTCCGTTGGTAGGCAGTGTCCGTGATGAACCATTCGAGGAGGGATGCTTCGGTCGAGCTGGATGCTGCACTTAGGTGCTCAACATTCCCAACAATCGATTGGTGGCTGTGCTCACTCGAAGAAAATGTTGCGACTGTCTGCTGTTGTTGTCCACTTGATCATTGGGATTCGACGATGATTGCATTCGAAGTTGGCCATAGTTGAGTCGTTTAAAGTGAACAGTGGACGAGCAGACGTACTGCCCATTCACGTGAAGGCCGTGCACTGATTCCAGCAGTGTTCCAGTCTCACCATCCAAATGAATCGAAACCCCGAAGGTAGCGTTTTCTGTTTTGGTCAATTTCACAAAGTGAAATCGAATCAGAACGAGAACATTAGGAACAGATACACAGAAATAGACACAGACATACGTGAGGCTACTTAGACAATGATTGAGTCGAGTGTGTGGTGGCGAATGATGTTCGAGTCGGATGCGACTTGCGTCCGGTGCAATCGACTCGACACTGCCAAACACTCATCAACTCATCTAGCAAAACAAAACAACAAACTGACTACTGAGCAGCGCGCGCCTCATTGCATTAAACTCATCATTATTGCGTGGGAATGACCAAATCGAATGGTCAATTGAGGGGATGATGATGTGCTCAAAAGATGAGACGGATGAGATGCGTACAACGAAATCAGAAAAGGAGAAACAAACAGACAGACAGACAAACGCACAAACTTACCACTGAGACTAGAATGCGAGAGAGATCGGCACACAGCAGGTCGAGTGTTTTGACACGGTCCAAATTGACAACATAGTTGAGCCCACGGAAGTGACGGTCACCGTTGACAAAGAACCGAGTGAGGGAGAGACAAAGAGAGAGAGAGAGAGAGAGAGGGAGAGAGAGAGCGAGAGAGAAAGAGAAGTAATCGCCACTGTGTGCGGGTTGTTGTATGTATTGATATTGGTATGCAGAGTGCAAATGCATTGCCAGAATTGATTGTGCCTCAAATGTTGAGTGCTTTTAGGCGCCGATCGGACGTTGAGCCACAGTCAAAGAATGCAATTGATCCGATCGTGGTGTGTGTGAGTACTTTGAATGAGTGTGCAAACACACAATCCTTTCTGGTGACTGTCGGAGAGTGAGTGAATCGCCCCAAAAAGATCGAGCGAGCGCCCTTTGATAACTCACTTAGAGATGACTTTCAGAGACAAAACAAACTGTCGGCCATTTAGTGCTGAGTTGGTTGAGAGTGGCGGTGCTCGTCTTCTTCTACTTTTTCTTGTTGTCTCTGAGATGGTGCAATTGGGCAATGTGCGCTTCCGGCAGTAATAAATACAACTAGCCCAATTGAGTGTGCAGTGCAATACAAATTAGATTAGAGTGCCGTGCCGGACCAGTTGTGCTGGTGGTGAGCGTAAAGTGGATTGAGTGAGTGTGCCGATATGATTGACTTCTGTGTGCTTTGCTTGACTTGGTTTGTTATCTTTGGGATTGTGTGTACTTGAAGAAGGCGGTTAGCTGCCTCATTTGGCCACTTTGTGAGCAATTACCCACACCTTTGCTTGTGCTTGTGCAGTAGCGGTGGTGGTGGTGGTGGCAAATGATGATGATGATGATCGAGAGCCAACTGGCAACAGGCAAGAACACAAATACAACTTCTCAAGTAAATCAATTCAAGTGTCGAGCATTTTTCCTTCAAATTATCAATTTAACCTTACACCCGCCATGTCTCAAATATCAATGTTTTCGCAAATAAAACTATAGATTCGTGTCGCCAAAAGCCCAATTTCGGCTAACATGGTAAATGGTATCGAAAACCGTCTGCACCCTTCCAACCCAGTCCAACTTTGACTGTTGACCTTCGAAAGTCAACAGACAAAGGCCAATCAGTCTCAGTCTTAATCCATAGTCTTTCAGTTCGAAAAAACTTAAAAATTACACGTACACACACAACCAACCAACCAACAACAATATCAACAAAGCGGCCGACAAAAGCAAACAATCAAATCAAGTAGCTGAGAGAAGGAGCAATTAGCATTCGTTCCGCTAATTAGCAGACAAAACTGTAGTAGCATAATTAGCAGTGGCAAACCCGGTCTGGGAGCTTGAGAACAAAAGAGTCAAGTGTCCGAGTGACCAAAATATTGTGTTGATTGCGTCTTGAACAAACGAGCAAAGAGAGACTAACTAACATAGACAACACACAATCGAACGGGAAAACTGTGAAATCATCATTGCGTGGGAATGACCAAATCGAAAGGTCAATTGAAGGGATGATGTTTGTCAAAAGCTGAGACGGATGAGATGCGTACAACGAAATCAGAAAAAGAGAAACAAACAGACAGACAGACTTACCACTGAGACTAGAATGCGAGAGAGATCGGCACACAGCAGGTCGAGTATCTTGACACGGTCCAGATTGAATACATAGTTGAGCCCACGGAAGTGACGGTCACCGTTGACAAAGAACCGAACACGACAAACTTTGCCGTTCAGTGCCGACAGTCGATAGGACGAGTCGTGCAGTGAGGGCAGATCGCGTGCCAAAATGTCATTCGCATCTTTGGCGGTTTGATGATGATGGTCTTCATAGTTGCCACTGTCCAGGCCAGAATGGTGGTGGTGGTGGTGGTGGTCATCACCGTTTGAAGCGCGAACACGAAAATGTGGCGCGCCACACAAAAAACTCAACCAGCCAACTCAGCTTCTTCTACACAGTAGAGTGTTGTAATTGTTGTTGGCAGACATATGCAAGTGTAATTGCACACCTGAAATTGGTGTGGGTTTGAGAAGAGTTGAGTTGAGTGTTATGCAGATGAGGGCAGGTGATAGCCAGAGAGAGAGAGAGAGAGAGAGAGAGAGAGAGAGAGAGAGAGAGAGAGGTGATCGCCACTGTGTGCGGGTTGTTGTACGTATTGTTATTGGTATGCAGAGTACTGCTAATGCATTGCCAGAATTGATTGTGCCTCAAATGTTGAGTGATTTTAGGCGCCGAGCGGACCTTGAGCCACAAAGTCAAAGAATGCAACTGATCCGATCGTGGTGTGTGTGTGTGCACTTTGATTGAGTGTGCAGACACACAATCCTTTCTGGTCACTGTCGGAGAGCGAGCGAGCGCCCTTTGATAACTCACTTAGAGATGACTTTCAGAGACAAAACAAACTTCTCTGCCATTTAGTGCTGAGTTGGTGGAGAGTGGTGGTGCTCGTCGTCTTCTTCTTCTTCTTCTTTTTGTCTCGGAGATGGTGCAATTGGGCAATGTGCGCTGCCGGCAGTAGTAAATACAACTAGGCCAATTGAGTGTGCAGTACAATACAAATTAGATTAGAGCGACGTGCCGGACCAGTTGTGCTGGTGGTGAGCGTAAAGTGGATTGAGTGAGGGTGCCGATCTGATAGACTTCTGTGTGCTTTGCTTGACTTGGTTTGCTGACTTTGGGACTGTGTGTACTTGAAGAAGTCGGTTAGCTGCCTCATTTGGCCACTTTGTGAGCAATTAACCTTGGCTTGTGCTTGTGCAGTAGCGGTGGTGTTGTTGGTGGTGGCGAATGATGATCACGACGACAGATGATGATGATGATGATCAAAAGCCAACTGGCAACAGGCACGAACACAAATTTAGCGAAAGCGCAAAAGACAAACAAACAAGCAAGCGAACACACACAACCAACTAACCAACAACAATATTAACAAAGCAGCCGACAAAAGCAAACAATCAAATCAAGTAGCTGAGAAAAGGAGCAAATAGCATTCGTTCCGTTAAATAGCAGACTAAACTGTAGTAGCCTAAATAGCATTGGCAAACCCGGTCTGGGAGCTTGAGAACTAAAGAGTCAAGTGTCCGAGTGACCAAAATATTGTGTTGATTGCGTCTTGAACGAACGAGCAAAGAGAGACTAACTAACATAGACAACACAATCGAACGTGAAAACTGTGTGTTGTGTCTTTCTCTCGGATTGCGTATTAGCCTCGTGCTGCTGGCCGATCACTTCGAATCAGCTTCGAACGAAGTGTGCTCCGTGCACAGACACACACACACACACACACACACACACACACACACACACACACACACACACACACACACACACACACACACACACACACACACACACACACACACACACACACACACACACACACACACACACACACACACACACACACACACACACACACACACACACACACACACACACACACACACACACACACACACACACACACACACACACACACACACACACACACACACACACACACACACACACACACACACACACACACACACACACACACACACACACACACACACACACACACACACACACACACACAGCCTGACCTGTCAAGTATGACCTTTTCCGTGTGAGTTATGTGTGCGTTGCTGTATGACGACGAGAGTTAAGTCGAATGTCTCCAATTAGTTCTAATCACCACAACAATGGATCGATTCAAAGTTGCTGCCGCTGTTGTTGTTTCTGTTTGATGAAGAACATGTTCGACGTTGTTGCGCGTTCGTCTTTCTAGCTGTCTTTCGCTCTGTTCGCTCACGGTGTGTGTGCCAGTGCCAACCGAGTGCAGTCTCCACAGTGTAAGGCGAGGTATTCACTCAGTCTCGATGGTGGTATTGGTGGCGGTGGTGATCGTATGGAGAGTGCCAATCGTGTGATGATGATGACCACTGCGGGATGCAATGCAACGCTCTTTAAGCCACCACTAAAATGTGCTCCACTTGTTCGAGTTTCGTTTGTCCGTTTCGTGTGAAGTTTGTTGTTGTTGTGCAATCAAATTTCTCACATATCTTCTTGAGCGATTAAGATAATGCCTTGATGAGGCATGCACACACACACTGGCACACATGCACAGACATACACAAACATTCACACAGACCTGAACAGATGGACCAACGTGGAATGATGAACACATAGGATTGGACTGAACAAACGTTGGTTGGATGGTTGGTGGTGGTGGTGATCGTGTGGAGAGTGCCAATCGAGCAACAAGACACTTCACTTACGATGAATAAGAAGTGAATGTTAACCGAGTGAATGTGACTGGTGTCCGACTGAGATGCTGATGATGTTGCTGCTGTTGATGCGAGGATTAGTTTCCCTGATGTGATGATGATGACCACTGCGGGATGCAACGCTACGCTCTTTAAGCCGCACCACCAAAAAGTGCTCCACTTGTTCGAGTTTCGTTTGTCGGTTTCGTGTGAAGTTTGTTGTTGTGCAATCAAATTTCTCACATATCTTCGTGAGCGATTAAGATAATGCCTTGATGAGGCATGCACACACATGCACAGACATACACAAACATACATACACACACAGACACACACAGACCTGAACAGATGGACCAACGTGGAATGATGAACACATAGGATTGGACTGAACAAACGTTGGTTGGTTGGCTTGATGGCTTCTTGTACCTGGTTATGTAGCTGCTACACGGTTGAGTTATGTTGTACGTACTTCAGGTGTATGTTTGCTTTTCACTCGAAAAACCGAACTTGAACATATGTGAACACAAGTGTGTTCGGTTGTGTTGTGTGTGCTGCTGCAGGTAGGTGAATTGACAATGTGATGGAGTGGCAATTAGTGGACGAGCTGTGCAGGTGTAGTCGTACGGGATGATGATGATGATGATGATGAGGTGATGGTGGCAGTGATGCTGCTGCTGATGCTGCATGCACTGGTGCACGTTGACTTGGTTGCAAACATCACTTTGATGATGATGATGATAAGATCGCAAGTGGTTTGGTGCCAGTTAGGCAGAATAATAATAATGTTCGTAAGTATTGATATTCCATGTGGAACTCAAAATTGTGACTAGACAACAGAGACATTGAGTATTGAGAGTTGATAGAGCTCGGGGTGTGAGTGGACACTCAGTTGTGACTTTTCTGCTTCTGCTACGGGCAAGGAGCAACGACAAAAGACAAAAGCATTCGACTAATTACTGGTCAGTGGAGATGAGCCTGACCCTGCCCCGACACACAGATCGTCGTCCTCGCTGAATGCATCATTGGCACAGACCGACCGAGAGTGCCGTTAGTTAGTGAACGTTAGCAGTCAGAAAACGGCAGCGGCGACGATGTGTTTGTGCATTGTGTGTGCTCTGTGTGTTCAGTGAGTTCGTAGTTAGTTTTGCTAGTCATCAGTGCTCTGTGCACTGTGCCCATCCAGAGAGTGCACTCACAGCCAGTCAGTGCACCATTGCAGGCCGACCGACCATCTCACTGTTCTGTCTCTGCTAATTCAATTACAATGTGTGCCTGTCTCTCTCTCTCTCTCTCTCTCTCTCTCTCTCTCTCTCTCCCTGCCAGTCGAGTAATACATACTTGGTGGTGCTCGTTGTGTGTGCTTTAGGCGGACAGTCGAGTCGATCGACGATGCAGCAGCAGCCGCCCGATGCGAGACTCTCTGCCTCTCTCATACCCGTGATTGTGCACACTCGCTCACTCACAATCACCACTGGCCAGTCCATTACATTACACACATTGTGTATATTACAATATTCAATTTGTATTACAATTTGCAATGCACATGAACTTCACAATGTGCTATGGAACGTAAGCTGGCCTCACCTAGCGGCACAAAATCGGATAGTTGATATTTTTAAAAATCAATAATTGACACCACCGTTTGTGTGGGGTTGTTATCTCTAGTCTTCATGTTCATGCCATGTGTTCACTTGTGCGAAATGGTCAAATGAGTAAGTTGGCGTAAGTTGATAAGGCACAAGTGATTAGACCTGCACACCAGACGGTAATTCAGTCTAACTCGAGTCAAGTTTGTGACGGCTTTGACTGCCTTTTGTGTGTGCATGTCGGTGAAGTGAATGAGTCGATTTGTCATCTTCGTGTGTACTTGAACTTGCTAATATGAGTTGAATTAGTGATGGTATGTGCTGCTTGGCCGTTCGGATGAGTCTTAGGTGAGGTGGTTTGAACTTTCACTGACTGGGTTCGTACGTTGGTCTCTAGTCTGGCTCTCGCTATAAAAGGCGACCACTGACAAGAGCTCTTCTCATTTGAGTTTTGGCTTTCTTCAAGTTCGGACTTCTCTCCCTCTCCTTGGTTTCTCTCTCCCTTTGCCCTCATCACCATTCAACATCATCCTCTCTTCCCACTCTACCTACGCTGGTTTGAGTGCTCCTCTTTCACCCGTCCCTCTCTACAAGGCGAACACTTCTGGACCGAACGTGCTCATCTTCAGACTTTGAAGCATCACTCCTCGAATGGTTCCCTACTGACATTGTCCACCAACGGACCGCTTACTCTTCACACGTCAACTTCGAACTAGACCTTCGGGCCCAAGATTGTGCAACACCGTATTGTCTTCTTGCACTCAAATTCGGGTAATTCGGTATGACATTTGTTTTGTGTTGTTATTCGATACCAGCCGCTTGGGGGGCTCTAGGTGCGTTACTACCCAACCTTATTAGGATTTGTCAAAAAGTCAAAGTTAGCTTTACTTTAAATTTCCCACCTTTTGTTGGCTGCACCGCCCCCCATGTTTGTGTTTTTTTCCTGGTGGTGGCCACTCTCTCTCTCTCTCTCTCTCTCTCTCTCACTCCCAACGATGAATCCCAATTTTGGATTATTTACTTCTTGGACGCGCAACGCCGTGTAACTCCCAGTGCTCTGCTGGAACCGTGTGTGGCCATTCACTTTGCCCGAACTGGGTTCGTACCTTCAGTTTGAGGCACCTTCCCGCAGCCTTGTTTGTTTTGTTTAATGAAATGTTGCTACTGCTGCCACCAGCAGCCAACCCCATTCAGAGCCCGCCACTAGTGATAATGCATTTTGGTTCATGATTGATCATCAATGTTTTTTTCGGTTCTATTTTGGTCTATTTTGCCATCTTCTTCATTATTATTATCTTTATTTTGTTCTGTTATTTTCATGCAAATTCTATCACATTTTCCCTCCCCATCAGTGCTCCTCCATTCTAATGTTTGTGTTTGTTGTGATAGTTCGCAGTTTGGCACAATGCGCAACCTGCCATTCAAACAACACCGACCAACCATCCCGCTACCTTCGTTTGCACTTCGATTTAAGAGGAGCTTTGGGAATGTGCATCATGTAAGAACCAGGAACACAAGATCACACGTTGATCAGTGAAGGGGCTGATGAGGACAACTCAACCCATATCAGTGAAGAGCTCACTAAACATCTCTTTGAAACTGTGATGCCCGAGCATGTGCAAGAAGAAGAACATGATGAGTCATTGATGAGGAACCCGATAGGTTGTGGTCTCAAGATTGTCTCGAAGGTAATTTGGAAGAGTATTCATTGAAAAAAATCATCTAGAAATTGAAGAAATTCAGTGTTTTCCCTCTATACAACATAATATATTGACAAATGTGTGCTACCTTTCAGGTTTGACTTTATCACCATTCACCTACTGACTACCAGTCAAAATGAACTTTGACCCTACTCCTGTAGTTGACAACCGAAGCAGGCAAGTAGATAAAAGGCCACCATTGAGGATCTTAACAAAGTTATGCAATACTTGAAGAAGACAAAGTCGACGCTCAAAACTGATCTAAACCTTCTGATGTTGAGCCAGCGTTACGACTACAAATTGAAGACCAAGGAGATCGAAGATCACGAATCGCTGATCGATTCATTGGCGAAAACTCTGGCGGACGCCAACAGTTGTCTCATCAAAAATGATATGTCCAGCCGTCTGGAAGCATTGGCTGCTTCCAACATAACCATGTTATGGATTATTCACTTCTTGGACGCCCAACGCCGTGTGACTCCCACTGCTCTGCTGGAACCATGTGTGGCCATTCACTTTGCCCGAACTGGGTTCTTCCCTTCAGTTTGGGGCACCTTCCAGCAGCCTCGTTTGTTTTGTTAATTGATTTGTTGCTACTGCTGCCACCAACAGCCAACCCCATTCAGAGCCCGTCAGAGCGTTATGTCTTTCATGAAATTCGATCGTTAAACTATGAACAAATGCCGTCTGGCTCTGGAACCCAAGCGAAACAGGACGGACAGAAGGCCCCACAACTGGCTGTACAGGTTGGCGTTGAGGACTCACTGGAAAGTGTCAAGATCAAAAAGTCAAAAGGTGGCCCAACCAAAGTGCAGAAGCTCTTCAATAAAGTAATGACTCCGATGAAGAAGACAAAAAAATGAGCTAGCACAGTGCGACTCATCATCCTCCTCTTCTTCATCATCTGACAATTTTAACATTAATTTATTTGTTTTATATCGACCTACTGTTTAATTACGATTTTACTTATTAATTATTCCTCACTTCATTATACATATGTTGAAATGTGAGGTTAACTTGTTATACCTTTGTCATGTTATAGAGCTAATTAAATTATTATATGAGTGTGATCGTTGACTGACACTGCACTCTCGCTCTCTCGCCCTCTCGCCCTCTCGCCCTCTCTCCCCTCTCTCTCTCTCTCTCTCTCTCTCTCTCTCTCGCTCTCTCTCTCTCTCTCTCTCTCTCTCTCTCTCTCTCTCTCTCTCTCTCCATTTGAACGATCAGCTACAACTCAAACGCATCAAACAACGCAAACTAACCTTAAACAACTCCAAAACCAGGTACGACTGATCGACAAACTCAAAGTGATCATAAATGCGCACAATGTTGGGATGGCAGATTCGCTTGAGAATGGCCGCTTCAGAGTTGGCAGTGCTCGTGGAACGAGGCGAGTCCTTTGACTTGCTCGAAGACTTGTCCATCATCTCCTGCATGGCACTCTTGTCCACCACCTTCAGTGCGTACACTCGACCGGTGATTCGGTGGGTACAGGTGTACACCACCCCAAACTTGCCATCACCGATAGCCTCTCGGACCGAGTACACCTTAGCCACATCCTTTTTTGGCACAAAAGCCTGGTGTGGCTTGAGCAGTGCCGTGGACTGATGATGATGCACACACGACTCAGAGGAACACTCAGGCTCAGGTGAGTGCACTTTGAGCTGCTGCTGCCTATTGCTCGACTTGGCTTGGTTTGGCTTGTTATTGTTGTTGTTGTTGGATGACTTCTTTGGCTGATGGCGAGGAGTTGAGTTGTTGGACACACATTTACTTCAAATTATTCAATTCACACAGCACCGGGCGCGACCTCCTCGGTCAGTACCGAAGATTTTTTCCTATGCCTCAGTCGAGCCAGCTCACCTGAGCCTGAGTGAACAGTACAATCCAAAGACGGTCTTCTTTGACGATTACATGCACCCGAACGATGATGATGATGCCTCCTCGTCAGACTCGTCCACGCCATCCTTCCCTAGTCTTTCCTGTGTGGTTCGATATCCAAGCTCGACGCCACAACCACTTTCATTGCAATCAACAACCAACAACAGTACAAATCAGTCCAGTCCTTTACGACGAGCTCAACCGACAAAGTCTTCAACGCCAGCATCATCGACCCATTTATTCATCCAACAACTCAACTCCTCGCCATCAGCCAAAGAAGTCATCAAACAACAAGCCAACCCAAGCAAGTCGAGCAATAGGCAGCAGCAGCAGCAGCTCAAAGTGCACTCACCTGAGCCTGAGTCTTCCTCCGAGTTGAGAGAACGTACCATTGAATGTACGTTGTGAATGTATATATACTTTATTATTAATCTGCTTTATCATCATTACATTCATTCGACTGAGGATCGGTGTTGAAAATGTTGTCCAGTTTGAGACGTTCTAGTGCATAGGTAAAGTGAGGCGGCATTTGGTGATACTGATCACAAGCGATGATTAGATCGTTTGACTGTGCCACCAATTCATTCGACTATTCGATTTCTTGGTTCTTCTTTGCTTCAGTTGGGTTGGCTTGGGTCCGCTCAATTTGAGATTTCGAGTTGATTTAGCCAGTCCAGGAAAGGTCAGTCCAGAACAGTGGCAGTTGAGCGTAGCGATGCACACCGTGGGCTCGTTGTACCTTCAACGACAGTGGCTCAGCACTGTCCACGTTTCGAATCTCTGCCACTGTTTTGGCCTTCTTCGGCAGAATGGTCATCGGTTGATCGAGCAGATGTTTCACTCGGTATGAGAAGAAAGTGTCACCGTGCACAAAGGCGGCCTTGAATGCGAGGAAACACTGTGGAAAGGACCACTTGGTGACCGAGGTTTCCAACTCCACCAGCGACACAACCGAGTCCTTGTTGATGGCCAGTGTTCGGTAATGCACATTCACGGACTTTTGAGTTGGAACAGTTCTTCTTCTTTTTTGGATGTGATCTTCTCTGGTTGCACTTAGATCGGCTCCTTATAATCGCCCATTTCGTCCAACTCAAACAGTCGAATGCCACAGCGAGGGAGAGAGAGAGAGAGAGAGAGAGAGAGAGAGAGAGAGAGAGAGAGAGAGAGAGAGAGAGAGAGAGAGAGAGAGAGAGAGAGAGAGAGAGGAGAGAGGGGGAGAGAATGAGAGAGGGAGAGAGAGAGAGGGGAGAGAGAGAGAGAGAGAGAGGAGAGAGGGAGAGAGAAGGAGGAAGAGAAGGAGGGAGAGAGAGAGAGAGAGAGAGAGAGAGAGCACTAGTGGGCACTAAGCAGCTTTATGGTCCCACTCGCACTAATTGGCTGTAATATTTGTTTGATTGATGCTTCACAAAGAGGCCATCACATCTTACCGACAAGACATGGCACACACACAGACTGATTACACTGAAGGAAAATGCAATTGCAATGATCTACTTGTTATGTTTCCTGGTTCTGTGCCAACTTGGACCGAGTGGTGCAAGTGCAATCGAAATGTTGTGTTGTTCTTCTTGTTGACTTCTCCATTCACCGAACACAAATTGAGTTTTAGCCCACTTGGGCACTGAGCAATGCAATTGAGCCAAAGTGTGGAGTCTCAGTGGAATTTGTGTCAAAACGGTGTGCCAAGTGGCACGATCCATTGGAGAGAATGACAAGAGGCAGAAATCAATCCACTGGCAGCCATACACATGCACTAATTCATTCAGTCACTCAGACCAATTGCACTTTGGACAAATTGCAAATTGTTTCGATTGGGCCAATTGGTTCAATTGCTAATGATCGCGGACCCGTGGCGAAAGTGAAAGCTAACACTCAACGCACATTCACATTCACGCACTTACTCAAATGAAGCTCATTCACTCGAATGCACACACACACACACACACACTCGATATATGTTTTGTTTGTTTACGCTTGCATTCATCATCATCATAATCATAACGTCTTGCTTTTAGTTTCCATCTGGTGCGATGTTTCCCGTATCTAGTTCCGAACCGAGTGCATTAGGCCAATTACCGGTGTGTGTGTAGTGCGCGCACCATTCGTCATCATGCCGCTCGATTAGTTCACTGCACTTTCAATACTTTCGCATCCAAATTCAAATGAGCTCTAACTCCATCATTAGGTCAACTTGTGTGTGTGTGTGTGTGTGTGTGTGTGTGTGTGTGTGTGTGTGTGTGTGTGTGTGCAGCCTAATGATGATGGTGCAAAGTGATTTGCAAAAACAAACAGCATAGGCAGACAAAATGCCCATCATTTCGACAAGTGCAATTCTTTTTGTCGATTCTTTATGGCTCCCTTCTTCTTCGTAGACTTGTACACTCGCAAATCCGTTTCGCTCGTTATCGTGTGTTCGTGTTCGGTTGCTAATTGCATTCGTAGACTCGGGATCTCTGTAGGCTCAGTCCTGTAGTTAGTTCGGTAGTTTGGTAATTTCGCTAACACCGAACAAAAAAACACAAACAATGGCACCCCCCGTTTGGATGTTTTGCGTCACAGTGAGCATCTCATCATCATAAACTGTGCTGTGCCTGTGACCAGTGGAGCACACCAAATGTTCAGGTCTGGCTTGTTGTTAGGAGTCTGAGTTGACGACCAAATGCAACACGATCCGGTCGCAATCCTACGCCATCCCCAACAAACACGACAACAACAAATAACACAACACACAACTGGCAAATCAGTTGAGATGTTCGATTGGTTTTGGCCGACTGGATTAGATCCAACTGGATCTGAGAACTGAGATCCTGTCATGTTATGTCTCTCTCTCTCTCTCTCTCTCTCTCTCTCTCTCTCTCTCTCTCTCTCTCTCTCTCTCTCTCTCTCTCTCTCTCTCTCTCTCACTCTCTCCTCTCTATCTGTTCGAAAGAACTATCGAACCGACAAAGTCAAAGCGAACAAGCCTCACAAGGCACACCGACTAGCTAGTTTAATAGTTAGTGAACACACTAATCCCATGGATCGAGTTAGCGATCGCACCTTTCCGCGCGCAAGCCATAACTCACGCGTCTCATATAACGTGCCTTTGTTTGCCAAGCAAATTGGCCTCTGTCTGTGTGTGTGTGCTCGTTACTTCGATTGCCGTGTTTCTGCGGGCGAGTTCAGTCCAGAGCTGGAGTTTTGTTCCGAACTTTCCTTGTCGGTGGCCATCGCCGCGAGATATAGAGCGAGAGAGTGGGTTAGGTGCGTGTGAGAATGCTCCTTGCCAGGCAGGGCACTTTCATACTCATGCACACAGTCACACACCAATCGATGGATCTTTTCCTATTGGGCGCCCTTCATTACGGTCCCCAATTGGGCGTCATTGCCACTTTGTTCCTATTATCTGCTCGTGCCAACGCAATTCTCTCTGCCTACTCTCTGTGCGCCTCAATTTATCTCTGCTCTGTCATCTTCATCTAAACGGTCTCAATATTAGATTTAACGATCCGTGGCACACACAGACACACACACCAGCACCAAAAAGGATCTAACCGGATGCATTGCAAAGTGAACCATTGCGACCAGTCGACGACGACTAAATAGAGCATGAGGCACACGAGCAAACAGCGAACAAACGAACGAACTAGTGAATGAATAGACGAATAGGGTGAAGGAGGGTGAGACTGTGCAAGTGAGACGATGAGTGTGATGATGTGATCGCTCTCTCGCCTCGACACCAACACACAACCTCGGATCGGTCGCAAAGTCGTGTGGCCTGTGTGCCTGCCGTCTTAGCTTTTGTGTGAGAATGTCCCAATGCCAATGAGAATGTGTGTCTGGAGACAAAAGTGAGCGAGCCAGTGAGCAAAGGAGACAAAGGAGGTGAAGGCTAAGCCAAGAACAAAACCACTTGGAATGCGATCTGTCAGTTGGGAACGATGCGGCCAATTGGATTACGTCGTTGTTTCTAAAGATCACCGACCAGCACACTCACACTCACCACCCCAAGCCAATATAGACGACCCTCGCAAACCAAGTGCCAATGGCTCCCGGTTAAGTTGAGCATCGCCACACTCTCTGCAGGCGCTGCACCAGCTGCGATTGGCGTCATCCAGTTATGACCAACGAATAGTTTGGCGAGGCCACCGACGACGACGAGTTGGTTTGGTTTGGTTGCTGTCTTGCTGTGTGCCAAGTCGTTGGCCACCACCGTACGCCTCTCGCCTGGTGGTACTTTCTATGGTGGTGGCTCCATTACCGTGCCATTAGTGCCCGCCATTTCGGATTCATTTGGAGGTGGTTCGCTTTGAATCAACTCGAATTTGTATTCGCGACTTACTTCTCACACTCATCGCGCCGATTCACTCATGCTTACCACCAATCGATTGTGCCAATCAGAAATGCGCTGCACTTTGATCGAAAACAGTCGCCACCGACCAATGGCACCAACCGAAAAGCGAACAACAATAACAATGGCTTTGGTGATGGACCTGGCTACATCTACTGTCAATGTGACGATTGGTCTGCCACTGGACGAATCTCACTGTTTGATCCGAATTTGATCAACGTGGACAAGGACTTTGATGTCACGAGCATTAGTCTGGCACTGGCCAAACAGTTGGATCGATTGGAATCGAATGAGCAATCTCAGGAGAGTGCACCCACTCTCGTGTCACCCACAAGCACACAAGCGACCACGCCAGTGTCCATTCAACTGCGGAAGTACATTAGTGCCCGTGATGGCTAGGTGCTAATCAGTGCAGACTATTCACAGTTGGAACTGCTCAATCTGGCTCACTTTAGTAAAGATTCAAATTTGTTGGCCACACTCAATGATCCGTCGAATGATGTCTTCAAGTCAATTTCGGCCGCGTGGAAGTGCATTACACTTGAGGAGGTGTTGTTGTTGTTCCGATTCTTCAGTAGTTCCTGATTCTAGCTCCTGGCTCAGGTTTTCTGAATCATCATCAAAGTTCAACTTCTGACCCGCATCTGCTTCGACAATGGTGCGCGCTTCCTGTAGTATCGGCCTGTAGTCGGCCAGTGCACGTATTATGATGTTCTGATCAAGGTTGGGAATGTAGATTTTGGTCGATCCTGGATCGATTGTTTCGGTTTCGCCCGCTTCAGTGGTGGCTGCGGAGCTTACGGCGGATTCAGGCTTCTCCTGCACCAGATCGTTCAGTGCCATACTCGCGTAGAATCGTTGAAGTATCAGCGGTGTCTCACGTTGCACACTGTTGAGTGGTGCAATTTGAAAGGTGGACACTCGGCCCACAAGGTAGCCCCTCACGAATGCCCACCAGTTGGGCCACCGCTTTGTCGTCCGCGTTGAGCTTCGTCCAAATTGAGGAGAGATAGTGGTTCCAATCAATCGAATCCAACTGTTTGGCCAAATAGGTGAGCGTGACCTGATAGATGAGGTGCAAATCGGTGACCTGTGACATTGAGCGGCGGGCTTTGTCCAGCTCCTTCATAATAAACTGGCCATCATCGGGCGAGACACCTGAGGCGACGATTGCCTTGCCAAGTGGCGATATAACCAGTTTGGAGTTCTCCTTCACTCCTTTATCATTGCTGAGATAGATCAACTGATTGCTGGTCAAGTAGTCAAACACTTGATTGATGGCATTCGAGAGATTCGGTGATGAGATTGGTGATTCTGTTGATACTACTTCTTGAGACCCATTTTGACTTGCCACTTGTCGATCTGCCCACGAACCGTAACTCGCTTGGAAGAATGTGCACTCAATGTATCGACCAATTTTGGCACAGTTGGTTGCCGTTCCATTGGCAATCACTTCGAGGATGGCACGATTCAGACTGTCGGACATTTCCAGCTTTGCACGTTTCGGGGACAAGTTGGCCTGCCTGTCTCCATCTGCCATCATTACAGTAAAGGGCCTATGTTAGTTTGTGTTAGTGCATTAAAAGCACCAATTAGTCGAGTGGGTGCACAGTGTGCACTGTCCCAATTGGCACTGCACACTCGACGGTATATGCTGCGCACGGCATACGAACACGACTGCACTGTGGACTAAATTGGATGGCAAATAATCCTGCACAACTGCAAAGTTTCCCGCACCAATCCGAATTCTGAGGCCATACAGCTTCAAATCTCTGCTTTCCGATCTGTATGGGGTGCACACACAAACTTAGGCGTCCGTTTGAAAAATTATCAGAAACGTATATGCATCACTGTGTGTGTGTGTGTGTGTGTGTGTGTGTGTGTGTGTGTGTGTGTGTGTGTGTGTGTGTGTGTGTGTGTGTGTGTGTGTGTGTGTGTGTGTGTGTGTGTGCGTGTGTGCTACAGTGACGTCACCCTGTGTTAATTCTCAATGGCGCCATACTCAAACTTCCCAGTAAAACCGATCGCACCCTATCGGGCCGAGTGAAAACAGACTTGGACGAGGTGATCAGTCCATAGATGTTCTCGTAGATCTTGCCGTCCGACTTTCCGATTGCCGAGTTGAGCACAAAGTCCGAGGGCTCAAAGGCGTCCACCAGTGAGACTGTATCAGGCTTGAGATCCGAACAAAGTTGAAGGATAGCTTTGCGTACGAGACGATTTGGCTCGGCGCCCGAGTAGTAGTCAGCCTCATACAAAGTGGACGAGTGAGCGTCGAGTGACCAGAGGCCGTACAGTAGGCCGAGTCGGCTCAACACTTGTTGAATGGCGCCGGGCAGGTCAGTGGACAGTTCGTCCTGAAGAAAATTCTTATAACGCAGTATGATGTAGTGCTCAATGTATGCAAAGGATAGCAATTGACTTCAGCTTCATAGCACGCCAGTCAAAAGAGGCCGAACGACGATACTCGGCTATTCGGTTAGCAGCGGAGGCATCAAGTGGTCTAGAACTTAGCCGGTGTAATCGGGCTTGATGCCAGTGCGGTTCATACTGTGAATAATGCCAGACATGACGGCGTCATCCATTCTGGGGAGTTAGTGCGGGTGGTAGTGGTTAGCACAGAGATAAAGACACACAATCTGCTAGAAGAAGAAGAAACAGACGAAATCAGTATCAAAGACACAGAATGATGATGCAATCAACAGAGAAGTGAATGGCAATGGCGAGTAGTTGGTTGGTAAGAAAGGGCTCGATCGGACTGAGTTTGGCAGAATTGGCACACAAAATTGTTTGGACAAGACAAGACTACAACACTACGTGGTGGTAATCGACACACAACTGTGAGGTTGACTGGACATGACCAACACACAACGTTTGCATTTGGCTAACCATGCAAATCAGTCAGTGGCACACACTCACACAGTCAAAGGGAGAGAAGACAAGTGGAGTGATTGGAGCAACCGAAAAGTGCTACACTACGAAGTAAGAAGGCACTTGAGATGGAGAAGTTGAAGTGATGATGATGATGATGACCAAGACTGACTAATTTGAGCCAAACTGTGACTTAGGTGATAAGGTACTGAAAGAGTGAGATAGCATAGCTGAGCGATATGATGCGAGCTTTGAGGCGAACACGGAAAATAGTAACGCAAATGCCTCTGACTGACTGAGTGACACCGATCGAGCGACTGTAACAAGTTCGGGTGATGTGAGGCTAACTCACTCACTCACTTACACACACACAATCACTAAATAAAGTGTCCGACACGATGACGCCGAACAAGCAGCAGCAGCGTGCTAGCAGCCAACCGACCGATCGAGACCTGTTGGGTGGCTAAACACTAAAACGGTCTCCGATCGAGAGCCAGTGACACAAACACACACATAGCCAAACTATCGATAGAGTGCAATGCATTGCGCAAAAATAGCTTACATACGTGAGAGGTGAGGCGAGATGGCTTGGGTATACCTCCAGTAGGTCACCGAGGTTAAAGGTACACGTGCCGCGGGATAGAGAGAATGCCGTGAGGATCGAGTGATGATGGCCTCTTGATGATCAGGCAGATATACAGATTTGTGGCGACGGGATGATGAACAAACTTGAGGAAGCAAAGTCCAACAGGCCAAATGTAGAAAACGAGAGAAGACAAGACATTCCTTGACAAAAGCAATCAGGCACGACAGACGAGAGAAAGCGAATGAAAAGACCGAACGACAAAGACATCGACTAATAAGTGAACGAGCGAGAGGTTATCGTGACTGATGGACAGTGCTGCTGTGAGTGATGTGACTCGCCGATGACAATCAATGAATGAATGACTCGCAACAGTACAGTATGGTTCGACGTATCGGTGCCCACCAGACACCGGTTACTGATTGACCTTACCCAAGCACACACAGACGATGGTTGACGATTGTCCCGAGCTCATCTAGTCAATCTCGAGTGACCGCACACTCGCATGACCTAGGAAAGCGAACATGCCTGCACACGGTCGCCATCAAACAGAACACACTCAACTCGAGTGACTAGTGAGATCGATAAGAAGAAGCAGTACACAGTCAAATTTAACAAAAAATGAGCATTTTATTGTTTTGTTTTGTTGAATAATCAAAATAAAAGTAAAAAATACAGCAATAAGTGTGTGAGAGCCAGTAAGAGAAAAGATATGTAAATCAAAATTCATCAACAGTGCAAACAGTCACAGACAGTGGCGATGAGGCACATGCACAGAGTGAGGTTGCATTCTGCTGGCGTATGAGAATAGAGTTGTGTATGGTTTGGTTGTGGAATTGACAAAAAATGATAAGACATAAAGAGAATAAGGTTGTCTTGTGTGTGTGTAATGTGTTGGTGTTGGTGTGTGCGATGCTGTGTCTAGGGCAGGACACGCACAGGCTCATCCATTGAGACCTTGAGGCTCACTCTTGGAGCAACTCAGCGCGCATCACTTTAGCTTGAGTCAATTCGGCCTCATGTTTAGCAATGAAAGCTTTCAAATAGTCGGCACAAATGGCCCTCTCCTTAGCGGAAAAAGACATCACCTTGGCCTGGCTCACCGGCACCAGGGTCGAGTCGCCGTACTGGAGAATCCACGATCCATGGTTAGGAACCACCATGTTGACGTTAGTAATCGCGAAGTTGCGCTCATTGTTGGGGATCTTGCTAGACGATCCGCTCGAAGTGCTCGGCTGGCTCTTTGGCTTTTTGCTGACAGGCTTCTGGCTAGCCTTCTTCTTGGCTCTTTCCGCTGCCTCGGCAGCCTTTCGCTTCGTCTCGAACTCTTCGACCAGTTCCCGGGCATTGCGCAGATTGTCCATCGGCTCCCAGGTTGTCTCAGCAAGTGAATAGCCCTTCCACTTGACACGGAACTTAATTCGACCTTCAATCCATCGTCGACTCAAAATCTCCTCCACCTCGACCTCTTTCTCCTGCGGAGTGTCATCATCGGACTCATCAGACTCACCGGATTCGAGGTTCTTCTCAGTTCCCTTGGTCCCGCCGGCCTTGCTGGGTCCGCCTGCTTTGCTTGGTCCGCCAGCCTTGCTGGGTAGGCCGGGTCTGCCAGATCCGCCTGGTTCGCCATCTTCTCCTGATTCGCCATCTTCGCCGGAATCCTCTTCTTCCTCCCCAGATTCGCCAGATCGGTCGGGTTCGCCATCTTCTCCTGATTCGCCATCTTCGCCGGAATCCTCTTCTTCCTCCCCAGATTCGCCAGATTCGCCGGAAATGGCAGATTCACCAGATTGAGCATCTTCGCCCGATTCAGAGCGTTCCTCCGAAGAGGTCTCCCCCTCGTCGTCATCGTCGTCATCGTCGTCATCGTATGCTCGGCCTGATTTGGACGATGCAGAAGCAGCATTGGCAGAGTCAGAACGACCAGCAGCCTCGATGCGGGCTTTCTTCACTTTTGGCTCGCCATTGTCTCCATTCTCCTCGGGTTTTTTGGCTTTCACGAGTTTGGACTTTACAAAAGTGGCGTTCTTCTCGGACTTGGTGGCCTTGTCGAGCTTGGCGGTCGAGTCGGGCTTAGCTAACTTTGGTGGCATGATGACAATGATGATGAGTACGGGCTGGTTGGTTTGAGTTGTAGTGTTGTGTTGGGTTAAATCACACACTCGAGGACAACGGTGATGTGACTTGGTTGGACAGTGGCGGCGACGGTAATGGCTTGAGGATGGTGTGCTGATGATGATGTCACTGTGTGTGTGCGAGCTCACTGGCGGTGTGCGAGATATGTCTGACTGACTGACTGACTGACGGCGGTGGTGGACGAGTGTGAGTGAGTCAGTTTTTGTGTGTGAACGAACAAAATGAATGTGCACACTCGACACTGTCAGTTGTGTGTGTAGTGTGCGATTTGGGAGAGAGGAAATGGCTCACTCGGTGAGTGCGAGACGAAAAACGACAGAAAGGGAGAAAAACGAACAAATGCAAACACGAAAGGAGCAGAGCGCAACTCGAGCACTGAGCAGAGAGAGAGAGAGAGAGAGAGAGAGAGAGAGAGAGAGAGAGTGATATCACCATCCGAGTTCGGCACGGACGGCACGGACGGACAGACAGACCAAGCAGCGCTCTGCATTTGACCAAGCCTACTGGAGCCAGCGATCGAGAAGCGAGCGCGCCTCGAATGTGCTGCTGCACTCGGTCACAGGACGAGTTATGCCATGCTGTTTTCCGATTAGTGAGATATATAGCAGCACAGGGTGAGCACACACAGTGAGACACATTCCACAACGGTTGCATTCGAATTTGCATTCAAGCCGACAGGTTCATTCATTTAATGGGCACACTCGGTGGCACGTGTAGTGCCGCTGCGCTGAAGGGTGGATAGACCAACGACGCACACGAGTACTGGCTCGGTGGTGTGTGTGTGTGTGTGCGAGTCTGTGTGAATGAGAGTGAGTGCGAGTGCCAAAGTCACTTTCGTTTTCCCTTTGCATACACTACCTTCTCGTGCTGCCTGTGTAGTGTCGACTCGACTTCATCTCGAGTTCGACTCGCGGCTCGGCTTCACTCGTCGTCGCACAGTACACCACTCACTGTTCCTTGTGCTATGGCCGTCACTGGTGCAGGTCTGTCTCTGTGTATGTGACTCTGTGTGTGTGAGTGAGTGAGTGTGCAGTGCTGTGCACCGTCGATTGTGTGTGCCTTCTGTGTTCGGTTGGTTGCTGGTCTGTTCTTCTTCTTCTTCCCTCGGCTGACTCTTGTGTTTATTACTTTGCCTCTGTCTGTCTTCCCGTCCAAACACACACACACACACAGCAGTCTCGTGTCTGAGTGTGAGGTGTGTTGTTTCGTGTGTGCCATCGACACTCTCATCTGTCAGTCATCGAGTGCATTCGGTGTTCCCTGTTCGACCCGTCACACACACCAATTTGATCACACACTAACCTGACTGATCATCAACCGATCCAGCACGACTGTCCACCTAGTCGGTCACTGTCCTGTCGGGCACGTTGCTGTCTTGTTCTGATCGCCAATCTGTCGTTCGCACACTGAACAATTCATTGTCGTCATCATCACCAAGTGACAGTTGGGTGTAGTTGTAAAGTGTCACTTCTGTCTTGGATGTGTTTAAGCTGCAAATCGTCAAATGTAAGTGAGCGTTTCAATTGTCCCACCGGAACACTTTCTCTCTCTCTCTCTCTCTCTCTCTCTCTCTCTCTCTCTCTCTCTCTCTCTCTCTCTCTCTCTCTCTCTCTCTCTCTCTCTCTCTCCCTCTCTCTCCCTCTCCCTCTCTCTCTTTTTTTTCTCGCTCGCCCTCTCTCGCCCTCGCCCTCTCTCTCTCTCGCCCTCTCTCTCTCTCTCTCTCTCTCTCTCTCTCTCTCTCTAACTA
Source organism: Rhizoglyphus robini (assembly GCA_023373905.1). Taxonomy (NCBI): domain Eukaryota; kingdom Metazoa; phylum Arthropoda; class Arachnida; order Sarcoptiformes; family Acaridae; genus Rhizoglyphus; species Rhizoglyphus robini. The sequence continues at coordinate 1,542,199 of JAKIJQ010000021.1, forward strand.
ACTTTCTCCTTCTGGAGCACCCAGCAGTGGCAAGGTTGCGGTATACAACACTTCAAAGAATACCCGAAAGGAAACGCCTTCGTCTACGACAAGAATACTCTATCCGGCTCAGAATGGACCGCCGCCATCAAGCTGAGTACAGGTTACGCCAACCTGTTGGGAGTTCCCGGTGTAGCTGGAAATGTAGCTTAGACATCGAACCTTTGCCGTCGTTGCACAACTGCAACCCGCAGAGAGAAAGAAACCCCTGGACACGTCCTCGGTGCCTGCTACTTTAACGACGAACGCCGCATTCAACGCCACAACAAGGTCAACAAGGAGTCACTTGCTGCTCTACTTCGCGCCAAAGGATTCACCTGTATTGTCGAGACGTACTGCAAGGACGGGGATGGTGCCAATCGATTTGTGGACATCCTCGCATTCGAGGCCAACTCTGACAAGGTCTACATCATAGACCCGACTGTACGATGGGAAGACAACCACGATGTTGGCAAAGAAGTTCAAGAGGAGAAGCAAGCAATTTACGAGAGCTGTTACGACGACCTATGCAAGAAGTATCCGATAATCGAGAAACGTGACTGCGAGGTCATTGGATTATGGATGGGAGCGCGAGGGACTGTGAGTACCCAAATGGTCGACTTCTTCGACAGGTTCCATTTGGATAAGAAAGCACTACCCGAGTTAGCTGAGACCGTTTTGTCATGTTCAGTGCGTATGATTCACTTTCACATTTATGGCTAGACATTTTGTTTGACTTATATTTACAGTATTTACACCACTTACAGTATTCACATTGTTTTACAGTATTCATTTTTTTGTAACCCTCAAATTTCATGTATGTAACTATTGTCTTATCAGATTGATTACTATGCTGTGTCGTAAGGCAACTCACTAGTTTTGTGAGCAGCTCCTTCTTTGGTTAGTTTTGAACTAATAAAGACCGTTTATCTCTCTCTAATGTACTTGACTTCACTTAGGTTGTCGACGCAACATCGAACACTGGCTAGGTCATCCCAACTTTGAGCTACTGCACCACGATGTGGTCAATCCACTCTACGTGGATCTGGACGAGATCTACCATTTGGCCTCACCTGCCTAGCCGCCTCACTACATGATGAACGCTGTGAAGATCATCAAGACCAACACCCTGGGCACCATTAACATGCTGGGCCTGGCCAAGCGTGTTGGTGCACGTATCTTGGTAGCTTCCACCTCTGAGATGTATTGCGTTTCTGTGGTGCATCCACAGAGCGAGTCCTAATGGGATCACGTCAATCCAATTGGTCCACGGTCATGCTATGATGAGGGCAAGCGGGTGGCTGAGTCGTTGACTGTGGTCTATGCCAAGCAGGAGAAGCTCGACGTACGCATAGCTCGCATCTTTAACATTTACGGACCGCGGATGCACTTTTCGGACGGGCGGGTTGTGTCCAACTTCACCAGTCAGGCACTGAAGGGTCAGAAGTTGACCATCTACGGCGAGAGCCACCAGACTCGATCATTCCAGTTTGTGTACGACCTGGTGGACGGACTGGTCCGTCTGATAGCGAGCAACTTCACCACTCCGGTCAACCTGGGCAATCCCGAGTAGAACACCATCAATCAGTTTGCTACTGTGGTGCTCGACCTGGTTCACGGCAACAGTACCGCCAGTGGCCGGGAGAACATATCATCACGGGGGAAGGTGCCCGAGAAGTATGCGCCCTATCTGCAGTTCTATCCCTCGCCCCAGGAAGCTCCACGTCGCCGTCGTCCGGACATTTCGTTGGCTCGCCGAGGGCTCAACTCGTGGCAGAAGGTCTCAGTCGAACTATCGACTACTTCCGAGGCGAACTGAAGCTGTCCCTTGGCAATTGAAAAGAAGCCAGCCAGGACAAGCCGCACAGGAAGTGATGAATAGCTACAAAAAGTCCTCACACCTCCCACTCCAACCAACCTTCTGGTCTCGTTCCAACTGTACAATCCCCCCAAATGTAAATCTCTGTTGTGCAGCTCTCTCACCTCTCTCCCCCTCTCTCTCACCTCTCTCACGCTCTCTCACTCTCTCTCTCTCTCTCTCTCTCTCTCTCTCTCTCTCTCTCTCTCCCTCTCTCTCTCTCTCTCTCTCCTCTCTCTCTCTCTCTCTCTCTCTCTCTCTCTCTCTCTCTCTCTCTCCCTCTCCCTCTCCCTCTCTCTCTCTTTCTCTCTCGCTCGCCCTCGCCCTCTCTCTCTCCCTCTCCCTCTCCCTCTCTCTCCCTCTCTCTCTCTCTCTTTCTCTTTCTCTCTCGCTCTCTCTCTCTCTCTTGCCCTCTCTCCCTCTCTCTCTCTCGCCCTCTCTCGCCCTCTCTCTCTCTCTCTCTCTCTCTCTCTCTCTCTCTCTCTCTCTCTCTCTCTCTCTCTCTCTCTCTCTCTCTAACCCTCTCTCCTGCAACCTGTCTAATTTGTGTTGTTGTTGACATTGTCCGCACAGAATTGAATCACGTAACGAACTGTCACGAAACTCACCTCTGAGAGAGCGATCGATGTTGAGGCAATCAATGGCCAGGATCGGGCCAGTGGCCATTCGGGAGTAGTACTGCACTCGGCCCGTAATGGCACTTTAGTCTTAGACAGTGCCAAGGTGCAGATGACTCACTTCAAGCAGTACCACCATCATCATCAGCTGATGCATCAACGCAATCGATACCATGACCATGACCAACAACAAACCGACAAGAAGAAGAAGGTCGAGCCAATTGCTTATCAGGTAAGAGATAGACTAACTAGAGACAACTCGATTGATAAGTGCGCTCATCTTCTTCTTCTAGTTATGCATCTGTGGTGATGGTAACATGTTCATCGTGAACACACACAACATTTGCCAGGCGAACCTGTCGATTTGTGCCAATTAAAAAAAACAAGAAAGCGAAACATAGACAACAGCATGATGTTGATTTATTAGACTCTTTGGATACATTCGAATACATTACATGTCAAAACATATCAAACGATAAATTCCTTTTCACCGAGAATTGAAACATTGCGCACTTGCACTTCAGGACCCAACATACTTCGCAGTAGTGCCTGACACTGTGGCGTGATCAGCTTGACCGCGGCATCGAGTGAGTTCGCCCGTATGAATAGTTTCTGTCGTAGAATTACGTCCGGATTGAATTGGGTCATCTTGTCTGAGATGTCCATGAAAGCAATCTCACTCTGATTGGGCACCACCGTGGAGGTATTGTCCGGATCGTAGTGCTCCTGTTCAAACAGTGAGCGGAATTGTTTGCGCAACTTGGGGGTATCCAGGTTTTGAGCGTCGGAGGTGAGCAGATCCATTTGAACAATGGTGCCCGGGTTGAGGACACGTTTCGTGGCTTGGTGCTGCTGCTGCTGCTGCTGCTGCTGTTGGTGTTGGTGGTGTGGTTGTTGTTGGTGGTTCTGTTGATGATGAACGTGTTGGGACTGGTGTTGGTAATGTTGCTGTTGGTTTGGATGTTGGTATTGGTAATGTTGTTGGTGGTGTTGGTGAAGTAGTGGTGCATGTTGAGAATGTCGTTGATATGACTGATTTTGTGCCTTTGAGGAGTGTCGTTGTTGATGATGTTGCCGTGTACGTTGCTCAATTGGCTGCGGCTTGTGCAGCGGCTGATTGTTGGCAATCATCTGAGCGGCAATCGAGTTGGGCTTTGGCTTGGCAAATGTCAAAATTGGCCAACACCGCACGGCACAGGTCAGCATTGTTGCACGGCAGAGTGTGCATGGTGGCCTGTGCCTTCTTTTGCAGCTTGAGATAGCGATGTACTGATTCGAGCGCTGCTTTGCCATGACACGGAGTGGCTCGAAGGCTTGTTTGATTAATGCCGGATTGTCTGGTAGCGAGATGGTCACCATTTCCTCGCGTTCAGATGTCGATAACGAACAGTTCGTTAAAGTGGACACTTCTTTTGGCACTTGCTTGCTACAATCATTGTCGGATTGGTTGTCGCCTCTCACTGCAACTCGCCTGCTGCTGCTGCTGCTGTTCATCATCCAAAGCAAACTTGACCTTTTTGGCACCGGTTGGGATGTTGTCACTTGACTGTTCACTCAAGTCAAGCTCATCATGATCGCCTTTCTTCTACACAAACAAACAAAAGCACAAAATCAAACAACTCTCAACATCATCATCACGACTAACCTTATTAACTTGAACTGGTTCATCATCACTTTTGCCAACAGTAGCACTATCCTCTGCAGTTGTTGGTTGTTGCTCTTCTTCTTCATTGGCCTTCTCCTTTTCCTTCTTCTTCAGTTGAGCCTCTTGCAGTTCAAAGTACTTGCATGCCTTCTCAAGCGAGCTCGCACCAGCAAACTCAATGAACGCAAAGTCCATTAGCTCCTTCGACTGGCGATATCGCGATGTTCGAATCGACTGAATAGGACCAAAGTGTTCAAAGACCGCCTTGAGCCACTGGAAGATGTCCGCAATGGTGTAGTCGAACCGCTCCACACATAGATTGTGTGTGCATTCGATTCGACATTTGCATTGAAGAACGGCTCGCGTCTTGAGATGTTGCCCGTGTGCACATCGTAGAACAGTTCGGTCTCAAAAGCGGTAAACTCGGGATGGAAGCGGAAAGCATTCACCAGATCGTGCTTGTTGCCGGTGATGGTGGCGATCTTGTTAAAGGTGAGTAAGGTCAGCTGCGGCACCTTCTTGGTGCCACTCAGATACTCGCGAGTGAGGTGACTGTTGTCCTCACTGGTACCGCTTTCGCTTTGGTTCTCACGATCGATTCCTGTCAATTTGTGCATAAACTTGTCATGACGCAAGTTGGAGTCGCTAAAGTAGAAGAAAATCTAGAGACAGAAAATGATAAAGTGACAGTAATTCAAAGAGCACTCTCAGGGAATGGTTACACTGATCTTACCTGTTCGCGTATTTTTTGGAAAATCTCACGCTTTCGCTTTCGATGGCGTTGCTCTTGCCCGATGGTCTGTTGATGTTGTGTTCTGTGGTAGTGATGCCCGCCGTGCAATGGCAATTGGCAATGCACATCGTGCAGTGCACAGCCATGTTTTGAATTGGCTGACTCACGCTCATACACACGCTCGTTCTCGTGAGAGGGGGAGAGAGAGAGAGAGAGTGAGAGAGTGAGAGAGAGAGAGAGAGAGAGAGGGAGACAGAGAGAGACAGAGACACGAGAGAGAGAGAGAGAGAGAGAGAGAGAGAGAGAGAGAGAGAGAGAGAGGGAGGGAGAGAGAGAGAGAGGGAGAGAGAGAGAGAGAGAGAGAGAGAGAGAGAGAGAGAGAGAGAGAGAGGGCGAAAGAGGGCGAAAGAGGGAGAGAGAGAGAGAGAGAGAGAGAGAGAGAGAGAGAGAGAGAGAGAGAGAAAGGAATGATCGATAATTGAGTGCACTTGCAACATTTTCCGAACATCGAGTCAATTCGAAGTTGTAAAATAATATAATCTATCTATTGTTTATTGCTTTATCATTTACAACAATTCTGTATGTACAACAACAGACACCAATATATGTATAATGTAACAATAATAGTAATAACAAAGTATTATGATAGCGAGCGCGCAGTGACACATTTGCACCGGCAAGACAAATTCGGAAGGGTTTGATTCGAGTTAGGGTGAGTTTGAGTTTGAGAGAGTTGCTTTGAAATGGCTGTGTTTGGTTTGTGTTTGGCTGAAAGGGCCAAATGGAATATGCCAGTCTGGATGACTGACCAGTTGACTAATGGCTAGCATGTGTATGTATATGGATTGTCTTGTTTGGTACAGTTTGAGGTGGTCGAGTCAGGTTCGAGAGATTAAAGGTCAATAACAATTGGTTTATATATATTGTGTATGAACAACATTATAATGTACAATAGGTGCGAGAGATGTACACAGTGACTGATTGGCATCTGACTGAGAGACACTTGATATGAGTGTATGGGTGTGGGTATGTGCGGGCATGTGTGTGTGAGTGAGTTAGAAAAGTGCTTTTAGGAAATAGTAACCTAATAATCAAACACGGAAAAACTTGGTTCGGAAGTGTTTGGTTTGAGCGGGCAAACCGATCAAGGCACTCTCTTTGACATCTTTCTGATTGATTGGCTCGATGATGAGATGTATTGGGGCTATTTGTACAGGATGAGAGCATCGGTCGGTGACAAGGCGATTCGTGTGTGTGTCGATTACATAAATGCGAGTGCGCAATGGGAATTGTGAGTGTGTGTAATGTGATGGCACTTGGCACCACTTAAGATAGCAGAACGGCTTTCACTTCGAGATCATCCGACTCTTCAGTGTCGTTGGAAGGGCTTGTTCCACGGATAATGACAACCATTGATCAGTCGAAGTGGAGGTTCGGATTTGACGAGGATTGGTGTGAATGCCCGAGACATTGCGTATCCATAAATGTGAGCCTTAGATCGAGCGCAGTTTGGGCATTGTGGTGACGATTCACGATGATAATTGCAAAGGCATGTGAATAGTAAATCTCTGGTCTTGTAGACCTTGCCATACTGTTTATACTGACGATGATAATACCTCTTCAAGTACTTCAACACTGATGAGAGCCGGATGATCTTCATCGACCAGGCCAAGTCCAACCAGCCTATAAACCAATACATCACATCCCGCGTCTGCTCATACTCGTCGTCAGCGACGAAAATTCACGCAGTTCCTTGATGCGGTCCAGTGCTTTGATGGATGAAGTCGTGCACTTGCTGAGCCAGAGTCACATTTCGAGGGTGTTGACGGTTGTTTTCGTCGATGTCATGATAGTAGGTGGCGAGTGCATTTGCATGATGCTTGCGAAAGGCATCAGTAGAAATCACCTGATTGCACTCCACCAACGAGTGCAATTCACCCATTACACCATCGTTCAGGGAGAAGTGGACGAGACCAATCTCGGCGGGAATGCACACTTCGGGTGTATGCACAAACACATTGCTCGAGGCAATGGTACACACCGATTCAGCTGGGTAGAGTCTATAGAATGTAAACAACTCCACCAACTCGCGATCCTCTGCTTCTTGGCTCTCAAGCAGGATCTTGTCGAGGATAGCCACAGACGATGCAGACGTGCCATGCAGTGCCTCGTAGGTGAGCACAGACAGAGACTTTGCTCTGGCGCCCTCGATCTCGTGCGCGCCTTCTTCAAAGTAGCCGATTGCATCAGGCTCAGGAGAGGAAGATGGAGGGGTGGTTGGACGAGATGAGTCTGACATGTTGTTAAATGGATCGAGTGTCCAAAGTTGGTTGAGTGGACAAAGTTGGTAAAGTCACGAATAGTCAAATTCGATGCAGAAAGAGAAAGGCGAAACACGAGTAGACGGGCGAACGAGGCAAACGTGGCAAACCAGACAAACGGTACTGACAAAACTATTGTCCTGTCATGAACGAAACGAACTCACATTTGCCGTCAGTGTCACCACAGTGCAGTGCACACTATTTCTATTTCGACAAGGCACTATGTCACCAACTCACTACTTCGCACGGTGAACTATTACTTGAAGCCAAACACTATTACACTTATACAGAGATGACATGAACTTGAAGGGATGACAAACACACTACTGGGCAATGAGAGAAAGAAAGAAAGAAAGAAAGAAAGAGAGAGAGAGAGAGAGAGAGAGAGAGAGAGAGAGAGAGAGAGAGAGAGAGAGAGAGGTGAGGAGGTAGATGGTGACTAGTGAGCAGTGAAGTGAATATGATTTGATTACCAGTGACTAATATTTGTGTGCCTGCTGTGAGTGAGTTTGTGTGATGTTCTGCTGCTTGCCTCTGTGTGTTGGTTGCTGCTGGCTCGTCTGTGCAATGTATTGTGTGTGTGTGTGCAGTGCCATTCTCGATGCGATCGTCATTTGCATGTAGTCTATTTTGTGTTGTGTCTCGTTGTGTCTCTAAAGGGCATCATCACCAATGAACTTAACCGACGAACTCTCGTGCCTGTAAAGCCACCACCACCAGGTACTGACACTGGTTGCAGTAGTCTGTGTCTGCACTACATAGCAAGCAGTGGCCATACCGATCTCTCTCTCTCTCTCTCTATCTCTCCCTCTCTCTCTCTCTCTCTCTCTCTCTCTCTCTCTCTCTCTCTCTCTCTCTCTCTCTCTCTCTCTCTCTCTCTCTCTCTCTCTCTCTCTCTCTCTCTCTCTCTCTCTCTCTCTCTCTCTCTCTCTCTCCTCTCTCTCTCTCTCTCTCTCTCTCTCTCTCCCTCTCTCTCTCTCTCTCTCTCTCTCTCTCTCTCTCTCTCTCTCTCTCTCTCTCTCTCTCTCTCTCTCTCTCTCTCTCTGTTATTTTGTATGTGTGTTATTGTTTGTACTGTGCCGCATCCCGGTGTGTGATTGAGTCCATTGTGTGAGAACTGATGGACGCTCCGCAATGTAATCGTAATCGGAATAAGTCTGCTGGACTTGTGCCTTTGGTGGCTCGGATACAGGACATGATTGGATTGGGTGAGATTGATTGCTGCAACTGTTGGCCAACTGCTGACTCAATCGCCGCAGATTGTTCTGTCGTTACAGATTGGCACAGTGTTGAATGGTTTGCCCTCTCCTCGCAGTGTACTACTCGTAGAACTGTCGGCCAACCGATAGTAGTACAGAGTGTCCTCGTGGGCGCCTCAGTGTCGCCTTTAGTCAGTCGCACAAATGACTGATTGACCATTTTGACTATATTTCAAGAAGTAAAAAGTAGTATTAGCAAGTGAACACTACATAATGTGAAAGAGAAAGAGAGAGAGAGAGAGAGAGAGAGAGAGAGAGAGAGAGAGAGAGAGAGAGAGAGAGAGAGAGAGAGAGAGGGAGAGAGAGAGTGAGAGAGAGAGTGAGAGAGAGAGAGAGAGAGAAAGAGAGAGAGAGAAGGAGGGAGTGAGGAAGAGAGGGAGAGAGGGAGAGAGAGAGAGAGAGAGAGAGAGGGAGTGACTTACTTAAGGCCAAATCTGTTGAGAAGTGGCTCCCTCTCTGCATGACCGTTTGTCATCTTATGCTTAGTCATGGTGAAGCCACTATGTCTACTGTCACTTAGTGTGGACATAGCCGAACTCGACTGCCTTTATAAAGCACGTGTTGCTCAAGTACTCACTCACTGAGTGTCTCGTATGTGTTCTGATCAGTTGTCTTCACGACTTGTGCTAACACACCTCTTCTACTTCCTAGATTGTGTCTACTTTGTCCTGATGATCAACTCTCCCTCTGGCTCTACTGACCAAGTCTCACTATTGGTGGCTTTGTATGGCGCAGTGCCTATTTAGTTCACCCAAATCCCCTTGTATACTTTTATCTCTCACCAATAAAAGCTTTTAACTCAACACGTTATCAGCACGAAGCTCTGGAATGGAACTCACGACCCTTTTTATTGGTGGTCTTCTCTCACTCTGTATCTACCTACTGTGGACCCGAAATGAGAAACAAAGCGGGGATCATGAACGGCCAATACGTGGTAACCAGAAATATCAGGAATCTGAGATGGTGCGTCTGAATGGAACGAACTATGCCAACTGGCAGTACAAACTAAAACTGGCACTTCGTCGTCTACGTGTGGACTATGCCATTCAACGACCTTTGGCCGTTACCTCTGAAGCAAATCAGATCGCGCTGGCAAGAATCACCGACTCTCTAGATGATCGACACCTGTCAATGGTTCGGGATATCCTCACAGCTTTTGAAGCATATGAGAAGATTAGTAATGAGTATGTCACTAACGATGTTTCAAAACAAGCTCTTGTTGAGCGTGACATACAAGGAATCAAACTGGAAGGCTTCAAAGAAGATAAAGTTCGCGAGTACATGTCAACAATGAGTAAAAAGATTGACGATCTGCGAATGGCTGGTGCTGACGTCTCCAATCAACGGGAAATATGTTGGTACGTGGATGGTCTTCCAGACGAACTCGCCGCATTCAAGGAAATCGCCTATCAAGACCTGGAAAGCCTTACCAAGGACTGTTTAACCCTGCGACTCATACGGTTTTGCGGGATGCAGAAAACGGAAAAACCTGAACAAAGTCTGCTCTCCAAAGAAGGAATTCGCTACAAGCCAGGCTCGTTCAGACGTGAAACAAGAAGCTGTCACTACTGTGGCAAAGTTGGACACCTAATTGCTGTGTGCCGCATCAAGAAGAAGGCTGAACAGGAACGTACTGGTGGTGAAGTAATTCCAGCCAGAAATGTTAACCTTGCAAACTCTGTTTCTAACGGAATAAACACTATTCAAAATTATGTTAAGGAGTGGATTATGGACTCGGGCGCCTCTAGCCATTTTGTTACTTCTGACCGACATCTAATGAATGCTATCTCAATCAGTCAGTCAGTAAGCACCGCAAATGACCAACAGTGCAGGATTTATCGACAAGGTGACCTTATTCTACACACAGGGCCAGAGGTTATGTATCTCAAGGATGTGAAATTTGCCCCAGATTTTAGAGCCAATCTTCTCTCCGTGAGCAAATTGACTAAGGATGGTTTCAAAGTCGAATTCAACATGAAAGAAGCCATTGTATCTAAGCGAGGAAAAGTGTATCTCAAGGCAACGCGCAGTGGGAATTTATACTTATTTAATGGAATAGAGCATGCTCTACTGTCCTCCAAAGTAGTTGATTGGCATAGTGTGCTGGCTCATCCAGGAAGAGAGAAGCTGGAAAAACTAATGAAACTCTACAACCTAAAATGTGAACAAGATGCACATTGTGTAACGTGTGCCCGGTGCAAGCTGAAACAGTTACCATATCCTCCATCAACAACAACGACATCTCGCCCTCTTGAACTAATTCACTCAGACCTTGGCGTTGTGAATAACCCTCTTGGTTATGATGGATCTCGTTATTTCATGATCCTGGTGGATGACTACACTCGCTATGTGGAAGTGTTCACACTCAAGAGTAAGGCCGAAGCAATCCTGGCATTTCAAGAATACAAAGAAAAGATGGTGAAGCAGTTTCCCATCGGAATTGGTGCACTACGAACAGACAATGGAGGGGAATACACCTCAAATGAATTTGTTGAACTACTGAAAGTGGAAGGAATTTACAGACAGCGAAGTGTACCATTCTGCCATCAACAGAACGGCGTCAGTGAACGAACAATTCAGAAGGTTCAAACGATGGCCCGTGCAATGTTATTCGAAAGTTGCTTACCACTAAAATTCTGGCCTGAAGCAATTCGTACTGCATGCTATATTGCCAACAGACTGCCTCATAGCTCAATCAATGACGAACTACCCTGCAAACGGATGTTTAACAGGGAACCAGAATTTGAGAAGATGAAAACATTTGGATCAATTGCGTATAGTTGGATTCCTCATGAAAAGAGGAAGAAGTTTGATCCTACTTCCGAAGAACTCATCTTTGTGGGATATTCGTTCGACGCAAAGGCATACCGACTACTAGATCCCAGTACAGGAAAAGTTATCAATCAGAGGAATTGTGACATTTGGAACGGTGTGTTTCCCGCATGCATCAAGGCCATGAAGTCATTAAAGGAAGGTGAAAAAGAATGCACATGTGAAAGTAATCCACAAACTCGAGTGCTATTTAACATTGATGAAATTGAAGAAGTGAATGAGACTGAAGGAACTGGTGAAGGACAAGCCACTAATGTTCCTTCCACCGAATCAACTACTGAAACGGATATCACACAAATCATGGACCTACAAACCCAGCTTCAATCTCTAGAAAACCAAAGAAGGGAAACTGCACTCAACCAAGCATTGGAGAATTTTGATCAAAGGCTTCGACTGCCTGCGACTACAACACCAACTGTCGGGACTGTAACAACTACTGCAGTAACAACAACACCTACTGTCGAGTCACAAGAGCGGAGAGTAGAAGAAGTACAAGTTCCCAACATTGTTCCCAAAGTTGAACCGAAAGTTGAACCTGCTGACCAAACTACTGTCAAGACTATTATGGAACTTATTGCAAAACCTACTACAGAACCTCCTACAGAACCTGCTACTGAACCTTCTGCAGAACCAGCCACAGAACCTACTACAGAAGCGACTACCGAATCTGTTCCTGTAACAACCAGTGAACCACAAGTACAAGTGCGCCGAATTCAGCCTCCAAGAAATTGCGGAGTACCAGACAGGTTGAACTATATTGCACCAGGAGAACAGGCAAGTTCTGTGATGCAGTATCCAGACTACCAAGCTGCCCTTGTGTCACCAGCCTCTCATCCAACAGAACATATATACGTACCAGCCAACTATAACGAAGCTATGCAGTCCCCAGAAAGGGATTATTGGATCGAAGCAATGACTGATGAAATCACATCACTAAATGCACATCATGTTTATCAAGTAGTCGAACAAAAACTTGCTGGCGAAAGAAAAACTCATTACCACCAGATGGGTGTATGATGTCAAAAAGAACAGCCTCGGAGCTATCATCCGGTTTAAGGCAAGATTGGTGGCTCGAGGATTTAACCAACAGAAGGGTATTGACTTTGAAGAAACCTTCAGCCCTGTAGTATCGTACACCGCAATCCGTGCCATGATGGTAATTGCAAGTCAACAGAAGTTACTTGTGCATCAAATTGATATCAAAACAGCTTTCCTCAACGGCGATCTGGACACGGTGGTGTATGTCCATCCACCTGATGGCTTCAAAGATGATGGTACGATATGGAGGGTCGATAAAGCTATGTATGGACTCAAGCAGGCTCCAAAGTGTTGGAATGAGAAAATGAACTTCACCCTGAATAAACTCGGATTCAAAGCTATTCAATCAGACCCGTGCCTCTATGTGAAACGAGTAGGAAGCATAAATCTGTTCCTGCTGGTATGGGTAGACGATATTCTGATTTTCACTCATACAGAACAACAAATGACTGAAGTCAAGCAACAATTGAAGCAAAAGCTCGAATTAAGGGATCTGGGACAAGTGAATCGCTTTCTTGGAGTCAACTTCACAAGAGACGAATTTGGAACATTCTCACTCTCTCAAGAGATGTACATCAATGATCTTTTGAACAGATTCAATCTTGAAGACTCGAGCCGTATCCAGACTCTGCCGCAGTTAGACAAACTTGATCTAAAGGATGGAGAAATCAATCACAATTTTCCAATCAGGAGCCTCATTGGAAGTCTGCTGTACATCGCAAACTTGACTCGACCGGATATTGCGGCAGTTGTGAATCTACTCTCTCGACATCTTCATGAACCTACTGCCCTAGTTTGGACATACAGCAAACAAGTACTGGCATACCTGAAGCACACAAAAGACCTCAGTCTTACTCTGGGAAGTTTCGACAACTCTAATCTGGTCTGTTACGTTGACGCCAATTTTGCTACCATTGGTGACCGAAAATCTCAGTCAGGAGCACTGTTCCAACTAAACGGAAGTTCCATTACTTGGTTCAGCCGAAAACAGAAGACCGTCAGCCTTTCAACTACTGAAGCAGAATATACAGCAATGGCAATGGCCTGTAGAGAAGTACTTTGGCTACAACAGCTACTTCATGAACTGAGCTTCCCTGTCCAATTGCCAACTACCATTCTAGAAGACAACATGCCTGCGATCCAAATTGCAAACTCTCAACGAAGTCTCTCGGACACCAAACATATTGATGTGAAGATGCACTGTATACGAGACTACAGTGCCAAGCGCTACATCACGATCAAGCATGTTAGTACACACAATCAACTAGCCGACTGTCTTACCAAATCGTTGAGCAATTCTAAGCATACGAAGCGGATACTCTTGGGACCTGAGGGTCAAGCAGTTCGGGAGCAGGGGGAGGTGTTGAGAAGTGGCTCCCTCTCTGCATGACCGTTTGTCATCTTATGCTTAGTCATGGTGAAGCCACTATGTCTACTGTCACTTAGTGTGGACATAGCCGAACTCGACTGTCTTTATAAGCACGTGTGCTGAAGTACTCACTCACTGAGTGTCTCGTATGTGTTCTGATCAGTTGTCTCCACGACTTGTGCTAACACACCTCTTCTACTTCCTAGATTGTGTCTACTTTGTCCTGATGATCAACTCTCCCTCTGGCTCTACTGACCAAGTCTCACTATTGGTGGCTTTGTATGGCGCAGTGCCTATTTAGTTCACCCAAACCCCCTTGTGTACTTTTATCTCTCACCAATAAAAGCTTTTAACTCAACAAAATCGACATGAGCACCAGACATGTGAGACGCACCAGTGTTAGAGGAGAGAGCAGCCATTGCGGAATTGACCGAAACAGTGTTGGCCAGTTTGATGTTGTCCGACCATCTGATGTGATCCAGACTGGTGAGATGTGTGATGGTGGACAGCTGGACTGGTGTCAGCCGAGTGGTGGAGATCTGCTGCTGCAATGACGAGGTCCGCGTTGCTGACTGCTTCTTGGTGGGACTCAACTGAGCGGATGTATTGCAAATCACATCTTCCGGCTCCACCGAACAAGGCTGACTGTTGGGTGGAAGTGTTGATGCTCGTGCTATCTTCGGCGGTGCTTGACCACTCACAGGAAGCACAGTCATCATCGAGTCCTGAGATCCAGAGTTGGTGCTCTTCTGCAAGTACAGTGCCTCAAACTCGGCACTGGTTCGTGGCTGTATCGGACCTGGCCTGCCACCGCTCTGCTTTCGAGTGACCTTCTCACCTATGTTCGGTGGCGTAGGACTGGTGTTAGTATTATCACCGTTGAGCACCAACTGTCCATCAGGTCCCATCACCACAACTGCACCACCTGAGGCCAGTTTGAATTGAACCAACTTCTGCAACACTTTCGATTAGCTCGGTGGTAGGAGTGCTGGTGGCATTTTGTTGTGCCGCCACCGGAGCATCGTCCCGACGCACTGCCGCCACTGCTGTGGCCACTGGCACTGCCATTGGTGTCATTCGCCCAAGTGGCACGGCCCGAGTAGAAGGCCGAATTATTGTCATCGTTGGCACTGTCAAGGTCCATCGAGCTCGGTCGGTCAAGCTTCATGTTCTGAGTCCTCCTCAGTTGTGCAGTCACACTTTTTGTGTTGCCAAACAGAGTTTGAGTTCTTGAAAGTGGCTTACTTTCGCTAACCACGTCTAGCACCTCCACCGCCACAATCCTAAAGCATCTTGACTGCCGTGTTTGCACTAGCACCATTACCGCTCGTCATCTTTTGCTCTCGAATACTAATCTGAGAGTTCTGTTCCTCTTCATCAGTAGAGGTGAACAGGGTCGAAGTGGAGTCAGACATTGAGAAGGGAGATGAGTCCGAAGCAGATGAGCATCGAGTGGTGGCAATGCGAGACTTGCGTTCACTTCCATTCTTCGATCGGTGATGGTGATGGTGGTGATGATGAGACTTTTTTGGGGTTTTGTGCCACTTTCTGAGGTGATGAATCCTTTGAAGAGGCAGTATTGGTCGAGTAGATCACCGACTCGGTAGTGTTCGGTGGGTATTGTTGTTGTTGCTGCTGCTGCTGCACTTGCTGTTGTTGCATAGCCTTGCCCGCAAGAGTAGTGCTCGGTCCTCGGTTGGCCGCATTGTACTGTGACAGAGTCTGCGGTATGGCCTTGGTGGGAGATGGTTGCTGCTGCTGCTGATTCTGCTCCTTCCTCGTGTAGATCATCTGTCCCGGGTAGGCATAGTTCTCGAGATTTTTCTTCTTTGGAGCAATGACAGGAATTGGATTCTGTGGTCCAATGGAGTAGATCATCTCTTGAGTGGAATCGTACTGTCCAGGAATGGGCAACGGTGGAATGCCCGAATTGGTCTTTACCTCGGAGGGCAGTGTGTTCTTGTCCACCACCAGAAAGTTGTGTGACGGTGTCTTGGCAAGGTTCACCTCGCCAATGCCGCCGTGGGGAATGCCAACACAGGTGTCCTAGTGATGGGTAGAGTGGTAAATTAGAATCCAAACATGAAACCAAAACATAGAGAGTGAGAGAGAGAGAGAGAGAGAGAGAGAGAGAGAGAGAGAGAGAGAGAGAGAGAGAGAGAGAGAGAGAGAGAGAGAGAGAGAGAGAGAGAGAGAGAGAGAGAGAGGGAGAGAGAGAGAGAGAGAGAGAGAGAGAGAGAGAGAGAGAGAGAGAGAGAGAGAGAAAGAGAGAGAGAGGGCCAGAGAGAGAGAGAGAGAGAGAGAGAGAGAGAGAGAGAGAGAGAGAGAGAGAGAGAGAGAGAGAGAGAGAGAGAGAGAGAGAGAGAGAGAGAGAGAGAGAGAGAGAGAGAGAGAGAGAGAGAGAGAGAGAGAGAGAGAGAGAAAGACAGAGAGAGCACGACACAGGGACACAACACACACACAGTAGAAGGTAGTGTAATGAGTGACTGTGCTCGGATGGCGCACATTGGCACAAAACACACACACACACAGCACTCAACTCAATACACGACACTCGAGGCAACGCTCTCAGCTTTCGGCTTCGAGGTAGCAGCAATACGAGCTCAATAAACAACTGGTTCAACCAGCCCACCACCGTACACTCACTCACCACCACCACCGACACTGACTGATCTCAAGGTCTTTGACGATCGCCTCAAAGGTGGCGTGGTAAGAGAGAGTGGTCACAGAGCCCCGCGCGCTGTGTGTTTCGCTCTGTACTGCACACACATTGAGCTGTGTGTGCCTGTGAGGCCGGACAAGTTGCCGCTTCTTCTTCTTCTTCTTCTGCTTCTTCATATCACCACTCTCAAATTCATTACACTTCTCGCCTCTCCACTCCTCGAATCACTCTTACTAGTCACTCAATTTTTTCTTTTTCTTGTGCTCACCGATGACCGTTGTCCTTTGTGTAGTTGTGAGTGTCACTCTCGCTCGCTCGTGTGTGCCACACCACTCGACCATCAGTAGACCACCACTTGGCCCACACCATCGCCACACTCGGCACACACACTTCCTTCCTCGCGTCTCTGTATCATCATCATCATCGAATCGATGTGAGCGGGCATTGGGTGCCGTAATTGTTGAATTGACCAATCGCCTCTCACTTCCACACACTCGACACCATCAACATCATCATCATCATCAACATCAGTCAACATCACTTGGTAAGTGAAAAAAATCTAACTGCCTTTGATAACTGAGTTTAAGCTGCTGTTCGACTTCGATAGTAGTAGTAGACCTTATCGGTGTCGGTGTCGTGTTTTATAGATTAGTCCTGTCCTGAACTGTGCATGATCTAATCAAAGCTCACATTTCAGTTCAGATCTGCAGTCTTGCATCTGCAAGTGAATGCTGCCTGTCTGTGAGCATTCATCACAACCACCACCACCACGAGATGCAATCCAGTGGCTCTGAGATAAGTCCCACTGCACAGGACGAGAGAGACCACGAGTGTGACTTGGTCACTCCGCCGAACGGTCTTGTCAACAACAACAACATGAAAACATCTCAGCACAGTAACGGAAGCAGTGTGCAAAGTGACAGCAAGTGCTCCCTGTATGACATATGGGGGAATGTCATCGCAAAGCGAAATTGCCAGAAAACTGGTCCTCATGACACAGACATCTGTGCCGAAATGCGTGCCGACGGTGTACTGCCCCTGCTGGTCCAACTGCTGCACCAACACTCCACCAATGACCGCGGAATGTTGCTCTCATCGGAGATAGACTCGAACCCAAACCTGGCACCGAGTGCCAAGAGCTCACCACCGAGATGTTTCGTTCCACAATGTCTCTGAGGCGCAATTTGGCCAAGGTGTTGAAAGTATTAGCCATGACTAGTACTAGTTCGACCAATGACAAGAAAGCGTTAACTAGCAAAAAGTGACCGCTAGATGAGTGTCATCACTGCCTTGGTGGACAAAGCCAACCTCGTAGTATAAAAGCACCAAGCCTCACAATGCCTCTCTACAGTCGAACCTGGTAGAGGCTTATTTACCCGTAAGTCTCGAGTTGTGCCACATTCTACCGTGAGTACTAACCTTGTCTCCCCTGTCCCCATTAGGTCTATTGACGCTATTTACTATTCCCGCGCTTTACCTTCTGTGGTTGTCTGCCGAGTTTATTACATTTATACCTGTTCTTATACTCTTATAATATTCTCTATATGTTTTATACTTAATCTATTTAATTGTCAATAAATCTAATCACGATAATTCAACACAAGGCACTGCGCAACATCATCCACAACACCACCAGAGTAAGAAGGAGCTGCGCATTCTGGGAATGCTGGAGGATCTGCGATCCTTTGTGGATACTCTACCTCAAGTGTCATGATCTGCAGGTGGACTCGGTGGATCATCCGTGCAGTCAGTTGGCTGACATATTCACCATTTCCTGAGTGCAAACGGACCATTGAGGTGCTCGGCGGTGTCTATGTGATCTCTGATGTAAGTGCAAGTCGAGAGTTTTACCTAACAGACTCTCTCTCTCTCTCGCTCGCTCTCTCTCTCTCTCTCTCTCTCTCTCTTTCTCTCTCTCTCTCTCGCTCGCTCGCTCTCTCTCTCTCTCTCTCTCTCTCTCTCTCTCTCTCTCTCTCTCTCTCTCTCTCTCTCTCTCTCTCTCTCTCTTCAGATATGACTCGAATAGTGCAGCACAGCAGTGGTGTGCCAGCGGCGGCCAATTTCCTCTACACCAAATTTGCCTTTAGTCTATTCAATTCTCTTCTCATTCAATTTGTCCAACTTTTATTGTTGTATCATAATACACACACACACACACATTTTACCTTTGTAGAATTCACTATTTCACCGCGACCAATAATTTCACGTCAGGTCGGCCTGTGCCGTGTCCATGCCGTTTAGTTTGCTTCTATGCAACATCAGTCCGCGGTAGTCGATCTCAAGCGCGCGCTCCTTCTACTTCTGGATTTAGTCCGAGATATGTTAGGCCGCTTGTTTCATTTGGACGTCAGTCTTTTCACACACCATCATCACCTACTTGGTCGATCTCGGTTGTCTTATAATTCGAGATTTCAGTTGCACTGACACTGTCAGTCAGTCGGCTTCCTTCATGACTGCGTGCTCTTGGGACTATTTGTGACCAGTGTTTATCCGCCTTTATTCCTAATTTGTTGTGATTATCTCTGATTTGATCTGTGTGTGTCTGTATGTGTTTGTGTCTGTGTGATTCAGCATGTGTCCGCGTAGCCCTAGAGTACCCAGCCTAGAGTGAGATGGGTTCATGTCAGACCAATCTCAAGACGAAGAATAGCGTTGAGCCATCATCGAACGTTGCGAACGGTAACGGCGCGGTGCACTCGGCCGCCTTAGATGCAACCACTGCGCCATCAAAGCAGCCACCACCGGGCTCAAAGCAGTTCGATCCCACCAGTAACTTTGCATATTTTGATCAATACAATAACACCACCACTGACACCAGCACCGGACCATTAGTGAACGGTGTGAGTGGGACCACGACCACCACCACAAGCCACAAGAACGGGACACTGCCGCAGCAGTACGGACTGGAGAGTCAGTACAACGGCCAGTACTACTCACCGTACATTCACTCATCGAACGGTCAGATTATTAAGTCATCCTCCGTGTCGAGTGGCAAGTCGAAGGCAAACTTGGCCACACCGAGCGGTGATCCGTACACGAACGGTGGTCTAGACTCGTTCGACTCGTCCAACTCGCCACTTCACTCCACTGGTGTTGGGGCTGCAGGCAACGCAGACACTTCAGACGTTGAGTTTGACGTGCCAGGTTACGGTGACTTTGGTGTAGACTCTCGCTCACTCTCCACACCGGTAGACACCATTTCCGATTCGGGCACAGTCATCGCAGTGTCCACAACCCCCTCGAGGACTACTGTCTCACACACTCAACAGTACATTCAGTCAGTGGTGTCACTCGGCACTGCTACAGCCACAACTACTACCAGTCGGCAGCAGTCACCAGTGGACTCTGCAATGTCCTCTCGATCATCATCCAAGCCCACCACTAATTCCGGTGTCTCTTCCCACCACAGCAGTAACTCGTCAGCATCTGCCCGTTCCACCCTGAGCTACTCGGCAACCTCCAACAAAGTGAGAATGAGTGGTAATAACAACAGCAGTGACAAGAGTCCCCAGGCGAATGCCCCTGTCCGTGAGTCGTGGAGCCGAATGGGCCGTGAGCCGGATTACGAGCCAATCCAGGCGTCCGGTGGTGCGGTCACATCCGCCAATAATCTATCCCGTGTGAGCGAGGAGACAGGCAATGGCGGTGGCAATGGCAACGGTGGTCTGCCCAATCGAGCCTCATCCGTGTCGCTGTCCAATTCGTCATTGGACTCAGTCGATCCATCACTGGAGGCACTTCGCATGATTCGTGACTCGCTCAACTACACCTCCACCGCTGACCACCATACCTTCTTCGTGATGGTTGCTTCCGGTGATTTGGCTAAGAAGAAGAACTACCCAACCTTGTGGTAAGTGGCACCCTTTTTTATTACTCAAATGCAAAGTTTTATTAAGGGAGTTTACTTGATAAACAGTAGTTACGAGACTCAAAGTTTACAGTTCGTGTCAGTAGTATTCTATTTATAGACATTTTCCAAGAATCCATTTGCTTATCGAACACACGATTTAACGAGCCGAGACCGAACAAATAGGCCCGCACTTTGGTTGCACCACTTTGACTGACACATTACGTGCCTAATGTGTGTCTGTCTGTTTGTGTGTGCATTTGTGTTCAGTGATGACATTCACATACATAATGCATTTGTATTCCTTCTGCTCAACCATTAGTCGTGCATAATTCATCACATTTTGCATAAGGATGAGCGAGATGGACAGCACATTCCTGGTAAGTATGGCTGCCATTAAGCACTGCTGCTGCCGACTGAGACGTGCTAATGGATCAGTGGTGCTGGTGGTGGTGTGCACAAGTGAAGGTCATTACAGGAGTGCGTGTCTGTCTGTGTCTGTCCGTGTCTGTCTGTGCACTTTACGTACTTTTCCACTGACCTTTACTTGATGGGCCCGCACACATTCGAGCACATATTGAGCAATGTGTGTACTAATGTGCACTAATCCTTGGGTGGGTTGTAGTGTAGAACAATAATAACAAAAAGGTCGTCCGGACGCGTTCGATTTTGGTTGTGTTGCCAACCTACCAGTTTGTGCCAGTAGAGCGAATTCTAATTTGTACGAACCAGACGGACCAGCTTTCGCACGCACAGTTTGAGTACAAAGTGTAGATCCTCAAACGCGAGGCTAATTCCTTGAATTTGGGATTTTCCCGTCTAGTTTTAGTTAATTAGAAATTCACTCACGGGTGTGTGTGCTTGTGTGTTTGTGTGTAATCCTGTTCGATCTCACTCAAAAGGGCAAACCGCACTAATGAATGCCAATGGAAAAGTCCCGTTCGGTACATGGCCTGCCGCTATGCTCATACTAATCCTACCTTTTCAATGTCAACTTTGTTTTTGTTTGTCCCACTAGCCAAATTTCACAACTGATTGTATGTTTTGTTTCTTCCGTAGGGCGATCTACCGAGACGATTTGATCCCTCGCAAGACCATCTTTGTGGGCTATGCTCGATCGAACCTGACATTGGCTGACATTGCCGCCAGCATTGCGCCCTACATCAAGTTGGCCAACGAGGAGGAGAAGGCACTGTTCGATGAGTTTATGAGTCAGAATGTGTACGTTCAGGGCTCGTACGACAATGTGGCTGACTTTGGCCGTCTGGGTGAAACTGTGCGCGGCCTTGAGGCAGACTCGGAGCGGGCAAATCGTCTGTTCTATTTGGCGTTGCCTCCAACTGTGTTTGCCACCTTGACTCAGCATGACTGATCGGTGAGCACCCAAAAATTTGTCAAAATAGTTGCTCCCTCTCTACTCAACCAATCACGGCCATGCACTACTCATCACTTGGCCACCAACTAGTGTGCACATAGCCGACAATCATCACATGGAGTGACTCAGCACTACTGCTTTCTCTCACTATATAAGTCTGCTGACTGAAGCAGTCAATCATCGTATGCTTTGTACGTTTAGGATGATGTTCTATTTTACTTAGTGATCTCTTCTTTTGTAGGTAACTACCGAAACCTCTTACTGGTCTCTCTCCCTAGTTGTTTGGACAACTGTCACCTACTCAAGTTCGTCTCTCATCATCAAGCCCGATCACCATTTTCAATGTTGGACACGAAGATTTGATTCTCGTGTATTTTACTTATTTATTCCATCAATAAAAGCTTTTAACCTAACAAAATTGACCATTCTACGAACTAACATTTGCTTGTGTCCTTAGTGGCTGGAATCGAGTGATCATCGAGAAGCCGTTTGGCCGAGATGCTGATTCATCGGAACAGTTGTCGCGTCATCTGTCGAGCTTGTTCCGTGAGGAGGAGATGTACCGCATCGATCACAACCTGGGCAAAGAGATGGTGCAGAACTTGATGATTCTCCGTTTTGGCAATCGAATCTTTGGACCTGTCTGGAATCGGGAGAATGTTGCCTTGGTGCAGATCTCCTTCAAGGAGCCATTCGGCACACAAGGCCGTGGTGGCTACTTTGACACATTCGGTATTATTCGTGATTTCATGAAGAATCACTTGCTACAGATTCTGTTCCTGTTGGTTATGGAGAAGCCCGTGACGCCCAGTGCGGAGGACATTCGTGATGAGAAGGTGAGTTAATGGTGGTGCTGGTGAAGGTGATGGTGATGGCAGGTTATGATACCAGCGGAAATTGTGGAGACTACCTTGACCAACAACTAAAGCAGTGGTGGCCGCCGGACAGTGTCGGCTCTTGTGCAAGTGCTGATACCGGTCATCACGTCGATGATGTTGCCAGCGGCTACTGTGGAGACTACCTTAACCACTGTCAACTAAAGCAGTGGCTGCCGGTGCCATTCTTAGGCCGGTTCTTGGGCATGTACCGGGGCCGGTTGCATTGCCGATGATGTTGGCGTCGGCTAAGATGGAGACTACTATTGCGTCCGGCTGCCGGTGCTCGGGTGATCCTAATAACAACAATACTAAGCCACACTCTTCCCAACAGGTTAAAGTGCTGATGTGCATGAATGTGCTCGAGTTGGACGACTTGGTGCTGGACCAGTACATTGGCAATCCAAAAGGCAAGACTGAGGACTCTCAACTGGGCTACACTGATGACCCCACCTTGCCCAACGGATCGATAACTCCAACATTTGCACTGGCGATGTGCAAGATCAACAACGAACGCTGGCATGGTGTTCTGTTCTTCCTACGATGCGGTTCGTTGTTGGTTATTGTTGGCCTGTCCTAACACTAATCGATTGTGTTTGTTTGCTCTAGGCAAGGCACTGAACGAGCGCAAGGCCGAAATTCGAGTCCAGTTCCGCGATGTTGCCGGTGACATCTTCAATGGCCAGTGCAAGCGAAATGAGTTGGTCATTCGAGTGCAGCCCGGCGTGGCTGTTTACGTGAAGTTCATGACCAAAGAACCGAGAATGACATTCCGACTGGATGAGACCGAGCTCGATGTCACCTACACCAGTCGCTACAAGGTTTGCTTTGATGTGCCGTCGCCTCTCTCTCTCTCTCTCTCTCTCTCTCTCTCTCTCTCTCTCTCTCTCTCTCTCTCTCTCTCTCTCTCTCTCTCTCTCTGCTCACCACTCTAACTTCGAATATGAGCTCGAGCGTCTGTTCGTCATCCTCCTCGAACTCTTCGACCCCTTCCACGGGCCAGTCCCGCCACCAGTTGGCCATCATGGAGAACAGTGGCGGCATTCTCCGTAACGTATCTTCCTTCATTGCCACACAAGAAGACCTACTCGAGATGCTTCGCTCCCGCAATGTGATATCCATTCTGTTGGAGCAACTCAAGTCGGCTGTATTCAATGCGTGCATTACACTGTCGAATTTGTGCGCTCGTTCGGTCGCATCCACAACAACATTGTTGTTGGTCTGAACAAGGTGACACGTTCGAGCAGTCACGACAGCATTGGCTGAACCCACTCTGAGCCCTCTGGCACAAAGATGTTTCGCAGTTCTACATCACAGTCGGATCACAAGTCTGCCGCAGCGGTCGCCTTTATGAACTTGGCCAGCAGTAGCTCCCCATCTCCACTCGACCAACGAATGGTCAATTCGTACTCGGGCCAGACAATGAACTCAATCTATGCGACACTGCCTGTCAATTCGCGAATCTGTGATAACAAGGCAGCGGTGCTGGAGAGTGCGTCGGCCAACAGTGCCAATGACATCACCTCAGAGTATGACATTAGCTGCTGTGACCTGGGCAATGTCAATGGCAAGTCCAATGGTGGCAGTTCGTCTTTCCTGGACGCAGACATTGGCGACGATCCTGCGCCCACTGGCTACACTCAGCGATTCATAGAGCAGCTGATTGACGACTTTACTGAACCGAGGTGTGTGAGCAAAATGGAGAACATTTCAGAAGACACCGTCAAGGTCTATCAAACTGAGGGCGCACCACTGGCCTTTAGCCTCGCGCCATCACTTTCCGATCTTCGTGAGTTGTCTGATCTCAAGAACTCGTTCCACGATCGGAACGAGGAAGCCAAATCAAAACTACAAAAACAACAACAAGTAAACAACAATCCAGATCTCATCGAGCGATTCGAGGCACTCGAACTGTCCTGAAAGTCATCAAACGACGGTTACAAGAAGCTACACCATCCTCCAAAGCCTAGCAACAAGTATAACCACAACAAAAAAACACGAACACTTTGTCGTACAATCTCAAGAACTTGAGTTCGATCAATGAGGAGACCACTTTGGAGGAAGCCAATGAGGCAACCAAAGAAAACAGACCAAATGTACTCACCAAGTCAATGTTCACTCACGAATCGATCGATTCTTACTCATCATCATCAGGCAAAGACAACATGGAAGGTTCCAAAATGAAGGTGAACAGTGGTGAACATGGTAGGCCCAGTTCAGCCGAAGTCGTTCGATCAATTCGATAATGTACAGCAATGAGAATATAGTCTCATCATCCTAAGGCCAAACAAAAGTCCAGCTACACCCTAGATGATGTGAATCCTAAGGGCGATTTTTGGTTGTCAAGTCGTTCAGCAGACAAATCCCTTCAAGATTGGAAACAACCACCAATCCAACTTTCACCAGACCAATGACCATCAAATGCATCATCATGCCCAACAAAACAGTGAACAACAACAACTTCACTTGAGAGGGGGAAAGAGAGGGAGAGGGAGAGAAAGAGAGAGAGAGAGAGGGAGAGAGAGAGAGAGAGAGAGAGAGAGAGAGAGAGAGAGAGAGAGGGGGAGAGGGAGAGGGAGATGGATAGAAAGAGAGAGAGAGAGAGAGAGAGAGGGCGAGAGAGCGAGAGAGAGAGAGTGAGACAGAAGGAGATGGATAGAAAGAGAGAGAAGGAGAGAGAGAGAGAGGGAGAGAGAGAGAGAGAGAGGGAGAGAGAGAGAGAGAGAGAGAGAGAGAGTGAGTTGTGCAATAGACAGGTGCAATGGAACTATCCATTTGACTAATGATCAAGCGAACTATTGGACTTGGTATGTCCATACACAATCGAATGCCTGCAGAGACGCACAGTTTCCGTACAGTTCAGTTCAGTTCGGTCACTCGGCGAGTTATTTATGTTGTTGTTCGACTCACTACTTCACGAGTTCTATTTGCATTTCTAGCCTAAACCAGGTTCCCGTCTGTCGAGTTCCACTCTCACCGCGGGTCACTCAAGCACAAACTCACTCAAAATCGATAGCCTCATTCTCCACGCTGATCATGTCGGATCACTCGTCCACTGCTGGTTCAGTGCTCGATCTTGAGTCGACAAATCCGCCCTCACTCGTGGACGACCATCAGCTGCTGTTCAGCAGCACCGAGTCGAACATGGTGCGCTCGAGTGGGCCCCGTTCGATTCCATACACGACGCGAGCTTCTTCGGCACGTACGATAAAGGCCAACAACGAGTATGGCCAATTGTTAAAGCAGAATGCCCCCGAATGGCGAGTTCACTTGAGGACAGTCCAGTGCACAGTCTGCTCGAGAATCAGAAGCCGCCCTTCGATTATGGAGCACTCGTCACTGATGTCACATAGCACGGCGAGTATCACATCGAGATTTCTGACATTGCATACGATCCAATGCCCATTCGAAAGTCGTCCTCTGACTTGGTAGCAGTGGTCGCATCGAACTGTGCAAAAGAGATCACCAATCTGGTGGAATCGTGCATGAACGGTTCCGATTGCCATTCATGATTGGTGTTTCAAATTTCGAGAGCATCAGTTCCATACCATTTTTTAAATAATAACTTAATACAGTACATTACAGTTATGATATTTTATTTAAAAAGTATTGATATTGTTAAAATATAATTGTTTTGTATAATTGTTTGATTTCTGAAATGTAACTCTGTAGGGCATGAACTTAAGAATAAATTAAGAAAACATGAAAATAGATAGTGAAAACATAAAAAATATATGTCAGTTTTGAAGCACAGTTTAATAAAATAATATAAGAAATAAAAATAACAAATCAGTTCCGAGGTCAGTTCAGGTGAGGAGATACAAAAGATCGGCCTTGTACTCAGATCAGTTCAGGTGGACATGACCAAGTCAGGGAAGGTGGAACCAGAGATAGGCCTTGTAGTTAGATCAGTTCAGGTGGACATGACCAGGTCAGGGGAAGGTGGAACCAGAGATCGGCCTAGTCCTCAGATCAGTTCAGGTGGACATGACCAGGTCAGGGAAGGTGGAACCAGAGATCGGCCTAGTCCTCCAGATCAGTTCAGGTGGACATGACCAGTTCAGGGAAGGTGGAACCAGAGATCGGCCTAGTCCTCAGATCAGTTCAGGTGGACATGAGCAGGTCAGGGAAGGTGGAACCAGAGATAGGCCTTGTAGTTAGATCAGTTCAGGTGGACATGACCAGGTCAGGGAAGGTGGAACCAGAGATCGGCCTAGTCCTCAGATCAGTTCAGGTGGACATGACCAGGTCAGGGAAGGTGGAACCAGAGATCGGCCTAGTCCTCAGATCAGTTCAGGTGGACATGACCAGTTCAGGGAAGGTGGAACCAGAGATCGGCCTAGTCCTCAGATCAGTTCAGGTGGACATGAGCAGGTCAGGGAAGGTGGAACCAGAGATCGGCCTTGTAGTTAGATCAGTTCAGGTGGACATGACCAGGTCAGGGAAGGTGGAACCAGAGATCGGCCTAGTCCTCAGATCAGGGGAAACTTCACTTGAGTAACAAGAAATCGACATTGCACTCGCAAATCGCGTCTCTCCTTGTCCTTTTCGTGTGTGTTCAATATATCGTGTTCTGTTAGTTAGCAAATCGAATTTACTGTTGTTTAGTGTTTGTGTAAGAGGCGGAATCGAATTCAGAGGTGACCTGACATATATTACAAAAACACGAAAATAGATTGTAAAAACATGAAAATATATTACGAAAACATCAAAATAGACTGTGAAATATGAAAATAAATTACGAAAACATGAAAATATATTACGAAAACATCAAAATAGACTGTGAAATATAAAAATAAATTACGAAAACATGAAAATAAATAGTGCTTTGGCAATTTAAGATTGACCAGCTGCAACATCTGATTCTTTTGCTTTTTGGTTCTGTTGGTGTTTTAGTGTTTTAATATGCGCCTGTAGATAGTATTTTAGTGCGAAACTAATTTCACAAACTCCACACCTAAACTGCGCTGCAGTACTGTGCGTCTTTAGATGCGCCTTTAAGTTGTATTCGTGTTTGAATGTCAATGGACACTTTGCACATTTAAACGACCTGTCATTGGAGTGAGTTGAAATATGCCTTTTTAGGTTACCAATATGTGTAAAAGGTCTTGCACAAACATCACACGGATACGACTTTTTGTTGGTGGATGTTGTTGGAAGATGCGTTTTAGTTTCAAGACTTTGTTGCTTCACTGCAGATCCGCTTGCTTGCTTGTCTTCGTTAACTAGACCGAACAAATTCGGGTTGTTTGAAAACGAAAGATCGATTCGTTTTGATTGACTTGAAGGATATTGCTGAGATTGATTCGGTTGATGTGTTGTTTCAAGATATACCGCCGGTTGATTCATGCTCACTAGTTGGACAACGCGTATTGGTTCTACATTACTTTGTTGTTGTTCATTGGATGGTTTAGGCTTTATCGCCACAAGTTGATTGTCCCCAAGTTGGGCAGAGCGCATTGTTTCAATTACATTTTTGGGGCAATCGTTTTGAGATATACGAATCGCGATTCTGATTTTGAAGACATGTAACCATCCAATTGTGTGATCGAAGATGTCGCTTAAGTTTAGAGTTGTTAGCAAAAGACTGACTACAAATGTCACATTTGAATGAATTTTTACTGGTGTTTGTTGGACGCTGAATGCTTTCCGGTTGAACTTGTACGTTTGACTCTTCACTGCGAACTGCTTGGATGAAATTGTTGTTTGGTTGTTGATTTGCGGGTTGGGTTGAGTTTGGATATTGTCTGTTCATAAATAGTGATGAAAAGTGATCGAGAAGGTCTGCGCCGGTCAATTCTATTGGTTCGATACGTTCGTGAAGAGGTGTAGGTGCGGGAATCAGCTCAGTGTGAACTTCTTCGTTTAAGTTCTGCTGAATTGCTGAATAGTTATTTCGATTTTCTATTGGATGTATATTCTGCTGTTGAATTTGTACCGGTCCTACTGCCTGTTCATTGCGAATTGTTGGATTTGGCTGTTGTTGGTTCATAAATAGTGAAGAAAAGTGGTCCAGAAGATCTTCTTCTGTCAATTCAATTGGCTCGATACGTTCCTGAAGTGGAGTGGGTCCGGTGGTCTGTTCATTGTGAACTTGAATCGGGTACTCCTGATCTGCAAAGGGATTGTGAATGGGATTGGAAATGACGATTGGTGTAGACTTTTTGGCTTCAATTTGATATTTATGAGCAGATGATCCATGACGAATTAGGCCTTCCAGAGTAGCAAAGCTATATATGATTGAACAAAAAAATATTCATAGAAACAACTGATTTATAAACTTAGATCTTCATAATAGATTAAGCAAAAGGCAAAAGGCAAAAGGCAAAAGGCAAAAGGCAAAATGCAAAAGGCAAAAGGCAAAAGGCAAAAGGCAAAAGGCAAAAGGCAAAAGGCAAAAGGCAAAAGGTAAAAGGCAAAAAAGATCTTTCTCTCTCTCTCTCTCTCTCTCTCTCTCTCTCTCTCTCTCTCTCTCTCTCTCTCGGCTCGGCTGTGTCCACATCGTGCTCCGTCTTGCTCCTCATGTTTATTGTCTCTACTTTGGAAAAAGTGCCCAAACCCTCTATTGTGTAACATCAACGTGCGTAACTAAGCACCATTGTGCTTGAGGTGAGGTCCTGGACCAGTGGATTACTTGATTCTAGCCAAAAAGACCGAAAACACGAAATCGCCACATTTTCCAGCCAGCCACAACACTCATCATCGCCAAACGGCAACAACAGGCTGTGTACCATCAACCAAACCGTCACCACCACTTTCTCGTCACTCACCAGCATCTTTTGTCAAAAACTTCACGACGATCGGTGACCTAGTCGTGAAGAAATCCAAAATCCCGGCTTTGTTTTGGTCCCATGCGTGTTTTTCAGCCATCAGCGCCACCTATCGGGTCTGCTCGCTACTATGCCTCAGTGCAGCGAGTGTAGGGATGTGTTTGGTTCGGCTCAGGGACTCCGTGTACATATCTCCAGGGCGCATCCTGTACTGTCCCAACTGTTGAAACAAGTGACCTCTCAGAATAAGAAGAAGAAGACTCGGCCGAGTCGGTCAGCATCACAACCACTACCACCACCACCTACTCCTCCCGATCCTCCCGACACTGCCGCAAAACAACAACAACAACACCAGTCACAGCCGCCTCTACGACAGTCACTTGCTCGGTCTGCAACCGCGGGTTCAGGAACCAAAATGGGCTACGGGCCTACATGTCAATTCATACCGTGCAGGCCAACAACATGCGTCGAGACCAGCTCAATGCACTGGCTCCTGGTTCTCAGCCGGTCCCTGACTCACCACCTCCAGCCACTGCATCCACAACCCTTCGTGCAGAATGTCGCGAGTGGTTCAACAAATTCGATCTCATCCACGGCAGCATCAACAACATCGACGTATTCGACGACCACTGGTTCGATGAAACCGTCACAGGTTTCCTTAAATTCCTCTTCGAAGTAAACAGTAGGCTACCGGGCCCCGTCCATCTGAACGTGAAGGGTTATCGTGGACGGAAGAATGAACTGAACGTCGATCCCAAATATGCCCGCACATCGAACCCTCAACGAGTGGCCACCAAGCCACGCGAACGTCGCCGTGAGGAGTACCAAGTAAAGTTGGCTCAACATCTGTACCGTAACCACCGCGGAAAGATCGCTCGCAAAGTCATGAATCCAAAGGGATCCCGATAATAGTGCCCAATTCCCATGACTGATCTAGAGAGCCACTTCCGCTCCGTTTTCGAAAAAGCAAACGATCGAATACTCGAAGAGTACCGAGTGCGGGAACCTCGAGAAAACATCAACATTACTGAAAAGGAGGTCAACCGCGCCATCAAATCGATCAAGTTCGACACGTCTGCCGGC